>CM038675.1:295617850-296198840 GCA_021605145.1 Aegilops bicornis
CACGTTTTTTCTCGACTTTTATCGAGTGTTGTCTGCTACCTCTTGAGCACTGCGTTGGATTTCCCCGAAGAGGAGAGGATGATGCAGCAAAGTAGCGTAAGTATTTCCCTCAGTTTTTGAGAACCAAGGTATCAATCCAGTAGGAGACCATGCACAAGTCCCTCGTACCTACACAAAACGATAGCAACTCGCAACCAACGCGATTAGGGGTTGTCAATCCCTTGCAGCAAAGTAGCGTAAGTATTTCCCTTAGTTTTTGAGAACCAAGGTATCAATCCAGTAGGAAACCACGCACAAGTCCCTCGTACCTAGACAAAACGATAGCAACTCGCAACCAACGCGATTAGGGGTTGTCAATCCCTTCACGGTCACTTACGATAGTGAGATTAGATAGAGATGATAAATAATATTTTTTGGTATTTTTTGATAGATAGATGCAAAGTAAAAAGTAAAAGCAAAGTAAAAACAAAGCAAGTAAATAAAGTGATAGGATTGATATGATCAGAATAGACCCGGGGGCCATAGGTTTCACTAGTGGCTTCTCTCAAGAGCATAGATATTCTACGGTGGTTGAACAAATTACTGTTGAGCAATTGACAGAATTGAGCATAGTTATGAGTATATCTAGGCAATGATCATGTATATAGGCATCACGTCCAAAACAAGTAGATGGAAACGATTCTGCATCTACTACTATTACTCCACTCATCGACCGCTATCCAGCATGCATCTAGAGTATTAAGTTAAAAACAGAGTAATGCCTTAAGCAAGATGACATGATGTAGATGTCGGATTTCGGGTTCCGGCAGACCCTCTAGGTTCGAACACTGGGGTGCACGCGGAGATTTCGCCCTCTACCTACCTGCACCTCGCCGCCTCGCTAGGACCTAATCTATGAAAAGAACAACACAAGAGACACCGGGTTTATACTAGTCCGGGCCACCATTGTGGTGTAATACCCTACTCTAGTTTGTGGTGTGGTGGATTGCCTCTTGGGCTGATGGTGATGAACAATACAAGGAAGAACAGCCTCGCGAGGGTCTGTTCTTGGCTGGTGCAATGAACTGCTAGGGGGAGTTCAGTCGCTTCTCTCTCTCTCTCCGATCCCCCTCTACCCTGTGGGTGGCTAGTCCTATTTATAGGCAAAGGCCCTGGGCCTCTCCCCAAATATTGAGCGGGAAGGGCGCCAACAATTGGCCATTTTGAAGGGGAACATCTGGTACACTTATCCTGACTAAACTTGGTCCTCGCATGTCAAAGGCTCTGGTGGTGACGCCTGCTGGGGCCCCACTATGACTTCCTTCCCGTCGTTGCGACGGTCTTGGTCTTGTTGAACCGAAATGGATGCCTTTGCTTGATGCTCTCGCGTGCGCTTGCTCCCTTTGCACCAAAGAGGAAAGGAGGACACTGCACGGGCTGGCGCCCTTGGTCGTCATGGCTTGCGTCACGTTCACCTCGTGAGGTACCCCGCCTTGATCTCTCTGCCTCCTCACGAGCCAGCCTGACGAGGCCGCGCCTGAGGAAGCTTCCTGTCGTCCGCCCCGCGAGGCTTGGCCCCTCGCGAGGGTCTTGAGCTTGTGTCGATGAAGATGGGTCGTGCTGGGCCTCCCCTTGAGCCATGCCGCATGAGCCGCCTGTGAGCAAGTCTGGGACCCCTGTTCCTGCACGCCGACAGTAGCCCCCAGGCCCAAGCGCACCCGGACTTGGCTGAGCAGAGAAGCGAAAGGGCAAGTGCGAAGCACCGCGGGCCCTGACAGCCTGCGGCCTTGGGCGCCGCGTGGCGATTGATTGGACGTGGGCGGCTCCGCTCCCCCACGACACCTCTGCTGCCGCACGAACTGACCAGTCCCTGCACGCGAAGCGGGCCATGATTACCTGCGGTCGTGGAGGTCGACGGTTGGCCTCCTCTGGCTTTAAGTACGGGACGGAGTGCACCCTCCCAGTCTATCTCCTCTTGCTTCTCCTTCTCCTTCATGGCTCCGTCAAACAAGTTCTCGGCCGCAGAGAAAGGGAAGGCCCGCCAGGTTGAGCCTGACTCTCCCCCGCCCAAGCGCGGCGAGGCCGTCCTCGCAAACACCCTGTGGCTCCCATGGTGGCTCCCCGCGGCATGAGGTGACCTCCAGCGATGTGGCGGCGGGCCGTTGCCGGGTGCGCTACGGTCGTCACGACCACCTAGGCAGCGCTCTGCCTGCAGCGAGAGGTGCTGCCGGAGTTCGTTGTGTGGTCGGCGGAGCCGACTAGCACCTGGCTCCAGCTTCCTCGCTTCCTCCTAGGTGAGCTCCCGGCTGGTGCCCCAGGTTGCCTCTGGCTTCAAGCAGATGGTTGCTGCAGCCGGGCCTCCTGGGCTTCGCTGGAGCTCTCTGCAGCCGGGAGCCTGGCCCTGACCCGTGGCTGGTAGACGTTTGCCCGCGCGCGTGGTCTGAGCCGGCGGTGCACCCTGCACTTCAAGTTCGACGGTGATGCCACCCTCTACGTGAGGGTGTTCGGGGAGGATGGTGGCCGCGCTGGGTGCTGCCCTGAGGACGACGACCGCGGCCGTGGGTCCAGCCCCGGCGATGATGAAGATGACAGCGCGCGCGTGGTCGGCGGCGCTCGGGGTTCCTCGAGCTTCAGCGGTTCTTCCTCGGGCAGCGGCTCTTCCAGCAGCGGCCGCGATCAGCCTCCGCGCCGCCGCGCCCGCTTGGAGGGAGGCAGTGGGTCCGCCCGTCGTCGCGCCTCGGTGAAGCGCGAGAGGGAGTCCGCCTGAGCTCCGGAGGCAGCTTGAGTCCCCCCCTGCGGGCTGGTGTCGGGCGAGTCGCGCCTGTTTTGTTCTTTTCGTTTTCCTGCGTAAAGAGACAGTAGTGTAGGGCCCCGTGGGGGCGTGCTTGGACTATTGCCGTTAGTTATCGTACTGTTTCTGCTATTTTGGTATTGTGCCTTCATGCTGCACGCCTGTGCGTGGGTAGTTCCCGGCCTCAGCCGTGGAGGCGACCGACCCAGGTCCTGTGTTTGTGGCGCGGTGCCCATGAGGCGCGGACCGGAGGGGTGCTCCTGTAGTGGACCCAGGTAGGGAAGCCTCGACCAATAAGGGCAGAAAACACTCGCGAGGGTGCTCGCATTGCTCCCTCGCGAGTGTTTGCGCGAGAGAAATCGAGGCAGGAGAGCGAAAAAGGCAAAGCGTCACAAGCCAAAGACGGCATCAGCTTCAATAAAACCTCGAATGGGGATGAACAAGCCAACTGCAGAAAGCAAACGAGAAAAGCCGCGTCCGGCACCTAGTCTAGTCTTCGACGTCTTCTCACCAGCGCGGAGCTAAGTGCTGCCACTGGGCGTGGGAGGGAGCCCCAGGGCCTGAGGCCGGCGCTCCTGAGACTCCGGGGCGTGTACATCCCCAACTCATTATTACGTGAGAGTGTCACGGGCGGCGAGCTTCACAGGCATTGGCCTTCTTCATAGGCTCCAGGCCTTTCTTAGAAAGATAAACTTCACAGGCTCTGGGCCTTTTCCAAAACGCGACAACTTCACAGGCATTCGCCTTCTTCACAGGCTCTGGGCCTTTTCCAAAACGCGACAGCTTCACAGGCATTCGCCTTTTTCACAGGCTCTGGGCCTTTTCCAAAACACGACAGCTTCACAGGCATTCGCCTTCTTCACAGGCTCTGGGCCTTTTCCAAAACGCGACAGCTTCACAGGCATTCGCCTTCTTCACAGGCTCTGGGCCTTTTCCAAAACGCGACAGCTTCACAGGCATTCGCCTTCTTCACAGGCTCCGGGCCTTTTCCAAAACGCGACAGCTTCACAGGCATTCGCCTTCTTCACAGGCTCTGGGCCTTTTCCAAAACGCGACAGCTTCACAGGCATTCGCCTTCTTCACAGGCTCTGGGCCTTTTCCAAAATGCGACAGCTTCACAGGCATTCGCCTTCTTCACGAGCTCACAGGCCTTTTAGGGTAAAACCTTGAGGTGTTGGATGTTCCACAGCGTTACGGGACGGGCACCCCTCCACGAGTCTCCAGGCGCACGGACCCGGGCCTGGAAACATGAACAACCTTGAACGGGCCTTCCCACATGGGAGAGAGCTTATGCACTCCCTCCCTGGAGAGAACCCGCCTGAGTACGAGGTCCCCTACCTCGAGAGTCCTGGGGCGGATGTTGCGGCAGTGGTATCGCCACAGGGCCTGTTGGTATCTCGCCGCTCGCAACGCGGCTTCCCGATGACGTTCCTCCCCCAGCACGAGGTCCGTCCCCCGCATGGCATCCTGCTGCGCCTCGTCGAACGCCAGGACCCGTGCGGAACAACGTCTGACCTCATGAGGGAGGACAGCTTCAGCCCCATAAACCAGGAAAAACGGGGTCTCGCCAGTTGGCTTGGTCGTGGTCGTGCGGATGGACCATAACACGGATTGAAGCTCGTCGTGCCAACCTCGGCCGCAGGCCTCCAGCTTCTTCTTGAACGTCTTGGTCTTGAGGCCTCTCGGGACCTCGCGTTAACCGCTCGGCCTGACCGTTGCTCCACGGGTGCGCCACCGAAGCGTAGCATATCTGCGTCCCAAGGTTAGCACAGTATGTTTTGAAGAGGTTACTGGTGAACTGTGAACTGTTGTCGGTGATGATGTGGTTCGGCACCCCGAACCGGCTTACAATGCCCCTGATGAACTTAACCGCAGAACCTGCAGGGATGGTGCGGACGGCTTCCACCTCCGCCCACTTGGTGAACTTGTCCACGGCGATGTAGAGGTAGCGATAGCCCCCGGGTGCCCGAGGAAAGGGGCCCAGGATATCCAGCCCCCAGACCGCGAACAGCCACGAGAGGGGTATGGTTTGCGTAACCTCCGCCGGTGATGGATCTGCTTGGCATGGAATTGGCGAGCCGCAAGCCTTCACTAGCTCGGCGGCATCATTGGCGCAGATGGGCCAATAGAAACATTGCGGAACGCCTTGCCCACGAGGTCCGCGATGATGAATGATGCCCACAGTCTCCACCGTGTATATCATCGGCCAGTTCCTTCCCTTGCTCCCTGGAGATGCAGCGTAGGGACACATCATTTGGTCGCTTCCGATAGAGTTCTCCATCCCTGATGCAGTATGCGGTGGCTTGCCGTGCCACATGCTGCGCTTCCTCCTCCTTCTCCGGCAGGGTCCCTTGCGTCAAGTAGCTCCGGAGCTCTGTGATCCAGCACCCCTCCTGAGGCTCCATCGTCAAGAGCAGGCGCTCTGAGGTGGGCCACAGGCCAGGGCTCCGAGGGTGGTGGCCGGGAGCTCCTCCCGACTTCGCCGCAGCAGCGAGGATGGCATGGCCGAGGGCTTTAAGAGCCGCTCCTTGAAGACGCCGGGCTCCTGAGGTAGCCGCTTGGATGCTCGTTTGGCGATGTCGTCGGCCTCCTGATTGGTGCCTCGGGGCACATGCTGCAACTCCAACCCCCAGAACTGCTTCTCCATCCCGCGGACCTCCGCAAGGTAGGCTTCCATGTGCTCATCCCTTGGCTCGTACACTTTGTTGGAGAAGTTGATGAGGAGTTGCGAAACGCCCTTGATGGTAAGGCGCTTCACCCCTAGGGCAGCTACGGCCTTCAGGCCCGCTATCAGACCTTCATATTCCGCTATGTTGTTGGAGACCTTTTCTCCCTACTGGAAACAGAGCTGCAAGGCGTAGTAGAGCTTGTCCTGAGTGGGAGATATGAGCACTGCTCTAGCCCCAGCGCCGTGCCTGGAGAACGCCCTGTCGAAGTACATGATCCAGCCTTCCGGCGCCTCGCTTCCCGGGGACAGGGATCGATCCTCATCAGCTTTGAGGCCCGGTGCCTCCGTCCATTCTGCCACGAAATCTGCTAATGCGGCCCCCTTGATGACTCTGGTTGTGTTGAACTCGAGCCGAAACGCTTGCAGCTCAATGTTCCACTCGGCGACTCTTTCGGCTGAGTTAGGGCTCCTGAGCACCCTTTCCAAGGGGTACGCCGAGACAACCTTGATGGGGTGACCCTGGAAATAATGCTGCAGCTTGCGCGAGGCCACCAATAGCGGGAGGAGGAGCTTCTGAGGCATGGGGTACCGTGCCCTCGCATCCCGCAACACAGTGCCGACGAAGTACACCGTGGCGCCTCCTGAGGCAATGGAGCCTCCAGAGGCCGGTCGCCGGGGGGAGGGGTCTCTTCCGTCCCGAGTGCGCTTTCCTGCGGCGGCTGGTCCTTCTCGACTGTGGTAGTGGTTTCTGTGGGTCTTCCTCGATCCCGCTTCGCCTTGATCCGGGCTGCCGCCACGGTTTTGGTCTGATGTTCCTCCCTAACCACCACCAGGGCTACGCTGGCGGAGTAGGGAGTGGCTGCAAGGTAGAGCTCCAGGGGTTCTTGTGGGCGCGGGGCTACCATTACCGGAGGGCTGGTGAGGTACCTCTTGAGATCTTGCAACGCCCTGTCGGCCTCCTCAGTCCATTCAAAGGGCCCCTTTTTCTTCATCAACTGGAAGAAAGGCAGCGCTCGCTCCCCCAACTTGGAGATGAAGCGTCCTAGTGTTGTCATGAGCCCAGTGAGCTTCTGCATTTCTCTGAGGGTCTTCGGCGGGCTCATGTCCTCGCCACCTTGACCTTTTCTGGGTTAGCTTCGATGCCTCGGTGGGATACGAGGAAACCCAAGAGCTTGCCTGAGGGGACCCCAAACACACATTTCTCTGGGTTGAGCCGTAGGCTCACTGCGTTGAGGCTCGCGAAGGTTTCCTCCGGTGTCTTGTATGTCGGTCTTGGCATTGCGTGACTTAACCACAATGTCATCGAAGTAAGCTTCCACATTCTTCCCGAGCTGCGGGCCCAAGGTGATGTGCATCAGCCGCTAAAAGGTTGCCCCTGCGCTACGCAGCCCGAACGGCATGCATGTGTAGCTGTACACCCCGCACGGGGTCAGGAAAGCCGTCTTTTCCACGTCTTCTACCGCCATCTTTATCTGGTGATACCCGGAGAAGGCATCCAGGAAGCATAACAGGTCGCACTCGGCGGTGGAATCGACGATCTGATCGATGCAAGGGAGCGGGAATGGATCTTGCGGGCAGGCTTTGTTGAGGTTGGTGACATCGACACACATGCGCTCCTTTCCCCCTTTCTTCAGCACAACAACAGGGTTGGCCAGCCAATCTGGATATCGGACCTCGCGAATGACCCCTGCAGCTTCCAGTTTGCGGGTCTCCTGGACGATGAAAGCCTGTTTTTCAGTGGACTGCCGTCTCGCTTTCTGCTTCACAGGGCGCACGTTGGGGCACACGTTGAGGTGATGCTCAATTACGCCTCTGGGGATCCCCGCCAGTTGATCAGGCTCCCAGGCGAATACCTTCTTGTTCGCGCGTAGGAACTTGACCAGGGCTTCCTCCTGCTCGGGCTCGAGGTTGGCGCCTATGGTGAAGGTGGCGTCAGTGGATCCGTCCTTATCGACGGTATCTGCTTGGTTTACGCCTTGCCCTGGGTGAACAACTGCTTCTTCTTGGTTGGCGCAGCCCCCTTGGGCTTGGGGGCATCCGAGTCGGCGGGCTGCGCCGACGCCGCCGTCTTGAAGGCGAGCTTGAGCACTTGCAACGCATCTCCGGTGTCCCCGGGCACGGAGAGGACGCCGTTGCTCCCGGGCATCTTCATGAGGTTGTACGCTGGGTGAGTCGCGGCCATGAATCGGGCCAGTGCCGGATAGCCGAGGATGGCGTTGTATGGGAGGCCGATGGGGGCGATGTCAAAATCGACCAGCTCCGTGCGGAAGTTGTCGTAGGTGCCGAAGGTTACCGGGAGTCGGATCTGCCCCAAGGAGCTGGACGATCCGCCCCCGACGCCCAAGAAGGGCCGGCTGGGCTGAAGCCGCTCCGAGGGTATGTGGAGGAGGCTGAAGGCTTCAACCGAGAGCACGCCGAGGCCCGCGCCGCCGTCCATGAGAGTCCTGGTGACGGCCACCTGGCAGATGGTGGGGGTGCACAGCATTGGGAGCACGCCCGAGCAGGCCGAGTTGGAGGGGTGGTCCTCCGAGCTGAAGGTCAAACCGGCCTTTGGCGCCGACCAGCCTGGGGGAGCCCCCTGCCGCGCAGAGGCGGTGCCGACCTGGCGGACGAATGGCTTGACGCGGCGGCTTGAAGGCGGCGCCTGCAAACCGCCCAGGAGGGCCGCGACGACCGGGGGCGCCGGTGTAGCGTGCTGGGCGAGGAAGAGGCCGCGCAGCTCTTCCCAAGAGGCCACGGAAGCCGCCGGCAGGTGGAGCAGCCATATGCGCGGAGCGTCGGTGAGGGCCATGGGAAGCCAGTTGGCCATGGCCCTGTCGTCGCCTCCTGCTTCGAGGACGGCCTCCTCGTACGCCAGCAGGAAGGCCAGCGGATCGGTTGTGCCGTTATGGCGCCGGGCGGCGTCACCGCTTGAACTTGTCCGCCACCCTTAGCTGATGCGGTGGCTGGGGCCAGGCTCGGCCCCCAGCCCCCAGGCTGGCGACCGGAGTGGGCGGCGCGCTGCTCATCGTAGGGCAAGCCGCGGTGTCGGCGGAGAGCGGGTCGGCGGAAGGGAAGACTCCGGCGCACCCCTACCTGGCGCGCCAAATGTCGGATTTTGTCGCAGCCCTAGATCTTTGCTTGTAATTAGTTGCATCTTCATCCATGTCATCATGTTTAAATTTCAGTTAAACTTGAGATGGGGATGATAAACCCTAGCACCAGAATAAACCAAATAGGTTCAACCTCAAAATATTTTCAATGAACCCAAAATGCCCTTGGAAAAGTTCATCGTTTTTGAATTGGTCCAGAACCTCTGCCAAAAATGGTGCACATTTTTCTAGGCCATTCTGGATTTTTGAATTAATCCATAAAGTATTTGCATTTGGGCATTAAATTACTATAAATATTTTAATTGCCCATATAATTCTAAAAATGGTTGAGGGCTGTTGAAAAACATTTCAACAGTGCCCACAATTTATTTCAGGATTTTATAAAGTGGTTTAGTATTTTACTAAATCCAAAAAAATAAAACAAAGACAAAAAAAATTTAGAAAACAGAAGAAAAAGAGAGAGAGAGAACTACAGGCCACTTACAGCGGCCCATCTACTCTGCCCCATCGGCGCGGCGATCGTCGTCTCCACAGCGCCCGAGAAGGGCGCCCGGCGTGCTCGCCAGGCGTCACACGCCCATGCCACCTCCTGCTTCCCGCCGCTTCCTCGACGCATACAGGCGCCACGCAGACTCTTGGACCCCCTCGACCGCTCCCCTCTCTCCCTGCCTCGTCTCTCTCCCTCTCTCTTCCGAACCCGAGCGCAGCCGTCGCCACCAACGAGCACCGCCGTGGCCACAACCACTGCCTCGCCTCGTCGTTGCGCCCAGAGGCTTCGCCTCGACCCCCTCCTCCTCTCCACCGAGCCACGAGGTCCCGGACGCGCTGCAACGCCGTCACCGCCGTCGTTTCCCTCGTCGGCCACCGGAGATTGTCGCCGTCGATTCGCCGCCGTCAAGCCTTCCCCGAGCCCGCTTCGACGACCTCTGCAACCACCGTGAGCTCCCGGTTCTTTTCCCCTTCTCCCCGTGCTCTACTCCACTCTCTAGCCGCCACGCCCCTCTCGCCCGACTGCGCCGCCGCCTGCACTCTCCGCCGACACGACTCCTGCGACCATTTGGTCCGGGCGTCGTGTCCAACATGCTCGCCGCCTCGTAGCTGCTGTAAGTGCCGCGAACGCGACACCACGACCACTGCAGCGCCGTAGCCACCAACACCCGAACACCGGCGCCGCCCCGAGCTCGTTTCTGGCGAGCTCCGGCCGTCCCCGCTGCTGCCGCATGCCTCCCTGGATGCGGGCGAGCCCCAGCTCCCCGCGCGTGCTCTCGGCCGCCCGTTTGGTCGCCGGAGACGCAAACCCGAGCCCTCCACCGCGTCTGGCCTCGCCGGCGTCATGTCGCCGGTGGGTTTGACCCCGCTGACCCCGTTTGACCACGGGTGGGCCCAGTTTGACCCCCCTGGGTCAATGACAGGTGGGGCCCAGTCCTGCTAACTAATTAGGATTAGTACTAATTGAATTTAGTTAAACTAATTACACTGACACGCGGGACCCACTGTCAGGTTTGACCCGGACCATGCCCGTTGACTCATCGACGTCCTGCGACGTCAGTCGACGTAGCTTAATCATTTTCTGGATTTAATTTAATTCAGGAAATTCCAGAAAATGCCCATAACTTCTAAAAATCATAGAAATTCAACCGTAACTCCAAATGAAATAAATTATATATGAAAAATGATTAGAAAAATCCAATCTATCCATCTGTACCATTTTCATGCATGTTAGAACAACTTATGCCTTCTGTATAAGACAATTTGAATTAACGGCATTTGAAATGCCTTACATGGAGTTTGAATTTGAACCTTGGGTTCAAACCTACTTCATTTAAATCATAGTTAGATGCATTAGCTCAAATCATAGCATATTGCCATGTCATGACCATGCATCATAATTGTGGCATTGCATTGATTGTTTTCCTTTTTTTTGCCAGTATTTGTCCCCTCTCAGTAGACGATGTTCGACGATGAGTTCGATGACACTGATGAAGAACTATATTATCTTCAGAAGTGCCAGGCAAGCAAAACCCCCTTGTTCATTCCGATACAATCCCACTCTCTTGCTCCTTCTCTCTTTTACTACATTAGGACAACAACGATTCAACTGTTACTTGTTGCGGTAGCTAAACCCCTTTATCCTCTGCATGACCTGTCATTCCACAGTAAATAGATGAAACCCACTAGCATGAGTAAGAGTTGTTTGAGCTCTGTTGTGCCTACTCATTCATGCTTGTTGTCTTGCCTGCTACTGCTTAGAGTTGAGTCAGGTCTGATTCATCGGGGATGAATCAGAGGTGTATGAACATGTCCTACTGTGTGTGAGCTAAGTGTGTGAACACGATTTGGTAAAGGTAGCGGTGAGAGGCCATGTAGGAGTACATGGTGGGTTGTCTCATTGAAGCCGTCCTCAGGAACTGAGTTCTATGTTTGTGATCCATGAACAGCTACTACCACACATTGGGATCCTTAATTGACTCTCTCGACTTATTAATCGCCCTTGTCCTCTATCCAGGAGTTGCAACTAGTTTCTGGTGTTTGTAGGATATGTGTCGGAGGCCGTGCGTAGCGCTGACCCTAGGGATGGGCTATGATGCGGTAGATACACCATGGCACGGTGTACCGGGCGCCCGTTTGGTGTCTCGGGAACCCTGCACACATCGTTTGGGGCTGTGAGCGAAACTCCGGCCGGAGGATGGAACCCAAATAGGCGATAAACCTGGACTAGAGACTTGTGTGGTTAGTCAGGTCGTGGCCGACTCCCTCGCCAGGCTTCCGCTTGAAGGTTGCCGAGATACACGACGTGTACATGGTGGTAAGTGGCGAGAGCGTGTGTGAAGAAGTACACCCCTGCAGGGTTATAAATGATCTATTCGAATAGCCGCGTCCATGGTAAAGGACTTCTGGGTTGCCTATATCAGTTCATAGACAAGTGAAAGTGGATGCTCTAAAATGCGCAAGATAAGCGTGAGTGCTATGGATGGCGTTCTCGTAGGGAGACGGGAGCGGATCCATAGTGGTGTATTGATATGGTGAATATGTGGACTCGTATGCGCCACCTCAAAAGAGTTACTTGCGGTCGTAGTTCAGGATAGCCACCGAGTCAAAGCTGGCTTGCTGCAGTTAAACTCCACCACCCCCTTTGTTGATAATGATGCATATGTAGTTAGTTCTGATGTAAGTCTTGCTGAGTACATTTGTACTCATGTTTGCTTATTTTATGTATTGGAGAGAGACGTCAGTCTCGCTAGTAGTTCCGCGTGGACTTCGACGTTTAGCTTCATACCTCAGCTACGATCTTGTGCCCTCGGCAGGATCTGGTAGATAGTCAGGCTTCTCAGCCTTTTTCATTTGTAGATGTCTGTACTCGGACATGTTAAGCTTCCGTTTGTGCTTGTTGCTTGTATGATCTGTATGTTGGGTCATGAGATCCATGTTTGTAATATCTCTCTCCTCGGAGCCTAATGAATAATACTTTGAGTCGTAGAGTTATGTTGTGATGCCATGTTGTATTTACACATATCGAGCATATTGTGCGTATGTTTGAAATGCTTGGTATGTGTGGGATCCGACAATCTAGTTGTTTATCCTTGGCAGCCTCTCTTATGGGGAAATGTAGTCTAGTGCTTCTGAGCGATAGTAGTCCGCTACAGCCCGGTTCACGAGTCCTGCTAGCCAAAGAATACCGCTTGAACACTTGATCGGCCGGCATGTGATTCACTTCGTTCTGTATACATCCCTTTGGGGAAATGTCACGCGGTGACATCCGAGTCCTGCCTAGCCTACTACAGCCGGGTTCACAGTCCTGTTAGCCTAGTGCTACAACCCGGATTCACACGCTGTTGACCGACATGCTCGAGGTTGATTCATGTATGCCTGTCCTCATGGGTTAGCGCCGCTTTGGGTTCACGACTAGCCATGTCGGCCCAGGTTCTCTGTCATATGGATGCTAGCGACACTATCATATACGTGAGCCAAAAGGCGCAAACGGTCCCGGGCCATGGTAAGGCGACACTCATGGGAATACCGTTCGTGAGGCCGCAAAGTGATATGAGGTGTTACCGGCTAGATCGATGTGACTTGGAATCGGGGTCCTGACAGCTTTGGTTTCGTGAGCTGATCGTCAGAGGATTACCAAGCCAAAGCTGGTCGAAGTTATGTCTAGAAATGCTTTAGTTATGTAAGGGAATTGATTGTGGAAGGGAACGTAAGGCTCTTTTTACTCCTTATACCTCATGGCCTTCTGATCTGAGTCAACCTCTTCTCTTCTACGGGGTTTAAGAACTAGGCTTCTCATCTATCTATCAGGATGACGTGTTACTAATCCATAGACTTTTAAGATTGTTGGTTTTAAGCCCAGTTCAGTTTCTACTACTTCCGTGTGTTCATAGTTGGTCCCAAAACCTTGATATTGTGATGATGAGTGGTCATGCCACTATTTTGCGAGATGTCTCAAATCATTTTGAGCATTTACAGCCCGTTATGTCTGTCGAGTCATCCCAGATTTCTAAATAGTCTGATGCATTTGCAAATCCCTTCTCTCCATTTCTAATGTTCATTTGGGCCAGATTAACCACACAAATTAGTATGTTGAGGTACTCCGCTGCCTCGACATATATGTTGGAGTTATTACTATGAACCTAGGTGTTCTAGGGAGTCACCTAGTAATCTAGCCATGTTTTGCGAACCCGGTGTGATGATTCTGGCTATCATTCTTGAAAGCATCCCGTGATGTTATTAGTTAGTAGGCATTCTACTCCTGGGTTCTTGACCCGAGATTCACCCTACCTACTTCGTGTTGATAGTATTTGCTAGTTCCTTTAGGATATTAGTAACTTTGTGATAGCCCTCGAGGTCCGTGGTATTTCCTTCTTCCAAATACTATGAGCTATTTATGGCAGAAGTTCCTCGTTGAACCAAAAGATCACAACCGTAGTACTCTTGAGGAGTTCTCCATTCATAATTGTGAATCTGCCGGTTCAACCCTTTACGCATGGGTTATCCGAAAGAAATGTTGAGCTTCGCTCGACATACTAATCTATGCATCCACAACTCAGAAAAGTTATATGTCTCCTGAGTTGTTCTCTTTAGTTGTATTCTGACCCTCGTCTATCAATTGATAGTCAAGAGTATGTGTGCATTCGTTTATCGACGCCTACAACTCTTGTGGTCTGTCAAGCCATTCTATTCTGGAATGACTAGGAGAAACAAACTCCAGTACCTCATCCATATCTAGGATTGGGTCAAAGCAATTGTAATCCACAGATCAAATGCAATCAAGCTTTTGATTCTGTTCTATCCTGGAGTGTTACCATATTTATGTCAAGAATGTCATGAGAATTGCACCACCTCTTATGAATTCTTAACGCAGTGATACTTCTCACCATCAGTATTCACTCCTCGGTCCCGTGTTGTTGTAACCGGAATGCCGACAAGTGAATTGTGGTGTGTGAAATCGATACTCCTAGCAACCTCGTTGCTTGGTAGTTAATGGACAATAATCTCATTCTTAGCGTGCTGGTTATTGAATCATCATCCTAAGATTGATCGTGCTACCTAGTCCATATTTCTGGTGCATACTTCGATCAATGAGTTAGGATTGTGCCAATCCCTCGCTTATTTGATCATATCATCTTGCCCCCAAAAGCAAGATTGTTCTCGAGCTTAGTAACATACCGGTGGTTCGTGATTTTCCGAATATCTTCTCGGAAGTATCACCAGGTTGTCACCTGACTGCTATGTTAAGTTCGTGATCAAGTTGGTTTCTTGTAAACCACCCCTTCTCCAAGAATCCGTGTTGGATAACCCTGATCTAGTTGGTTAAGCTAAACAACAACTTGGAGAGTTGGAAGATAAAAGCTTACCTGACTTAGTTTATCTCTAAGGGATATCCTTGTGTGTGTGTGTGTGTGCGTGTCGAAGAAAGATGATATCTTCGTTGATTGATCTTCGTGATCAGTTGTCGGTGCTATTGTCTTATCCAACCCTTGATTTGAGTATGGGCTATCGTCAAGTCAAATCGTAACCAACGATGTTCGTGATGTTGTCGTACTCGTGGTTGATCCCTCGAGCATACACCATTACATCTTTGGTCGACCAATGCTATCACCTTGTTCACATGGTGGTGGAAGTCGATAATATGGAAATTCGATGAGTTCTTTGTTGAGCCCATCGGTGACATCTTGTCTCCTCCATGATTCATGTTGAACTTCAAGTTAGTGTTGGGAACTTTTGTAAGCAATGCCTTCATGTTCCGTTCATGAAGCTTATGCTTGGATGGAAGAAGTGACTTCCTCGAATTCATGTGCATTCGGTGCAAGTTGCCGCCGTGAGTTCGAGAAAGTTTGTTTTTGCTTCCCCGGAATCATTCCAAGTCAATCATGCATATGTGCGAAGTATCCTGTGGTTTGGAGACTTGCAACCTTCATTCCATATGTTCCCTAGCACTTCAAGCCACTGGTTGACTTGTTCAAGGAAAATAAGTCTAGCGCGCGTAAAGACTTCGAAATCCTTGATGATGGATCCTACACTGAACTCGGTAGTGTTTCATTATAAGACTACTACGTGGACATGCTTGTCTGGGACATTGTGTTCACATGTATGTAGCAGAACCAGCTCATGTTTTGGAGCTTGCTATCATAGCTCATATCCCGAGAATCTCGCAACGTTATCTCGTCGATTTGTGTTGCAACCTTTCTTTTCGGACATGCTGAGTCTGAAGTATCCTATTACCAATCGGATCTGAATCTCAGGCAGATATGATGGCTGGAACATCCCCAACAGTTGCGTCTTGTTCCAGCTTGCACCGTCCTTGTGCCATTTCACTATGGGCTGCCTTTTTATTAATTCTTGTTCAGGATCATCCTCAAAAGTGGTCCTACCATGGGTCCCCTCCACCTCCGATGATAAGCAAAAATCATCCATTGCGTTGTCTTCAACAAGGTAGTCCACATCATCCATTCTAGTCCGGGTATGCCATTCCTTTGCACTCCGCCAAACGATCGTTGTGAATTGCCTTAGGCTGGTATGAAGAGTTTCAATGGTCTCTGAATCAAAAGTAATTCTTTTTGCCACTTAAGGGAATAATTCTATGAGCCACCTCCTTTAAGGTGCCCCGTTATGGATTCATGGCAATTCTTCCTCGCTATTCTGAAACCCTTGTCAAATTGTTTCCTCCGCCCCTCCTGATGCATGTTTTGCTTCTCAGCTCCATAAATGTTTCTATGTCCCATTCCGTGAGTTAATCTTGTATAGCTCGATCTTCGAGAAGATCAATCCCAGTAGAGCTTCTTTCCATCATCATCGTGTCGATGAAGATCTCTAAAGCGAAGATGCCAAGATCAATATGACGCAAGGAGTCGACATCTTTAAGAAGGGCAGTTGGATCGTGAAGACCGTGTTAGCTTGTGCCCCCTCTGTCTTCTTACCTCACGTTTTGAATCTCGGGACGAGATTCTTGTTAGTGGGGGTGAGTTGTCACAGCCCTAGATCTTTGCTTGTAATTAGTTGCATCTTCATCCATGTCATCATGTTTAAATTTCAGTTAAACTTGAAATGGGGATGATAAACCCTAGCACCAGAATAAACCAAATAGGTTCAACCTCAAAATATTTACAATGAACCCAAAATGCCCTTGGAAAAGTTCATCATTTAAGAATTGGTCCAGAACCTCTACCAAAAATGGTGCACATTTTTCTAGGCCATTCTGGATTTTTGAATTAATCCATAAAGTATTTGCATTTGGGCATTAAATTACTATAAATATTTTAATTGCCCAAATAATTCTGAAAATGGTTGAGGGCTGTAGAAAAACATTTCAATTGTGCCCACAATTTATTTCAGGATTTTATAAAGTGGTTTAGTATTTTACTAAATCCAAAAAATAAAACAAAGACAAAAAAATTAGAAAACAGAAGAAAAAGAGAGAGAGAACTACGGGCCACTTACTGGCGGCCCATCTACTTCTGGCTCACCGGTATTGGCGAGGCCGGTCGTCGCTCCACCCAGCGCTGTAAGGACGCCGAGCGCGTGCTCGCCGTGCGCACACACGCGCCCATGCCACCTCCTGCTTCCCGCCGCTTCCTCGACGCCCTGGGGGCGCCACGCAGACTCTTGGACCCCCTCGACCGCTCCCCTCTCTCCCTGCCTCGTCTCTCTCCCTCTCTCTTCCGAACCCGAGCGCAGCCGCCACCGGACGAAAGCACCGCCGTGGTTACAGCCCTTTGCCTCGCCTCGTCGTTGCGCCCAGAGGCTCCGCCTCGACCCCCTCCTCCTCTCCACCGAGCCACGAGGTCCCGGACGCGCTGCAACGCCGTCACCGCCGTCGTTTCCCTCGTCGGCCACCGGAGATTGTCGCCGTCGATTCGCCGCCGTCAAGCCTTCCCCGAGCCCGCTTCGACGACCTCTGCAACCACCGTGAGCTCCCGGTTCTTTTCCCCTTCTCCCCGTGCTCTACTCCACTCTCTAGCCGCCACGCCCCTCTCGCCCGACTGCGCTGCCGCCTGCACTCGCCGCCGACACGACTCCGGCGACCATTTGGTCCGGGCGTCGTGTCCAACATGCTCGCCGCCTCGCGTAGCTGCTGTAGGTGCCACGAACGCGACACCACGGCCACTGCAGCGCCGTAGCCACCAACACCCGAACGCCGGCGCCGCCCCGAGCTCGTTTCCGGCGAGCTCCGGCCGTCCCCGCTGCTGCCGCATGCCTCCCTGGATGCGGGCGAGCCCCAGCTCCCCGCGCGTGCTCTCGGCCGCCCGTTTGGTCGCCGGAGACGCAAACCCGAGCCCTCCACCGCGTCTGGCCTCGCCGGCGTCATGTCGCCGGTGGGTTTGACCCCGCTGACCCCATTTGACCACGGGTGGGCCGGTTTGACCCCCACAGGTCAATGACATGTGGGTCCACAATCACGCTAACTAATTAGGATTAGTACTAATTGAATTTAGTTAAACTAATTACACTGACACGCGGGACCCACTGTCAGGTTTGACCCAGACCATGCCCCGTTGACCTACTGACCTCACACTGACGTCAGGCTGACGCAGTTAATCATTTTTTGGATTTAATTTAATTCAGGAAATTTCAGAAAATGCCCAAAACTTCTAAAAATCATAGAAATTCAACCGTAACTCCAAATGAAATAAATTATATATGAAAAATGATCAGAAAAATCCAATCTATCCATCTGTACCATTTTCATGCATGTTAGAACAGCTTATAGCTACTGTATAAGACAATTTGAATTAATGGCATTTGAAATGCCTTACAGGGAGTTTGAATTTGGACCTTGGGTTCAAACCTAATTCATTTAAATCATAGCTAGATGCATTAGCTCGAATCACAGCATATTGCCATGTCATGACCATGCATCATAATTGTTGCATTGCATTGATTGTGTTCCTTTTTGTTTGCCGGTATTTGTCCCTCTCGGTGAGCGACGTTCGACGATGAGTTCGATGACACCGATGAAGAACTATATTATCTTCAGAAGTGCCAGACAAGCAAAACCCCCTTGTTCATTCTGATACAATCCCACTCTCTCGCTCCTGCTCTCTTTTACTGCATTAGGACAACAACGATTCATCTGTTACTTGCTGCAGTAGCTGAACCCCTTTATCCTCTACATGACCTGTCATTCCACAGTAAATAGATGAAACCCACTAGCATGAGTAGGAGTTGTTTGAGCTCTGTTGTGCCTACTCATTCATGCTTGTTGGCATGCCTGCTACTGCTTAGAGTTGAGTCAGGTCTGATTTATCGGGGATGAATCAGAGGTGTGTGAACATGTCCTACTGTGTGTGAGCTAAGTGTGTGAACACGATTTGGTAAAGGTAGCGGTGAGAGGCCATGTAGGAGTACATGGTGGGTTGTCTCATTGAAGCCGTCCTCGAGGCTGAGTTACGTGTTTGTGATCCATGAACAACTACTACCACACATTGGGATCCTTACTTGACTCTCTCGACTTATTAATCGCCCTTGTCCTCTGTCCAGGAGTTGCAACTAGTTCCTCGTGTTTGTAGGATATGTGTTGGAGGCCGTGCAAAGCGCTGACCCTAGGGGTGGGCTATGATGCGGTAGATACACCGTGGCACGGTGTACCAGGCGCCCGTTTGGTGTCTCGGGAACCCTGCACACATCGTTTGGGGCTGTGGCGAAACTCCGCCGGATCTCCTCGCGGATGGAACCCGAATAGGCGATAAACCTGGACTAGAGACTTGTGTGGTTAGTCAGGTCGTGTCCGACTCCTCGCCAAAGCTTCCGCTTGAAGGTTGCCGAGATACCACGATGTACATGGTGGTAAGTGGTGAGAGCGTGTGTGAAGAAGTACACCCTGCGGGGTTATAAATGATCTATTCGAATAGCCGCGTCCATGGTAAAGGACTTCGGGTTGCCTATATCAGTTCATAGACAAGTGAAAGTGGATACTCTAAAATCGCAAGATAAGCGTGAGTGCTATGGATGGCGATCTCGTAGGGAGACGGGAGCGGATCCATAGTGGTGTATTGATATGGTGAATATGTGGACTCGTAGCGCCACCTCAAAAGAGTTACTTGCGGTCGTAGTTCGTGATAGCCACCGAGTCAAAGCTGGCTTGCTGCGGTTAAATTCCACCACCCCTTTGTTGATAATGATGCATATGTAGTTAGTTACGATGTAAGTCTTGCTGAGTACATTTGTACTCATGTTTGCTTATTTTATGTTTTGCGAGAGACGCGTCGGTCTAAGCTTAGTAGTTCTGCGTGGACTTCGATGTTTAGCTTGATACCTCAGCTACGATCTTGTGCCCTCGGCAGGATCTGGTAGATAGTCAGGCTTCTCAACCTTTTTCATTTGTAGAAGTCTGTACTCGGACATGTTAAGCTTCCGTTTGTGCTTGTTGCTTGTTGCTCTGTATGTTGGGTCATGAGATCCATGTTTGTAATATCTTGCTCCTCGGAGCCTAATGAATAATACTTTGAGTCGTAGAGTTATGTTGTGATGCCATGTTCTATTTACACATATCGAGCATATTGTGTGTATGTTTGAAATGCCTTGTATGTGTGGGATCCGACAATCTAGTTGTTTATCCTTGGCAGCCTCTCTTATGGGGAAATGTAGTCTAGTGCTTCCTGAGCGATAGTAGTTCGCTACAGCCAGTTCACGGAGTCCTCCTAGCCCAAAGCACTACTGCTTTGGAACACTTGGCTGGCCGGCATGTGATTCACTTGCCGTTCACAATATGCATCCCTTTGGGGAAATGTCACGCTTGGTGACATCCGGAGTCCTGCCTAGCCTGCTACAGCCCGGGTTCCCGGAGTCCTGTTAGCCCAGTGCTACAGCCCGGATTCACACGCTGTTGACCGACATGCTCGAGGTTGATTCATGTATGCCTGTCCTCATGGGTTAGCGCCGCTTTGGGTTCACGACTAGCCATGTCGGCCCGGGTTCTCTGTCATATGGATGCTAGCGACACTATCATATACGTGAGCCAAAAGGCATAAACGGTCCCGGGCCATGGTAAGCGACACCGTAGAATACCGTGCGTGAGGCCGCAAAGTGATATGAGGTGTTACCGGCTAGATCGATGTGACTTGGAATCGGGGTCCTGACAGATTTCGGGTTTCGGCAGACCCTCTAGGTTCGAACACTGGGGTGCGCGCGGAGATTTCGCCCTCTACCTACCTACACCTCGCCGCCTCGCTAGGACCTAAGCTATGAAAAGAACAACACAAGAGACACAGGGTTTGTACTAGTTCGGGCCACCATTGTGGTGTAATACCCTACTCTTGTTTGTGTGTGGTGGATTGCCTCTTGGGCTGATGGTGATGAACAATACAAGGAAGAACAGCCTCGCGAGGGTCTGTTCTTCGCTGGTGTGATGAACTGCTAGGGGGAGTTCAGTCGCTTCTCTCTCTCTCTCTCTCCGATCCCCTCTACCCTGTGGGTGGCTAGTCCTATTTATAGGCAAAGGCCCTGGGCCTCTCCCCAAATATTGAGCGGGAAGGGCGCCAACAATTGGCCATTTTGAAGGGGAACATCTGGTACACTTATCCTGACTAAAGTTGGTCCTCGCCTGTCAAAGGCTCTGGTGGTGACGCCTGCTGGGGCTCCACAATGACTTCCTTCCTGCCGTTGCGACGGTCTTGGTCTTGTTGCACCGAAATGGATGCCTTTGCTTGATGCTCTTGCCTGCGCTTGCTCCCTTTGCACCAAAGAGGAAAGGAGGACACTGCGCGGGCTAGCGCCCGCCTGGCGCCCTTGCTCGTCATGGCTTGCGTCACGGGCACCTCGTGAGGTACCCCGCCTTGATCTCTCCGCCTCCTCGCGAGCCAGCCTGACGAGGCCGCGCCTGAGGAAGCTTCCTGTCGTCCGCCCCGCGAGGGTCTTGAGCTTGTGTCGATGAAGATGGGCCGTGCTGGGCCTCCCCTTGAGCCACGCCGCAAGCCGCAGGCAGGCAAGTCTGGGGACCCCCGTTCCCAGAACGCCGACAGTAGAGGGATAAATTCATGCAATATGGTAAAAACCCCCATCTTGTTATCCTCGATTGCGACAATACAATACGTGCCTTGCAACCCTTTCTGTCACTGGGTAAGGACACCGCAAGATTGAACCTAAAGCTAAGCACTTCTCCCATTGCAAGAACTACCAATCTAGTTGGACGGATAATTCGAAGAGACTTGCAAAGATAACTCAATCATACATAAAAGAATTCAGAGAAGAATCAAATATTTTCCATAGATAATACTGGATCATAAACCCACAATTCATCGGTCTCAACAAACACACCGCAAAAAGAAGATTACATCGAATAGATCTCCACGAGAGAGGGGGGAACATTATATTGAGATCCAAAAAGAGAGAAGAAGCCATCTAACTACTATCTATGGACCCGAAGGTCTGAAGTAAACTACTCACACTTCATCGGAGGGGCTATGGTGATGATGTAGAAGCCCTCCATGGTGGATGCCCCCTCCGGCGGAGCTCCGGAACAGGCCCCAAGATGGGATCTCGTGAATACAGAAGGTTGCGGCGGTGGAATTAGGTCTTTGGCTCTTGTTCTGATCGTTTGGGGATACGTATGTATATATAGGAGGAAGGAGTACGTCGGTGGAGCGTCAGGGGGCCCACGAGGTAGGGGGCGCGCCCTCCACCTTCGTGACCACCTCTGGCACTTCTTGGAGTAGGGTCCAAGTCTCCTGGATCACGTTCGGTTGGAAAATCACGTTCCCGAAGGTTTCATTCCGTTTGGACTCCGTTTGATATTCCGTTTCTTGAAACAAGAAATAGGCAAAAAACAGCAATTACAGGTTGGGCCTCCGTTAATACGTTAGTCCCAAAAGTAATATAAAAGTGGAAAATAAAGCCCAATATAGTCCAAAACAGTAGATAAAGTAGCATGGAGTCTCTTTCACACACGCACACACACTTTTTTCACTCACTCTTTCTATTTCACTCTCTCTCTCTCTCTCTCTCTCTAGTTAGGGACTCTCTCATGTCCATAAGCATATGGATGTTTTGAAAAGTCAAACCTCATAAAAGTTTGACCAGGTATATGTGGAGAAAAACATTTACATCTGGAAAGATCATTAGATTCAGCACAACATGTACTTACTTCATACTATCATTTATCTTTGGTATTGTAGATATAAGTAATTTCTTTATAAACTTGGTTAAAGTTTCAAAAGTTTGACTTAAAAAAAATGTTGGAACTACATTATCGAACGGAGGGAGTAGCTCTTTCTCTCTCTCTCTCTGCTATCTCTCACGGGCCTCCCCTCTCACACGAACACTCTATACCGACGGATTATACGCTCACTGTGTCAGCGTATAGCTCAAATATATTGTTTAGTTGACGGTCAACCAGTCCACATGCTACTTTGTCACCGTGTTCAGTATCTTCGTGTGCTGGCCCATGTGGCAGTGGGTGAAAATAAGTAAACTAGAGGCCCATCTGACACGCGATGAAGTAAACAAAGTTGAAACCACTCGTGGTAGCACCCCGCACACTAGTAAATTGAGGGCGCATTGAGGACACACTTCTTCCACATGGAGGACGCACTCACGCACAATTCACCACTGCGCGGCATGCACAAAGGACGACTCGCGCACACCCAAAGACACAACACACACTAGCACATCGTGTACACGGCGTCGCCACCGTTGAGATGGACGGCGAGGCAGCCAACAAGCGAGGCGGCTCGAGCCAAAACCGCATCCGCGAAGCTGGACTTCATCGGCAGCCTCCTGCATTTACATGCTGCTCATCATCATCGGCCTCCTCCCCACCAAATCTGCCGCGTGGACCGCCCTGCTCTCCCGGCGGTGACGCCCCCTCTGGCGCCGCGTCCCCCTCAACCTCACCGTCGATAGCTGCCTCTGCGACGGGGATTGCAAACGCATGGCCGCAGTCTCCAAGATCCTTACATCACACCCTGGGCCAGCCAGACGCCTTGACATCCGCATGTTCAGTACCAACTGCAAGGTCCAACCCAAGTTCAACGAGTGGTTCTTATCCCCCGCCCTAGATCAGCTCAAGGAGCTCAGCTTTGAAGCTGGACGATGTCGCTCTCTGCCGCCGTCCGCGCTCCGCCTCGTGCCAATGCTGCGCCGTGCCAGCTTCATCTCCTGCTATCTTCCCCAGATTAATGTCGCGCCTGCCCTTCTTCTCCCTCAACTCAAGCAGCTCGACCTCTTCGATGTTCTCATCTCGAAGAAGGCAATGGAGCACCTGCTCCACAGCTGTACTACGCTCGAGTACCTTCGTCTTGAGCAGATCCACGGGCTCATTAGCCTCCACATCGCCTCGACGAATCTCTGATGGATTTATGTGTCTTGCTAGCCCCACAACAAGACATCAATTGGGAAGAGATCACTCCAGCTGTCCCACATTATGGTCATTGAGAATGCGCCTTTCCTTGAGAGATTGCTTGTATCGGATCTAGAAGGTCCAACAAAAATCAGGGTCATTGACGCGCAGGAATTGACAGCGTTGGTGCACTCGTCTGCCAAATTCTCCGAACTCTTTATTGGATCTGTAATCGTTCAGGTACATCACTCATCTTCTTCTCCATCTTCTTGAAATTCATATTTTTAAATTTATTCTTGATGTATTTACGACTGTCTTATAGAAAATGATTCCCACAAGCTTGACCTAGTCTATGCGCACAGTGAAGATCTTGGAAATAAAATCTATCGTCCCCAATCTGGATCAAGTTGTTGGATTCCCTACATGCTTTCCGTGCACGGAGAAGCTACTCATCAAGGTGAAACTTCTTTCCTATTAGTAAATGGTAATCACAACGTAGCTCAAATTTTTCGTAATTTTCCCAAATTACGATGACAAGTGTAGTGTTCAAAACTGCATCTACACACCGCACCGAAAGAAATGTTTTTAGTACTTTTTTCTCACGTGATCACCTGCATCGTTTTTGTTGTTGTACTACTATAGTAGCCTAGGCTAGTCATAGTGGAAAGTAACTTTAGACTACTCCAGTAACTCTATGGTTACCCTAAGAGCAAGTACTACCTCCGTCCTGGTTTACTCTTCCTATTTTGTAGTATCAAAATTTGATCATAGATTTAACTGACAAAATGTTAATGCATGTCACTAAGAACTATATCGTTGGATTCGTATTTGAACATAATTTCAAATGGTGTAATTTTTAGTGACATGCATTGGCATTTTCTTACATAAATATATGGTCAAAATTTTATACTAAATAAGAGGTAGTACAAAAGTGGGCTATAACGGCCCTCCACTATGTAGGCCAAAACACGTGCCAAATTCACTTGTGATGCATTTTGGCATCGATGCCCCTCCATTGCTCACCTGATGCCCCAATCTAGATCACCTACTTTGCTCTGGTGCCAAATTTACTCACGCAATGAAAAAACACTTGCGTAGGAGAGAGAGAGAGGACTGAGGCAATAAAAACACTTGTTTGGGAGAGTAAGAGGCTTGTGTAGTTGGTTTGATTGATTTGTTTATACATGTGGGTCTGTGTGCACAGCGGTGCCAACTCTCTCACATCGCGAGAGCGGTGCCAAAAAATCTTTTGATTTGACATCGATGCGTATTATGGCATCGGCCACATAGTGGAAGGCAACAAATGCCCAAGCTCTTCACGTACTCCTAGGTAAATGAGAGGAAAGAGAAAGAGAGAGAGAGAGAGAGAGAGAGAGAGAGTGAAAAAATATCACTAGCCAGCCAACCCTATCGTATGAGCGAATGATATTGGTACCTCTTGATGACACGGCAATCTTATACAACCAGCTGCTCTAATATGTTCTCTTCTTTTGCAGATAAAAAAAGACCCGATAGTGAAAATGTGCTGCACTATAACAATCTCATCGAATGCCTTGATCTCCATCTTATAGAAATTGATTTGGTCGACTACCGAGGCAGCACATCTGAGATTAAATTGGCCAGGTTCTTTGTTCTGGAGGCAACTGTGCTCAAGGTAATGAGGTTTGGCGTTCTCTGGCGCAACAATGAATGGCGTGCTGATCACCGCAAGCGTCTAAGCCTAAATGACAAAATCTCCGCAGAAGCTGAATTTGTTTTTGAAACATCAAGTGGCCAGAGACTCGAAAACTTTTTTGCCCATTAGTGACTTGTCAGGGCTGTGGATTTTAGTTTGTACGATAATGCTGCATCTACCTAAAGTAACGAAAGTTCTTACGTAAACTTCCTAGTAATTCCCTCTTCGTAGGTGCAGCATTACTCCTAACATTTGTAATATCAGTTTGAAACTTGTAATATTGTCATGTCCTATTCCTGCATTTTCAAAATCCTGCGAATCAAACAGGTCCTGAGTTGATGATGATGTTGTGCCTACCATCTTTCACCAATAGTCGTCGGATCTAGATCTGACGCATACAAACCAAACTTCTCCAGTTTTGCAAAAATATGCCCGCACTTGTTCCCTATTTACAAACAACTCCTTGTCTCTCACAATCAGCCTTATCTCCTCCCCACCACATCTTGAAGGACATGGAAAAATCTGGTAGCGATGATTGCCACGGCCGTCCACCCCCCAATCTTGGTGTTCCGTGCAATGCACGAGCATTTACGCACGGGAAATTATGTTGAACATGGCTAGTTGTAAGCAGGCTAGGTCTACAACCATAATGATAGTGACTGCAGACGGTGAGGCTGACTATGGTATGCCGAACACGGCGCCTATACTCAGGTGTCATCTCCGGCGTAGGGTCTTGTCACTTCACTGTGAGGAGCAGCACGTAATAATTTGACCAACGGGTAGTACAATGCTACTACATAGGTAGTACTACTACTAGAACTAGCACCACCGTCTGGATTTAGTAGTACTACCACGTCCATCTGGATTTAGTATTTGACTAGCAATATCTAGTAATGCATGTCACAAAAAATGTACTACTCCCTCTATAAATAAATACATGGTATATTGTTTTATTCCTATCGGCATTTAGATAACTTAATGTCTTTTGCTACTTAATAGGATTACATGCAATGAACTAACCACTGCATGTGATGTTTGGTAGTCTCAAGTCATTGAAAGCATGCACGGGCACGGAGGGGGACGCAGCTTCACTGACTTACTGCACCTGCCTTTGGGTGTATGACACGTGGGCCCAACGGGTGGCTCGCCAACTTGTCATACAGCCTAAGGCAGGTGCAGTAGAGGGGCGAGGAGTAGATGGCAAACACGCACGTGAATTCAACGCAGTCTCCACTTCTCATATAAATACTCCCGCCAGTCCAATCTACGAAATCCTACGCACCTGCGCACCCAAGGGCAAGAGTGATCACTCCAATCGCAAGATCAGTTGACTAGAAGCAAGACCCATGGAGGCGATGAGCGTGAGCATCAGCCGGCTGTGCCAGATGATCCACGACGCTGGCCTGCGGCCCGGCACCAAGGAACGTCTCCAGGTAGTGCTTGAGGCTGCCAGGGCAAGGGGCCGCTTGGACGACAGCTTCGACTCCTTGTTCGACGAGGTCCTCGTCGGCTTCCTCGACAAGTTCACCATCGTCAAGAAGCTCGCGGACGACCTTGACGTACGCCTCCAGCCCACGCGCCTAGGCTCTGTGTCGGTGTACTAGAGTAGGGGTACCCTAGTATCCCGAACTTGTGCACGGGCAGTTGCAGCCCTCCGCGGCAAGGCTTACCGGGTGACCGCCAAGGTCCTCCGTGGTTCCTTTGGAGCCATTCAAGAACAAACTATTCAAACCAAGGAGACAAGGCCCCGGCAAGAGGAGCTTGCCGGGAAGGCCACCCAAGGCACCTAGAAGACAAGGCCCCAGCAAGAGGAGCTTGCCGGGAAGGCCCGGTGAGCGACAAGCTTCCGGGCACAACAAGACAACGATCAAGGGTAAGGCGCTTGTCGCAGCGGCATCACCTTCTTCAGATCACGCCCAAAGACATCCACTAACGGTCGCCTCAGGACCTTTCCAGCGCCAAGGTGGCGAGGCTGTGCAGCCAGCGGTGCGAGGTGGCAAGCGCCGACAAGATTGCCATCGTGGCAAGCGGTGGGCGCCCTGACGGTCCCTGTTTGTCTTTGTTAGGGCGACGTGAGCGGGCATTTAATGCCTTTGTCCCTGCCGTCGTGGTTAGGTATGATACAGCATACATCGTACAAGTAGGTGTACCAACCACTACTTTTCCATTTTTACCCTTGTCTACGTTGCCACCTGTCGGAGACCCCTTGAGCATATAAAAGGAGGCCCATGCGCAACGTAGAAAGGGTCGGTTCCCCCCCCCCCCCCACGCTCAGTCTCGTTAGCAGCTTGTGTGTACTGTAGCACTCAGCGCTCCTGAGCAAGAACTCAATACACCTAGACATGCAGCAGTAGGAGTATTATCTCTCCGGAGAGCTCCGAAGCTGGGTAAACCTCTCGCGTGCTTCGCCTCGATTCGCTTCTTCGTGCGACCTCCGCTCCCCGCCGAACCGAAAGGGGCTCGGTCCGCCGGTCCCATAGGTGTTCGTGGGCCAGATCAGCCTGCCCCGACATCTTTGGCGCGCCAGGTAGGGGGCGTCGAGTTTGTGTGAACCTGATCCGGCGTCCACGCGAGCTAGATCTTCATCATCTTCATCGACATGCCACCGAAGAAGAAGGCTTGGCGGCGGAAAGCTCCGTCCGCGTCGAACCCACCACCGCCGGAGCAAGCAGGTGGTGGGGTAGACGCCGGCGGAAGAATGGACGGCCACGGGGGAGCTCACGGTGCTGCCAAGTCCAGGGACAAGGCTGCGCAGACCTCGGCGTCCGTACATGCACCGCGCCCGTCTCAGGAGGCGCGAGACCGACAGCGTCATGGAATTCACAATGCCATACGCTCGTTGGACCAAGATCGAGCTGGAGGATCTCGGGATGCTCAAGACCAGCATGCTGCGCCAACATGCCGGGCGCGAGCGAGGCACGGTCGCCCGGACGGGATACTGCTCCTTCTAACATAGTTAGAAGTCCGAGCATATCCCGCTCCTCGCGCCGATCGCCACTGCCACCCACCACTCCAGCAGAAGCTTTGGCGAGAGCACAACTGCTCCTAGATTACCCTCCAACAGCCGACAAGGTCGATGAATGGAGGGCCACCATTCAGAGTCTCATCGGCTTCGCCAACGGCAACACTCCGCGGCAACCGAGTGCATCATTGCCGCGGCAGGACTGCCAAACACGAGCCGGTGGCGACGAGACCGGTGGGGGTGCAACCACCATGCACTCTCCGCCCCGAAGGCCAAGATCGCCGACTCGCCGGATCCACCTCGACAATGACTCCACCGCATCATCGGATCCACGAGCTCGTCGTGATCAGCGCCAAGTTCTTCACGAACGACAGCAAGAAGATGCTCGAACCCGCATCGAGCACCGAAGAGAAGCGCGGCATCAATCCGACAAGCGCGCTGGGCCCTCTGTCGACATGCATGCGCCCGGAGGAACCGGGCGACTTGCCGTGCGGTAGAGTTGCCCTGCGTTCACTCGTGAGCTGGGCAAGTCCGGTGGCCCAAAGAAGAAGAACTTCAAGCCGGGCGTGCGAGAGAAATGACGGCAAGACGCATCCGTCGGAGTTCCTCGCGCATCTACACCATCGCGGTGCAAGATGTCGGGGCGAGATGACAAGATCCTTGCCAACTACTTCCGGCGGTGCTCAAGCCCAATGTCGATCCTGGCTCATGCACTTGCCGGACAACTCCATATCCTCTTGGGCGATCTATGCCATCAGTTTGTCGGTGCCTTCTGGTGACCACAAGCCCCATGGCCAAGAAAGCGACCTTCATCTGCCGCTTCGAGAAGGAAGGAGAGCCCCTAGCATAAGTACATTCGGAGATTCACCACAGACGGCACAACATCCCAGATGTCCACCCTGCTGCGGTAATCAGCGCGTTCCATCAGAACGTGCGAAACCGCAGGATGCGGGAGGAGATGGCGATGTGCAAGATCAGAGACGTCAGTGAGCTATATGCCCTGGCCGACAAGTGTGCACGTGCTGAGGAAGGGAGGAAACTCCAGGAGAGAATGTACAAGCAGGAGGATCTCGATAGTGAGGAGACCGCTCCGGCAAGGAAGAACCGCGGCGGGCAACAGGAAGAAGAAAGGCAAAGATGTGCTAGTTGTTGAGCAGTCCAGAACGGGTGGCGCCAAGAAAGCCAAAGTTGGTAGCTCCAGCAAGGAGGTTGCCGCCGCACCAAGCCAGTCAGTGGCGGTCGCCGACAAGCGGTGACGGCTCCAACAAGCGATCTTGCAAGATCCACCACACCAAGGGCCATGACCTCCAGAGCTGCAAGAAGGACGAGCAGCTTGTCGAAAGCAGCGAAGGCTGAATACGAACGACGGACAAGGAGAAGGCCCGTGAAGGTGCTGGAGGAGTTAGCAAGAAACGCCCCTGGCCGAGGAGGACGCCTTGGCAAGGCCAAGCAGCGGCAAGGAGACAGACCTCGCCGGCGCGACAAGGATGAAGACGGCGGCGATGATGAAGACATGGATGATGGCCGAGACCGATGAGCAGGAGTTCCGTAAAGCCACAGAGGTCACTGTGCGTTGACGGGCGGTGCTTCTCTGCATACTTCACACCGCCAACTCAAGCGGTGGATGCGGGGAAGTCAATGCGGCAGAACCATCCGTCGAGTCACGCAGGCCTCTCAAATGGTCCAAGACGCCTATCATCTTTGATATTGAGGACCACCTCGATCGGCGTAATCGCGGTCGGGTGCTTGCCAATGTTGGTTTCACCAACTATCCGCAACCTCAAGGTCACCAAGATGTTAGTTGTGGCGGGGCCGACTTGAACTCTGACCTCCTCCGCGGTGCTCCGAAACTCCAGATCCACGATGGCGAGCTCGAAGAGACCGCACATTCAAGGAATCAATCCGGAAGGAGCAAGCGAAGGAAGGATCACGTTGCCGGTGACATTTGGCAGCGAGTTGAACTTCAGGACTGAGAGGGTCACTTTTGACGTTGCTGACTTTCCATTGCCTTACAATGGGAAACTTGGCCGTCCAGCACTCGCCAAATTCATGGCAGCCTCTCACTATGCATACAACATGCTTTGAAAATGCCGGGCCCGATAAGTGTCATCTCTGTCCTGGCGACAAGAAGGATGCTCTTATCTGCGCCAACAAGATCTACCGGAAGCGGCAGCAGAAACAGATTGCAAGCCACTTGTCATTTGAAGCTCCGGGAAGAAGAAGACCAAGTCCGGCAAGAGCTCTGATGCCCACTCCGGCAAGCGCACCTCTTCGGAGTGCTGCGCTATCGTCGAGGACGCACCATCGAGCTCCACCGGCAAGTGTATGAAGACGATGGTAGCTCCACCAGAGACCAAGAGGGTGTCCGCCAAGGAGGACGGCACTGGTGGTACCTTCACCATCAGCGCCACTCTCGACCCTAAATAGGAAGAAGGCGCTCGTTGCTTTCTCGGCGGCTAACGTCGGCGTGTTTGCGTGGCAACCGTCGACATCCCGGTGTTCCCAAGAAAGTAATTGAGCACCATCTTGCCGCTTGTCCTCATCGCGCGCCCGTCAAGCGAGAAAGTCGAAGCGAGCGTTGGGCGCCAAGAGTTCATTGCGTAAGAAATCAAGAAATTGGAAGCAGCAGGCCTTGTCGAGGAGTGCTCCATCCTACGTGGTTGGCCAATCCTGTAGTTGTATCGCAGAAGGCTAACGGAAATGGAGGCTTTGTATCGACTTTACCGATGTCAATAAAGCTTGTCCCAAAGACCCATTTCCCTTGCCGCGCATCGACGCATTGTTGACTCCACGGCGGATGTGATTTGCTTTCATTTCTGGATGCATACTCGAGGATATCATTAGATCTTCATGGCGTAAGAGGATGAGGAGAAGACCGCATTCATCACCCCATGTGGCACATACTGTTTTGTACGGATGCCCTTCGGGTTAAAGAATGCCGGTTCAATGTTTGCAAGAGTAGTTCGTGACGCTTTTGAGCCGCAAATGCACAGAAATGTGGAAGCCTACATGGATGACATAGTGGTCAAAAGCAAGGACAAGGCGACTCCGATTCAAGATTTAGACGAAACCTTTGCAAATCTGCGCAAGATCAACCTCAAGCTCAACCCTGAGAAGTGCGTGTTTGGAGTCCCTTCCGGCAAGCTTCTCGGGTTCTTCGTGTCTCAGCGGGGAACTGAAGCCAATCCCGACAAGATCAAGGCCATTGATCAGATTGAAGCACCATAGCGCGTCAAGGATGTACGAAGGCTTGCCAGTTGCATAGCTGCTCTCAGCAGGTTTATCTCTAGGTCTGCTGAGCGCGCCCTGCCATTTTTCAAAATTTTGTAAAAGGCAGGTCCGATGCAATGGACTCCGGAAGCGGAGGCTGCGCTGCGAGACTTGAAGAGATACATCCTCCACTCCAACACTTGTCGCACCTAAGCCACAAGAGAAGTTGTCAGCTGTATATAGCGGCAACCAATCAAGTGGTTAGTGCTGCGTTAGTAGCGGAGAGGGAGGCAGATGATGAGCTAGCAACCATGGCAGATGCATCCAGCGACAAGCAGGGGGCTTCATCGGCAAGCTCTGGTCCCGACAAGGACGGTTCTGCGCAAACGCATGAGAAGATGCAGAAAAGAATGGTGTAGCGCCCAGTTTACTTTGTCAGTTCCCTTCTGCAGGGGGCTAGGTCAAGGTACTCTGGTGTGCAGAAATTGCTTTTCGGCCTCCTCATGGCCTCGAGAAAACTGCGCCATTACTTCCGTGCACATGAGATCCACGATCGTCACTGCTTTCCGTTGAAGAGGATACTTCAAAACCCAGAGGCAACAGGCAGGATTGTCGAGTGGGCACTGGAACTGTCAAGCTTTGGCCTCAAGTTTGAGAGCACTTCAACTATCCAAAGCAGAGCATTGGCGGAGTTCATAGCAGAATGGACGCCAACACAAGATGAAGAAATTCGAGAAACGAGCATCCCCGTCAAGGAAGCAAGCAGAGAGTGGCTGATGTACTTTGATGGTGCCTTCTCATTGCAAAGGCGCCGGTCTTGAGCGTGCTACTTGTTGCACCCACGGAGAGCACCTCAAGTACGTAGTCCGTATGCACTTTCCCAAGGAACAAGCAACAAACAATACTGCAGAGTATGAAGGTTTGCTTGCGGTCTCGAGATTGCAGTAGACCTTGGGATCAAGAAGCTCATTGTCAGGGGTGACTCACAGCTTGTCATCCGCCAAGTGAACAAGAATTATCAGAGTCCGTTGATGGAAGCTTATGTTGATGAGGTGAGGAAGCTGGAAGAACACTTTGACGACCTCCAGATGGAATATATTCCAAGAGCTCAGAACGACATTGCTGATGGCATGTCGAAGTGCGCTACACTTAAGCTACCTGTGGAACCAGGGATCTTTGTGCTCAAGCTGACTCAACCGTCTGTAGCGCCATCAACTGGACAGAGCAAGAAGAGGAAGTTGATTTCTGGTGACTATCTTCCGGCAGAGCTCCCCGAAGCCGCCACCAACAAGGTCCCCAAGATCGACACCAACAATGCTGAGGAGCAGTCTGCTCCGACAAGCCCTAGGGTTTGTTTCGTTGAAGCAGACGCTCCCGACAAGTTTTGCTCTGGCAAGCTTGCCGGGGAACGTCAAGCTCCGGCTGAGCCGCAAGTTCTCGTCGTGGAAGCTGATGTTCCCGCAGCAGCAGATGTGCCTTTGGTCCTTGTTGTCGAGCCGTAAGCTCCAGCATGGGCACAGCAGGTTGTCCATTTCCTTCAGACAGGAGAACTTCCCGAAGAGCAAGAAGAAGCGGAAAGAGTAGCCCGGCAGTCAAGTATGTACCAGTTTGTCGACAGCACACTGCATGTAAGAAGACTCAACGGTGTGAAATTGAAGTGTATTCACCGGGAAGACGGACAAAAAACTGTTGGCGAAGATACATGGAGGCATATGTGGTCACCACATTGGCGCGGAAAGCACTTGCCGACAAAGCGTTCGGCAAGGTTTCTTTTGGCCGACAGCCCTCCGGATGCAACTGCACAAGTAACCAAGTGTGAAGCGTGCGGTTCCATTCCAAGCAGATACACCGGCCAGCTCAAGCTCTCCAGACGATCCCTTTATCCTGGCCATTTTGATGCAGGGGCTCGACATCCTCGGCCCCTTTCCCGAGTAGCCGGGGCTTTGAGTACTTATGCGTTGCAATCGACAAGTTCACAAAGTGGCCGGAAGTGGAAGCGATGAGGAAGGTGACAACACAAGCAGTCAAGTTCTTGGTCGATTGTTTGCCGTTTGAATCCCTAACAGGATCATCACCGACAACGGCATGCAATTCACAAGCCGCACCTTCATGCGATGCGTCCAAGATCTTGGCGCCAAGGTTCGCTTCGCTTCGCTGCTCATCCGAGAAGCAACGGTCAAGCGGAGAGGGCAAATCTTTGAAGTGCTGCAGCGGGCTCAAGACCGTAACTTTCGACGGGCTGCACAAGTCGCGGAAGAAACTGGATTGAGGAGAGCTGTCGGTGGTTCTTTGGTCGATCGGGGCGACGCCAAATCGAGCCACCGCCGGACACCTTTCGCTCTAGTCTATGGAGCGAGAGGCAGTTCTCCCCACGGAACTTCGTGATACGGATCGCCTCGAGTGCTCGCTTATGATGAGCTTGAGCAAGAGCAGCTGCGACAAGATGACGCGCTGCTCCTTGAGGAGGATCGCCTTCAGCTGCTTTGTCTGAGCTGCTCGATACCAACAAGCTTTGGCGCCGCTACCATAGCCGCAAAGTTAATGCCGAAGTCTCGAGGAAAGGCGACCTTGTTCTTGGCGCTGTTCAGTCCGCCAAGAATTCCAACAAGTTGACGCCAAAGTGGGAAGGCCCTTACCGGGTGAAACGAGTCACTAGGCTGGCGCCGTCCGCCTTGAGACCGGAAGATGGTATTCCGTGAGCAACTCCTGGAACATTGAGCATCTTCGTAAGTTTTACTCAGAGGCGCGGTTGCGGAACCTGTTCCGGCAACCACCTTTTGTACAAGTCTTGCCGCTGTTGCATGTAATCCTTTGTACAAAGCCGGGCGCAGACCCCGTGCATAAGTAAAGCTAGCGTGCTTTGCACACCTTGTCAATTTCATGCTTTTTACTTCTATTTGCATGCGTTATCTGACACTTTGTGCAGCACCTACCCCTGGTAAGTAATAACGAGCCATAAGGCTCCATATCTTTATTTTCTCTTCTTTCTCTTTCTCAAAGAAAGGAAGGTTCCCTCGCACAGAAGTTTGCTGGGGAAAGGAGAAGATAATGGTGTGGACCAAGCGTCGCTCAAGGAAGTCTAGCCTTACCGGAAGCAAGCAGCGAAAAAGCTAAGTTGCCAAAGTTTGAGCAATCAGTTTTAAAATTTTTAAGTTATCTTCCTCGAACGACCGTACTTTGTACGGAAAACCTGTCTTGAGAGGAACCAACTCGTAGCTAGTTGCGCCCTTACTTTGTTTCGAGTCCGCTCAACAACTTAAGTGAGCTGTGAATAGTTGCGACAAGGTTACTTGTCGGAAGCGGCACCGCCAGCAGGCTGCTGACGTCCCGCACTCCGCGCTCGCGGCTCAGGTGCCCGCGCCGACAAGTTCCCTAAAAGCGTAGGGCAAAAACATACAAAGGAAGGAATCAAGTAAAGGAAATAACATAGCAATTGATACCCAAAATAGAGTTATATTACAAGATAGCTTGCCGCAGCTCTAATGGATTGTTCTCATAACATGACTAGCAGCGGCAAGAAAAAGAGAAAGCGGGCGGCCTAATCTACGCGATCGCCCTCAACCCTCTTGATTCCGCTCACCCTGTCCACGATGGGTGCGACAAGGGTCTTGAGCGCCTCCACATCAGCATCCGGCGGCTGGGACTTGAGGACTTTGGTGAGTTTGAGGTCTGGATTGCGGAAGGCCACCTTCATCAACACCTTTTGGAGAGCTCCCGCGCAGATCTGGCGCGACTCCTCGGCCAGCTGATTTGGGACTTCTTCTGAGTCATTTGGAGGGCCGTCCTGCGCCCTTGAAGAACAAGCTGAGCTTGGCGTTGGGTTGGAGGTGCTCGTCGGAGGAATATCCAAGATCCACCATCCCCAGCTACGCCAGCTCCTCGTCGATGGCTGCAACAACATTCACAAGAACCTCGGTCCAGTGCTCCACATTCTCCCTCAAAGCACTCTGGCGGCAAAGACTTCGCCAAAGGCCAGCGCCGGCCTTGATCTTCTCCTTCAAGGCCACTTCCTGCTCCTGGCGCCGTCCGGTCTCGAGTCAAAGTAGTTAGCTTCAACTCAAGATCTGCATTGGAGTCCTTGGCGGCTGAGCTCCTTGCTCCTCTCGGCGAGACGGCCTGCAGCTTCGCCAAGAGTGTAAGCGTCCTTCTCGGCGCTTTGCTTGAGTGCAGCAAGCTCCTCGCCGCTCTCCTTGAGATTGGCCTCCAAGCTGCGCCACCTTCGTCTCCAGCTCCTTCTTGGCGGCCTCGGCAGCTGCGGCAGCATCCTTTGCTTCCTTCAGAGCCCCGCCAAATGTTTGCTCGCGCATGGCAAGATCCTCCTCGTGGCTGTCAAGGTTAACCTTTCGCTGCGCCTAACTTCGCCTTCCTCACAGACATTCTCGGCAAGAAGTCATTGCTCCTCCTCAGCCAAATTTCCTTCTCGAGGAGGAAGGCCTTGCGCTCCTCGGCGAGTTGCTTCCGCTCCTCTGCCAGGGACCGGAGAGCTTCCTGGTGTAGGCCCTGAAGCTCCTCCGCGCGCTTCTCAATGTCTGCCCCCGCCTTCGCGACAAGCACTTCCCGGGATTCCAGCTTGGCTTGTCGGGCGCGGTAGAGCGACAGCAGCTTCCGCAGCAGCTCCTCCTCCTCAGACTACGCGCCATCTTTGCTTGCAGTGCGTCGACCAGCGTCGATCCAGCGGGCGAGCAGCTCTTCATCAAAGGTTTCTCCTTGGCGGCGCCACAGGCTCGGCGCCCATGGGAGCTTGATGAAGACGCCATCACCGGCCTTCAAATAAGCGCGGGCTGGGGCTCTTTGAGCCGACACGCCGCAGCCAGCAGAGGGATCGGCGGTTGGCGTGGCGCTGGCGCTCCTGCGACCTCGTGGTCGTCGGTCGATCGCGGACCCCTCGCCCGGCTCTGGCAGCAGCTTTGGCAGCCTCTTCACCGGCGGGCTCGTCAGCGCCGGCTTCTTCTTCGATGGCAGCAGCGTCATCAGTGTTGCCGTGCACGTCCTCCTCGCCGGCGACCTAGGTCTCCATTGGCTCTGTGGCGGATGGATGAAGAAAATTCAAGCAAATATTTAAAAAGAAAATCAGAAGAAGAAGAACACAAGGAAAGTTTTCAGGCAAGAAGATTACCTGTGCCGGGGTCTGCGGTCAAGGTCTCCACGCCAAGGGATCGCTGTGCCGTCCCTTGCCGAGAGCTGCCCCTTGCCGGAGAAGTCTCCCTTGCGGAGAAGCAGCTCCTCATGGGGAATCCTCCCTTGGCGGCGTAGTCGAAGCAGAAGGAGGCTGCTCTGCTTCTACACAAATCAACAGTCAGATATCAGCAAAGAAAGAGCACCCATGCACGCCGAACAGCAAGAAGTAGACCATATACTTACGCTGGGGGCTGCTTCGAAGAAGAGTTGCCGCGTCCGGCAAGGTGGTCTCGGACGCGCCTCCTGCTGTCGCAGTGGGTTCGTCCTTGATGACAACCACCGGGGTCTTGGCTCTCTTCGACGCTCTCTGGGCCAGCGTCCTAAAAAGGAATGGGTTTAGAGTAAAAGCAAATCAGATACAAGACAAAGCAACAAATGGAAGAATTACAAGTACAGCAAAGAATCTTACTCTTCTTCTTCCTCGTCGGAGCTGAGCGCGGAGAGATCAAATTCTGGCCCGCCTCGATGCAACGAGGCGGAGGGTGGGTTCCCTTGGGCGCTTGGCGGGAGCGGAACCGGTGGTCTCGCGAGGACCCGCTCCGATTGCCGCGGGCGTGAGGTGCTCCGCTGCAACGGTGCTTGCCGCGGTGGAAGCCAGCGTCATGGCGCTGGCTGTTGCCCGTCTGCCACCACCTGCTACGTCTCGGCCTTGCGAAGACGCCTTCTTGGTGGAGCTGGGGCTCCGCTCATGACAAGCTGCTTGAAGGTGGGGAGGATGCGCCCTCGGCGGGCTCGCTCGACCAGCCAGGCTCGGCAAGCTCCTCCTCGGCTGGCAAACTCCTTTCGCTCGACAAGGTTTGCCGCCTCTGCTGCCTCTGCCTCCTCCACAGTGAAGCCAAACTCGCCCGCGGCGGCGGCTGCTGCCGCCTCTTCCAGCCTGGTGGCGATGCGCTGCATCTCATCATCGGTGGTGTCGCGGGTGAGGCCCCTCTGCTCGTCGGGGCGGACCGGCATTTCTACCAGATTGTCAAAGAACTGCCGCACGACGTCATCTGCAGGCTCTTGCCAAGTTGGAACAATTCCATGAGAGTCGCACGACGGCATCATTGCACGGATGCGGTCAAGCGAGGAATTGTTGCAATGAACGACGCCTCGGCAACCTAAACATCTCTGGATGATCAGGATCGGGCTTGAACAGCTCCAAGAGCAAAGGCGTCAAGCTCCAAGACGGTGAAGTTGAAGTTGAGGCCTGGGCACAGCCTCATGATATCTCTGCCAGCTCGAAACTCCCAGTGCAGGTCTCCTCCTCTCCCTGCAAGGGCGTCTGGCGGCGGCGAAGAAAGTCTGCGCCTAACGGTGCCTCACGGTGAGCCCGGCAAGCCTAAGGCGGAGGATTCGGGTGATCGCAATCTTCACTAAGCGTCTTCCGGGGCCAGATTGCTCCAATCGTTGCCGCGCACTACTGGGGTTTGGCACTGGGCGGTAAATGGCTGCGGGTTCTCCTCGACAATCCAGCACCAATCCGCCCTCCACTTCCTCCCATTTGTTATGGAGCTCTCCCTCCAGATAGGCTCCCTTCTTGCCGACCCTCGAGATCCAAGTGATTCCTCCGGCAAGAGGCTCCCCTCTCTCAACTCGGGGTATAAAGAAGTGGCGGAAAAGGGCGACATTTGGGTGGACTCCGACAAAGTTTTCGCGGAGATGTGCGAAAACTGCCATGGTCAGAACAACATTGGGAGTGAAATCAAGGAGGCGGAACCCGTAGGTGTTCATGATGTCACAATAGAATTCAGAGAAAGGCGGGCAGAGCCCGCAGTAGAAGAAGAGCGCGAAGAAGGGATACCCAGTCGGGGCCAGTTCCGAAGCAGCGGCGGGAGTACCTTCGTGCGCTGGATGCGCCGCCTCCGTCGACCAGAAGAGGTAGTAGTTCTCCTCGGCTCCCTCATGGCGGTGAGGGGAAGATGGCCCGCTCCTTCCGTAGCGCCGCAAGCCGCTGCGCCTCGGCCGACTTCACGGCCTTCCCCTTGTCGGCTTTCGGAGCCATGGTGGAGGCGGTGGAGGAGATCGGCGATGTTGGTGATGTTGGTGGCGATGGGGGGCGGAGCGCTGCTTTCTTCAACCTTGGGAAGAAAGGGGGGAGCAGCGGTGGTTTTCTCGAGATTGGACAGCAACTGGCAAGGTGAGCGACCTACCCCTGTTTCCCCTGCTTATAAAGAGGGAGGGGGCGGACGTTCCGTTTTTTCGAATAAAGAAACCCCCACGATCTCTCACACGACGCCGCAGTCGACGCGTGTCGTTGGTGGAGGGCGTGGTGGGTCCGGGGTGAGTTACGGCGTGACCCAGGCCGCGTGTACCTGTGCCCTGTTTTGGCCCTGGCCCAACAGCGCTCGGCACCGTGTGTGGCCCAGGCCCTGGGGCTCCTGTCGGTGTACTAGAGTAGGGGTACCCTAGTATCCCGAACTTGTGCACGGGCAGTTGCAGCTCCCCACGGCAAGGCTTGCCGGGTGACCGCCAAGGTCCTCCGTGGTTCCTTTGGAGCCATTCAAGAACAAAGTATTCAAACCAAGGAGACAAGGCCCAGCAAGAGGAGCTTGCCGGAAGGCCACCCAAGGCACCTAGAAGACAAGGCCCCGGCAAGAGGAGCTTGCGGGAAGGCCCGGTGAGCGACAAGCTTCCCGCACGCGACAAGACAACAACCGCGGCAAGGCGCTTGCCGCGGCAGACCACCTCTTTGTACCTACGCTCCAGCACATCCACTAACATGTCGCCCTGGGACCTTTCCAGGCGCGCGTGGCTCATGTTGGGCTCTGGCTTGTGGAAGATACTCTCCAGAGCATTGCGGTGAAGCTGACAACTAGGTTCATATAATTATCCTGGAGTGGGCAGGCCGGTTATCTCAATGATGTCAAAAGCTTTGGCTTCATGATGGACATTGCATGTCATCCACTCAAGGACCCAAGTCTTCGGATCCCTGTTGTATCCGCGAATGTGGAGGGTAGCATAAAATTGAAGCAGAAGTTCTTCATTCCAATGCTCCTTATCAGTCACAAAGTTTAGCAAGCCAGCATCACGGAAGCAGTCAAGGGCTTCTTCAAGGCAAGGCAATCCAGCAATGGCTTCATCGTCAAGACGCATATGAGGGAAGATGCGCCCTTGATCATAAAGAACACATGAATAATAACTGCACTGGTGATAGCTCCAGAACCGATCTGATGAAATCCTTGGCTTGGAATAGGGGTTCTTGGTGCTATCAAAGAAAGTGTTGTGCGCAATGAAGCCATTTGCATAGAAGTACCCCGTGAAGTGGCGATTACACAGAAACACAGGCGATCTTGGCTTTGGCTTCTGGACTGTGGCTTTGTCTTGGCGACATGATAGGAAAATTGCGGACCAGCAGCAGGAGGAGGAACCAGAATAGGCCATCTGACAGTGACCAGCTGACCATAGTTGTATGCTTGCTCAATAGTATGGGGCCTGGGAGGCGGTACAGAGCAAAGGGCAAGGAGCCAGCTGCTGATTGGCATCACCGCAAGATTGACTTCAAAGCTATCACTTCGGGCACCACATTGACTTCAGGCGCCACATTAGCTTCAGCCATGACAATGTCATTGGCTTCGGTGTTGGTGTTGGTGGTCGCCTCAATGTTGTTAACCTCCACTTGAGTAGCTGGAGGGTCAGACACGTTCTCCTCGAGAACAACTTGGTTGGTTGGGGGTGTAGCAACACATGCTTCTTCTTCTCTTGGTTCTTCTTGGTCACGGCTGATGCAGCCGGAATATCTTCAGCCATATTGGCTTCAGTCTCGGGGTTGTTCATAGTTGGAGAGGCTTCAGGAAAGACTTGGCGTGAAATGGATTGGCGCTCTTCTCCTTCTGGAACACTTGACAGAGTGACCTGTGGCCTTGGTCCTTTGCGAAGCTCGCAAAACGTCGGCGGACGCTTGTGGAGATGGAGTTGGTTGGGCCACAAAGTCTTCATCTTCAATCACCGGAGTGGTGACCTGTGTTGGGGGAGTAACTGGTGTTATTTCTTGACGGGGGGATTCTTGTCGGTGATTAGCCCATGAGTCATCCTGAGCAATTGGCGTCAATGGATGACCAATGCTGATGAGTTCGCTGTTCGTAGGAATAGGCGATGATACCACGTTGTGCTCGATCTGAGGAAGGACTTCATCATCTTCAACATTGTCATGGTGACCAATGTCTTCAGCTGTGGTGGGGTCAACTGCTGGAATGTCTTCAGCTTCAAGAGCCTCTGTGGAGGCAGGCTCATCAACTATCATTCGACGTTCTTGTTGTGCAGATTCAGGACGAGCAACAGAAATTGGCTTGACTACAAGGGGCTCTGTGGGAGAAGCCCGATCTCTCTTCTTGGTCTTGCCCTTCTTGGTGGGTGGAGCATCATCAATGGTGTTCTTGGTCTTACGCTTTCTGGCCTTGGCTTCAGCTGCCCTTGTCTTCTGAAGCTCAAGCCACCGTGGGGACCTTAGGCTTCACGCATGTCATACCGGCCGGGAAGACAATGCGAGGTTCTTCCTACCGATGGTTCGATTTGGTCCACAGATGGCTTCTTCTTCTCGCTAGGCAGCCATCTTAGGGTCGATGCCAGATGCCCAAGTGCCTTGGCGCTTCTCGCCTTCATTGTAAGCTTGAACACACTTGGCAGCAGAATCTTCATGCGCTCACGAGAACCTTTGGCTTCATCAAGTTTCTTGTGAACGCTTCATTGAGCTCATGCAAAGATGACCTTCAAGTTCGACGCCCGCCACGCCGAAGCTTGGCCACATGCTTCTTGAATCGAGCCTTTTCATAATCGATCTTATGCTTCAGCTCAACAATTTTCTGAGCAAGAGCCAGCTCAAGAGCAATGGCTCCATGGAAGGAGACGCTTAGGCCAATTGGAAGTTGCAGATCGTCAAAGCTGAGATTGGGGGTGTCAAACCACACATCAATGAAGTTGTTCAATACTTCCACGTCAAAGAGAGGCAAATCATTGAACATTTCCGCCTCTTGCTTACTCTTTATCACCTGCTCAAGAGCGTCATCAAGAAGATCGCCGCCACTTGACAGATCAATGGCGCCATTCTCATTCCTCGTAATGCCAGCAGGCTCAGAGCTGGACCAGTGGTGTGCATAGGCTTTTTTTCTTCTTCTCGGACTTGGAGATGCGTGAGAGATCTTCAGACTACACACTTGGTGTAGGAGGAGCAGTGGCCAGAGGCTTCACTCGTGAAGCTGTTGGTGCAGGGGAAGGCTTCGAAGCTTTAGGTTTCTTCAGCTTCTTTGGCTTTGGTGGTGCACGCGCTTCGTCAAAATCAGCGTCATCTACAGGCCCATCCACGGCTGTCACTTGAACCATAATATGAGTGATGAGACCTTCTAGGTTGTAGAAGGGCCTAACAAGATTGGGTTCAGCTTCGCGTGTGCCGTCGGCACGAGGAGCAGAGGGGCCTCGATTGAAGTCTAATCCCCGCGACTTCTTGTTTTCTTTGGCCGAGTTCTTGGCAACCGGAAGTTGCGCTGAACAGATTGTCGCCACGACACCATAGCAATGAAGATGGGTCGGCATTCTGCAGTCTGTGGTCCATGGACCATGTAAGGGTAGAATCCTTGTTCAATGGCTTCAGCTCGACCTGGTGGAAGATTTTTGTACAAGATGTCTCCTGTGGTCACTTGATGGCATTCTTCTCAGATATTCCCCGGTCACGAACCTGTACTTGTACCATTGTCCTGCCTAATATCTTCGAATCCATTGGATTCGGGTTTTCTCGATTGTAGTCCTCCTCTGGATCTGTCTTGTACAGCTCATAGAGGTCGAGGCAAATCTCTTGAGGTGTTCCCACGATGTTGTTCCGCCACCCTTCCTTGCGTACTTCTCTCGCTGCCATGAAGTTCGCATCAATGGCTTCAACACTGTCAAAGGCTTCCGTCTGCTGGTTAGACAGGAACTGGCTTCGGGAGAGTTGATGTGATGCTGTAAGAATTATGCAAATGAATGCAGACTATGAGAACCAAGGGATTCTCCCACGGACATGTACCTGTGACAGCATTAGAGATGCGAGGGAAGGGGAAGAGGTCATATGCATTCTCAGAAGCTTTTGAACATAAATCAGTTTAGAAGACATTGACCTCATAGTGCGAAGACATTCACTTATATGTTGAGATTTGATTCCAGATTTGTACGAATCCAAGAATAAGTACAAGTGAGGAATCTAACTATGTGTGAAGCATAAGTGAATATACTAGGCATCATATGAGATGCAGACAGGATAGATCCAAATTTGTGGAGGCAGAAACCACTTTTGGTAGAAAAGGATGAATCTATAGGATCAAAAAGACAGTAAAAAGAGGGTTTTAATTTACCATACGATGAAATGCTAGACGGAGGAGAAGATGAGGCCGAGCAGTTCGATCTTCCGTGCCCTAACTTGGCGACGGAGGACACCTACGGCGGCGGCGGAGAAGACGATGTCCGCGGCCGGCGTGGAAGAGACGGCGTCGGAGAGGTCGCGGCAGCTAAGCGCTTCGTCGCCGGCGTCGTCGAGAGCTAGCGGTGGCGCTAGGGTTTGTCGAGGTGGAGAGGTGGAAGAAGGATTTTGACCGCGATTGGACGGGTATTTATAGGGAAAGGGATGGCACAGCGCAATTACGCAGGTGCCCCTGGCGGTTCACATCTGAGGGACACGTGGCGAACATGCAACACATTGGGAGTTGTCCCACGTTCCCACACCCGCCTGGACCGTCGGATGGTCGTTCTGGCTTCTCCGGGTTTCAGGCAATAAAAATTGAACATTTAATATAGATTTAATGTTTGTCTCTCGTATCTTCTCCGACAAGGACACAGAGAAGACATTCGACAGTTTCAACAGAATGCATATGATTTGGCTAGATAGAGTTTGAGGTAGGAAGCATAGAGAGGTAAGGGTCCAATCACATTCACTTAGTTCAAAAGATTCAAACGAGAAGACATAGCTATAAGTTAATGCTGTAGAGGACAGAACACTAATATATGTATATATCAGAATGCAACCAAATCAACATAGTGAAAATAATCATGAAGACATGTTGAAATTGAAGACAAACCAAATGCGAAGACATAGCAAATGTAACGCCATAAGAAAAACACTTCAAACAGAAGAATTTGGTGGTGGCGTTACCCACCGTATGGGAAGTATTAGACCCAGACACGGCGCACAATTATCGTGGCGCTCCGAAGTCAAATTCCGCGTTAATGTGTTCACACTTAGAATGTAAGTCTTCATTGATTGAAGATATACTTTACTTCGTGTGTTGCACATCAAGTCATCAACATGCATAATCATAGGATGTGTGCCTGATCACAGGACATTGGAGGATTCCAAGATATTTAGCTCACACTGTAACTTGCAAAACCTTTTCTCATCCAAGGGCTTTGTGAAGATATCTGCCAGTTGCTCTTTAGTGTTGACGTGTATGATATCAATATCTTCCTTCATGACATGATCTCTGAGAAAGTGATGACGAATTTCAATATGCTTTGTCTTCGAGTGTTGAACTGGGTTGTTGGCAATCTTGATGGCGCTTTCGTTGTCACAGTAGAGTGGTACTTGTTTCAGATGGATGCCATAGTCCTTGAGTGTTTGCTTCATCCATAGAAGCTGAGCGCAAAGAAGATCCAAAGAAGCAATGTATTCAGATTCAGCAAAGGAGAGTGATACAGCTTACGCTTCTTTGAAGACCAACATACAAGTGATCGTCCCAGAAAGTGACATGTGCCTGATATAGACTTGCGATCCACCTTGTCACCAGCATAATAAGCATCCGAGAATCCAACTAGATCAATCTCTGAGCCCTTTGGATACCATAATCCTAATGTTGGGGTGTAAGCCAAATATCAAAGAATTCGCTTCACGGCTAAGTGATGCGATTCCTTTGGTGCCGCTTGGAATCGAGCACACATGCAAACACTAAGCATAATATCCGCCTAGATGCACATAAATAAAGTAAAGAACCAATCATGGAGCGGTATACCTTTTGATCGAACTCTTTACCATTGGCGCCAGACCCAGATCACTCTTGGTTGGCATTGGCATCGTGTAACCTTTGCAGTCTTGCATTCCAAACTTCTTTAGGCAATCTTTGAGGTATTTCTCTTGAGATATGAAGATGCCATTTCTTTGCTGACGAATTTGAAGACCAAGGAAGAATTTTAGCTCACCCATCATGGATCTGATATTACTCTTGCATCATGTGTCCAAATTCATCACTGTATTTCTGGTTGGTGCAGCCGAAGATAATGTCATCCACTTATATTTGGCACACAAACAGTTCACCGTCATATGTCTTCATGAAGAGTGTGGGATCCAGAGAACCAAGTTTGAAGCATTTGCTCTTCAGGAAGTCTTTGAGCGTGTCATACCAAGCGCGAGGGGCTTGTTTGAGGCCATACAGTGCCTTGTTTAGCTTGTACACCATATCAGGATGTTTTGGATCTTCAAAGCCAGGAGGTTGTGCGACATACACTTCTTCTTCAATCTTGCCGTTGAGAAATGCACTCTTCACATCCATTTGATACAGCAAGATGTTGTGATGGTTAGCATAGGCTAGCAGTATGCGAATTGCTTCAAGCCTAGCCACAGGAGAAAATGTTTCATCGAAGTCAATCCCTTCAATTTGAGTGTATCCTTGAGCAACGAGACGAGCTTTGTTTCTGACAACTTGACCATGCTCATCTTGTTTGTTGTGATATATCCATGTTGTGCCTATTATGTTGTGCTTGCAGGGGACAGGATGCTTGACAAGTTCCCAGACAATATTGTTCAGCTTGAACTGTTGAAGCTCTTCTTGCATAGCTTGAATCCATTCAGGTTCCATGAAGGCTTCAGCAACTTTCTTAGGTTCAGATATTGTGACAAAAGCAAAGTGCCCATAGAAATTTGCTAGTTGTGTTGCTCTTGAACGAGTGAGTGGACCAGGCGCATTGATGCTATCAATTATCTTCTCAATCTGTACTTCGTTTGCAACACAAGGATGAACTGGACGAAGATTTTGCTCTTGCTGATCATTGTCATCGTTGGGAGGATTGTCTTCGGGCTGAGCATTGTCTTCAGGTTGATTAGGTGCAGAAATGATAAGTTCCTCTTCAGGCTGTGCTTCAGACGGCATGATTTCACCAGTTCCCACTAGCTTGATGGATTCACCGGGTGGAACTTCATCTAGCACATTTAGCAGGTGCTCTCTTTGCGAGCCGTTAGTCTCATCGAACCGCACATCCACAGTTTCAACCACTTTATAGAGAAAGAGGTTGAAGACTCTATAGGAGTGTGAGTCCTTTCCGTACCCAAGCATAAAACCTTCATGTGCTTTCGGTGCAAATTTTGAAGTGTGATGTGGATCCTTGATCCAGCACCTAGCACCAAATACTCTGAAGTAGCTGACATTTGGCTTCTTACCAGTGAGGAGTTCATAGGATGTTTTCTTCAGAAGCTTGTGAAGATAAACACGGTTGATAACATGGCATGCACTATCAATAGCTTCAGGCCGGAACTTTCTGGGTGTCTTGTATTCATCGAGCATCGTCCGAGCCATCTCAATGAGTGTTCTGTTCTTGCGCTCCACGATGTCATTCTGCTGAGGGGTGTACGGAGCTGAGAACTCATGAGTGATGCCTAACGTATCCAAGTACAGATCGAGGCTGGTGTTCTTGAACTCTGTGCCATTGTCACTCCTGATATGCTTGATCTTGAGCCATAGTTGTTCATGGCACGGTTGGCGAAGCGTCTGAAGACATCCTGCACTTCAGCCTTGTAGAGAATTATGTGAACCCATGTATATCTTGAATAATCATCAACAATGAAGAAGCCATAGAGACAAGCAGTTGTAGTGAGAGTAGAGTAGTGAGTAGGGCCAAATAAGTCCATGTGTAGCAGCTCGAAAGGTTGAGATGTCGTCATGATTGTCTTCGAGGGATGCTTGGCCCTAGTCATCTTTCCAGCTTCGCAGGCACTGCACAAGTGATCCTTCTTGAAGTTGACACCCTCGATGCCTATGACATGCTTCTTCGCTATGCGAGTGTGTAAGTTCCTCATGCCAAGATGCCCTAGCCTCCGATGCCGAGCCAAAGACTCAAGCTTTTGCAAGAAGGCATATGGCAAGTCGTGGCCCTCGCTAAGAAATCTACCATGTATAGATCATCTTTCCTGCATTCTTCAAAGACTAGAGACTTGTCAGATTCCATAAGTACAAGGCAACGATATTTTCCAAATATCACAATCATGTTCAAGTCACAAAGCATTGAGACAAACATTAAGTTGAAACCAAGGGATTCAACAAGCATCACTTTATCCATGTGCTGATCCTTTGAGATTGCAACTCTACCTAGACCCAATACCTTGCTTTTACCAAAGGTGTCAAGAAATGTGATGTGACTCTTGTCAGATGGACGTAAGGTTAAGTCCATGAGAAGACTTCGATCACCAGTCATATGATTAGTGCATCCGCTGTCCATAATCCATTTTGAAGCATGAGTTGTCATACCCTACAGTACAGTTAGGGGGATAGGCTTCACCAAGAGTATTGTGAAGCATAAACATTTGACGGGCAAGAGGATTATCAAAGCTCAGATCAAGATTAGGACTGATACGATGATTGGCAAACGATTCAGGAACAAAATACATAGTGAGACCATTTGGGCATTTGATCTTGCGCCCTACAAGATGTTTTAGGTCCCCAAAGAATAGCATCGACGCCTTTGATTTCCTACCGAGACCTTTCCCTGCAAAGAATGTTAATTCTTCTTAACCACCCACATCTTCGTGTGTGGCTTAGAAGCAATGAGTCTAAGTGCAGCATCTCGAGAACTTCGCTTTGGAGCCCTAGCAAATAGCCTTGCAGAGATGAATGATGCTCATATGAATAAGCGAGAAAAGTTCTTAGTCTTATGAACATAGCGGTTTGAAGAAACACGTTAATATTCATAAGTCTCGAGTATGGTTTCCGCAAAACATTGGCGTTAGGGTGACTCTGTGAGTCCTCTGTCTCAGATGAAGCCTTTGGACCATATGAAGCCTTTGGTCTGGGATTTGTCTTCTTCCCAAGTGGTGTCATGATGACATTCACAGGAAGATTCTCGAGAAAACTTTTGGGAACCCAGATCTTCTTCATAGGTGGCCCATTCCTGCAGTTAGTACCAATATACCTCGCAAACACTTCACCATTCTGATTCTTAAACAGTTTATAGTTTGCATCAAATGATTCATCAATGATAACAGGGTTAGCACAAGTGAAGCCAGATAAGGTGGATGGATCCACCGAAGGTCCCTTGGCAGCAACCCATGTGGTTTTGGGGTACTGCTCAGGCTTCTAGTAGGAGCCATCAACATTCATTTTCCTCTCGAACCCAACTCCCTCTTTCTTAGGGTTTCGGTTCAGAATCTGCTTTTTGAGGACATCGCACAGTGTCTGATGCCCTTTGAGACTTTTGTACATCCCTGTTTCAAGCAATGTCTTCAACCTAGCATTTTCATCAGCAATAGTAGTGGTATCCTTAGCATAGGGGTTAGTTACCACATCAGCAGTTGAAGATATTGCAACCGCAACAGCAGTAGAACATTCAGCAACAGAAGTAGCGTTATCACGCTCAAGGCATTTTAGACAAGGTGGTTCAAATCCTTCCTAAGCGGAACTGATCTGTTGAGCGCGAAGTGACTCATTCTCTTTTCGAAGATCTTCATGAGCCGCTCTCAATTTCTTAAACTCTTGCTTCCTTTGAAGATAATCATAGGAGAGCTTTTCATGAGTGGTTGAGAGCGTTTCATGACGACTTTCAAGTTCCTGGTACTTAACATGAAGATTTTTTATGTCTTCAATTAAGGACTGAGAACAGTTCATTTCAAATATTCAATGTGTCATCGCTTTTGTCTAACAGTTTTTGAGTATGTTCCATAGCTTTTTGTTGTTCAGTTGCAATTTCTAGCTGGGTTTGGATTCACAATCAGAGTCATCTTCACGAGATGTTTGAAAGCAAGCATCGCGTGATTTTACCTTGGCACCACGTGCCATGAAGCAGTAGGTGGGAGCAGAGTCGTCCTTGTCATTAGCTTCAGCGTTGGTGACGGAGCCATCGTCTTCAGTGTTGAAGATGGACTTGGCAACGTAGGCTGTAGCTAGAGCCAGACTTGCAACGCCAGGGTCGGACTCCTCCTCAGACTCCACCTCCGCCTCCTCAGAAGCAGACTCCTCCTCTGAATCCATCTCCTTGCCGACAAAAGTACGAGCCTTGCAAGATGAGCTCTTCTTATGAGATGAAGACATGGAAGAAGACTTTGAGGATTTCTTCTTCTTCTTGTCATCAGAATCATATTCCTTGCTCTTCTTCTTCTTGTTCTCAAGAACCCACTATGGACACTCGTGAGATTTAGTGTCCATGTTTCTTGCACTTTTGACATTTTCTCTTCTTTTATTCATCAGTTGAAGCTTCATCATTTCTTGAGCTGGACCATGAAGACTTTCTGAAGCCCTTCTTCTTCGTGAATTTCTGGAACTTCACAAGCATACCAAGTTCCTTTCCAATGTCTTCAGGATCATCAGAACTGCAGTCAGATTCTTCTTCAGATGAGGAAATAGCTTTTGCCTTCAAAGCACGAGTTCGGCCGTAGTTGGGACCATAGATATCTCTTTTCTCAGATAGCTGGACATTCTCATTGTCGTTTCTCTTGAAGCGGTTGAAGAGGTTGCGAAGAACACTGATCCTTTGATCTCTCTGGGTTGAGACGCCTTCGTTGACCTTGGAGAGCTAGTCCCAGACTAGCTTCGAGGTTTCCAGAGCACTCACACGGCCATACTGTCCTTTGGTCGGATGACCACAGATGATGTTCTTGGCAGTAGAATCCAGTTGAATGAACTTCTTGACATCAGCAGGGGTGACACCTTCACTGCCTTTGGGAACGCCATTCTTGACGACATACCGTAGGTCGACATCAATGGCTTCAAGATGCATGCGCATCTTATTCTTCCAGTAGGGATATTCAGTTCCATCGAAGATGGGGCAAGCAGCGGAGACTTTGATTATCCCTGCAGTCGACATAGCTAAAACTCCAGGTGGTAAAACCGAATCACACAGAACAAGGGAGTACCTTGCTCTGATACCAACAGAAAGTGCTAGTTATCGACTAGAGGGGGGGTGAATGGTCGATTTTTATGAAAGTCTTCAAAACATGAGAGTTTCGAAGACAAACAATAGAAATGAACCTATTGATATGCAGCGGAAGGTAGACTACACTAGGCAAGCCATAGCCAAGTATTCAATGAAGTGAAAGTGCGAAGACTAATAGCAGCTAGGTAGTACGAATCAGGATGGAAGATGGTACGAAGCCAAACAACGATAGAAGTCACATAGTGAAGAAAAATAGGTAAAGCAAACAAGCAATGACTTCACGAAGACAAACTGTAAGTAAAGAGAGGGAGAGGATAGAACCAGTCACTTGGTGAGGACACAGGATTTGTTGGACCAGTTCCAGCTTTGTCAGACAACCGTACATCCGTTAGGAGGCTGAGATTTAACTCGAAGACCTCGTCTTCACCTTATTCCCCTTGAGCTAAGGACACCCGGTCCTCGCCCAATCACTATGGTAAGTCTTCAAGGTAGACTTCCAAACCTTCACAGACTTCGCTCACCGCGATCCACAATGACTCTTGGATGCTCAGAACGCGACGCCTAACCGGCCGGAGGATTCATAGTCCTCAAGTGTAACAAGTCTTCGTGTCATGCGGACAGAAAGACTTCAGTGATGCCTAACACTCTTTGGCTCTGGGTGTTTGGGCTTTGTCCTCGCAAGGATTTCTCTCTCTCAAAAGCTTCGCAGGTGGGTTGCTCTCAAACAACAAAAGCCGTGCAATAACTCTGAGCAGCCACCAATTTATAGTGTAGGGGGTGGGCTATTTATAGCCACTAGGCAACCCGACCTGATTTGTCCGAAATGACCCTGGGTCACTAAGGAACTGACACGTGTTCCAACAGTCAGATTTCAGACACACGCGGCAACTTTACTTGGGCTACAAGTAAAGCTGACTCATCCAGCTCTGGATAATATTTACTCTCATTGTCTTCGCTCGAAGACATAGGATTTTGGTTGAGCATCACTTCAGTCACTCTGACTTTGTTCACTGGGACCCCACTTAACAGTACGGTGGTTCCTACGACTCAACAAAGAAGAAAAGGAAACAACGAAACAACTAAGTCTTCGCTACCCATAGTCTTCACGCAATGCCTTCTCTTGTCATAGTCTTCAATGTGAATATCTTCACATACCACCATTGTCTTCAATGTCTTCATACCTTTTAGGGGTCATCTCCAAGAGGGTAAATCGAATTAATGAGGGACTACTACCTGTGTTATCCTGCAATTCTCACAAACACATTAGTCCCTCAACCAGGTTTGTCGTTAATACTCCAAAACCAACTAGGGGTGGCACTAGATGCACTTACACAAACTTCTCATTACTCTAGGGAAAATCGTTATTTCTATCTATCGGTCGCGCCATGGAGGAGAACCAAATTTTACAAGTTACAAGTTCAAAAGGAAAAGCCTGCCGTGTTCGCGTCACACTCCCACACGGTTTGTCCGGCACGCCACTCAAGGGGGAATGCGTGCTGTGTTGCATTTTCACTTACAAGTGGGACCGCAGTTGAGCAAACTGACTATTGGCAAACCCCCACCCTGCCCACCGCGCGATGGTTGAGAAAACAGTAGGGAGAAGAGATGGTTGTAGCATGGACTCCAAGAAAATTGGTGTCGGATGGGACTGGTGTGGGTGGCGTGCCGCATCATAGACATGAATGCTAGTTATGGCCCATGCCACCCCACTATATCGAGGTGCTGGTTACGTAGAACAAATTTCCTGGAGTCTGTGCTCAGCCCTCCTCCATCTCTCTTCTCAGCCAGCCAGCAGACACGCGGAGCCCATCGTTTGTTTGCTCATATGCGGTCCCACATGTCATTGAAAACGCAAGAGGACCCACTGAACCTGCACATGTTTCACCTCGATGTGCTGGTGATGAAAAATAAATCCAATAAAGATCTTCGGTGGCCGCTTTTCGAGTTACTCAAGAGTAGTAAGATTCTATTTACAGTTTAACCCAAGCTGCACATCACGTGGCTTCACCTACCACTCTATTTTCTTGCATGACACGACCTGGATGCTGGATGTCCCACGTGTCGGCAAAGGAGGAAGAACTTCGACCAAACTTCGGTTGTGCTCTCGGATTAGACTAGTTGTGCTAACTTAAAATTTTATTGTGTAGAATGGATGCAAGTTTTGGTATTGGGAAGAAGAGTACAATGATATATTGATAGAGCGCAATTTAGTAGATGTTCTAGCACTTTTAGCTAGCATAGAGGCTAGAGATGAGACTAGTGCACTTGTTGATAGAATAGAGGCTAGACACGTCTAATTCTTTACACTCGAAGAAGAAAGAAGCACGCAAGATCGAGCCTCCGCAGATCAACAATGAATGCATCGAGAAGGCACTAATCCAACTTACAGGAGAAGTTATGGAAGTTGGATATCTTCTAAAATGTATTCTTGTGGTTCTTGTTTTCTTTGGTCTTGCTTTTCTAGTCAAAATTTTGGTGATGTATTTCCATGTACCAAAAAATCAATGATGAAAAAAAGATATGTGTTTGCAAAGAAAAATGTACGCGGTCGGGATGCGGTTGCGCGTTCGGCGCATGACCACCGCATCCGAGAAATGGCCCGGACACGACCCCATTGCCCTACCCAAACGGACAGAATCCGGGCAAAAGGAGGTCCGTTTGGGGTCGTCCGTTGGAGTTGGCCTTACAAGTGGGACCGCAGTTGAGGAAACGACTATTAGCAATCCCCCACCTCGCCAGCCGCGCGATGGCTGAGTTAGAGAAACGACGAGGTTGAAGAGATTGCTGTAGCACGGACTCCAAGAAATATGGTGTCAGATGGAAGTCGTGCTGGTGGCGTGTGCCGTACTCCTGGACGTGAATGCTTGTTCGCCCATGCCACCTACTACTCCTACTACTTATAGTAGTAGTATTGAGGATTCGAGGTGCTAGTTACGCATAGCTTAACACATTAACATATGGCCCACCTCACACTGTGGCCAAATTTCCTGGAGTCTGTGCTAGGTTAAAAAGTGTTCTTTGTGAGGATGGGTGGCTGGTGTCAAGTTTAAAACTTGTTGTATTACGTACGTAGACGTAGAGATAGTGCAGCATGTGAAGCTAGTACAAATAGTGTACTATTGTTGATTGGCCTCATCTGATAACCTGCTGCAATGCACGTACAATTATGTATTCGGAAAATATTTTTTTGCCTCGTCAGCAAAGACTCCACTCGTAGAAGCTACTCGATAGCCATTCATAAATTTAGTAAGTTTATCACAGGCATATCATTTTATTACATACAACAGGTCATCAACCCACAATGACAACGAGGATACATTATAAATACTAAAGTTTTCATCACACAACAAATAACAAGCAATGAAATGAACTTCAACTCAACCAATCCTCGGTGTTGGAAACGCTTGCTTTGAACCACAAGTGATTCTCTCGGAAGAGGCAGCTACTGTCAATCTCGAGACCAACGCAGGACTGATCATCCAGGCTGAAGCGGCCTACTATATCATGACCAGGGTAGGGAACCACCGCAATGTCCGACGTATAGATACAATTGCTTCTCATAAATGGTAGTAACGTTGTGTCAACAGCAGTTGGATCGTCTTTCACCATCATTGGATAGTTTTGTCCAAGGAAGAGCGAGTTTGCTCCAAGACTAACAATACTGTAACAGGGAGAAGGTGTTGGCGCTAGCACACTAGTATCCATCTCGAATACCATGCAACGGGTGTTGGAATAGGTCCGGAGAGTGCGACCTTGGGAGACAACACCTGCTCCCTCAGTAGTAACATAGGCAGTGGGCTGTATACAGACAAGAAGGGGTGATCCATCGGAAGTTGCCAGGCGCCACTGAGTATATGGGCCCTCCTCGTCCTCATGCTCGTGATCATCACCATCTTCATCTCCCCCTTGGTTATAAATTTTTTCAAGTATAGGCGGTGGAATGTTCACAGGACCTTGGAAACACAAGAAGAAGGTTAATTACTAGAGAAGGGAAACTTGCTAACTCACATGCATGTGGATGAAACAATTATAATTACGGTGGAAGACAAACATACCAAAACTACGAGGATCCCATGCAAAAACAGTGCCACGAGTGGTGGCAGCAAACACAAGACACTCGTATTCAATTGAATCACAGTACACATCCGTGTATAGAAACTGATTTTTGAGCAATATCCATCCAGTCGAACCACGAAGTATGGCAACAAGCTTGTCTAAGATAGCAACAACTTGATAGTTCTTGTAATTCCAAGAGCGGTTAAGAACTCGAGAAATTGCTATCTTCCGTAGACGACAATCACCATGATCAGATTTGAACGTACGTAGATAATTTGTGTGCTCAACCTTAGGGCACTCGGAGATTTTTGGAAGTGGAATCGGCTGACGAGTGTACACATTCTGAAGTTCCCACTCGCAATTGTACCCAATATAAACAACCCAATCTCCATTTGCGCCTGCCCAAGCCTTGCCCTCAAGCGATGGCATCTTAACATCATACATATCATTATCAAGCGGCATAAACTTGCACAAGGCGAGGCTTCCCTCATCCCTCACACAACAACAGGGTCACGGCGGCGAAGAAGATAGGGGAGATCAAACCGCCTCCTGGACCCTTGGGTTCCTTGTAATGATGTTATTAGTTGAGTCGAGAATGTTCTTGAACGAACCTGCCATGCTAGCCAAGGTGATGACGTCGCACCGATCAATGAGTTCCCCACCACGCCATCTTTCGGATCGGGCAAGAATAACGGGTCGTTTCCGCTTGTTCCCTCCATGGAGAAGACGATCGAACAATGGCGTAAGGAAAGGTGAAGGCAAATGGAGGAGGGAGGAAGAGCGTATGCATAGTTCCAAATCAACAGGGAAAGGCGAAGAGTCGGTGGACGGTTGCCAGTTTGCCACGGTACACGAAGAGGCGCCCCGGCCTACATGTCCTTTCGGAAATTGTACAAAAGCACTCGCCGTCTTCTCATTGACATGTTGGAATGGGAGCACATGTCAACGAAACATGGTGTGTAATTTCTCGTGCAAAATGTGATCTGGCCGCGTTGGCCCGAGGTGCCGCATTAGTTATTGACCTTTATTTTTTAACATACATTCTGAGTGGATAGCTCATGTGGTCATCACATGTGAGCGGATATATAGGTGGGCTAGGTGGGCAGGCGACAACAATCTAAGTGCTAAAAGTGTTGATCTCGAAAAAAGAGTTGATCCAATGCTTGGTTTTGCTTGGATTTTCCAACTATGACCATTGGATAGAGTGAATCAATGGCTTATGTTCAAAGTTATTCTCATACTATAGAATGGTATAGGAACGTGGAGAGATTTGGTTGATTTTATATTGCTGAATAATATAAAATATTATGAGTGCAGACGCTCCACCCCGAGGTTTGTAGCTCCTTCTTGGTCGTCGGGAATCTATGTTCTTCCACTCTTTCGTTTAAGACATGAGCTTTGTTCATCCTGTTGCCGACACGCGGGACATCTATATGCCTCCATTTTACAAAATCATACTATATGCCTCCATGACACGCGGGACATCTAGCATCAATGTGGCGTGTCATGCAAGAAAATGGAGATATGTCGTGCGTAAGTGAGTCGTGCACTTCGATGGCACCTAGTACTACGTAATATTTTTTCTCCTCGATGGCACGTGAATAGTGCACGTACTCAATGACAGAGCACGGGATGGTAGCCATGGACATGGTCGGCCCTTTTTGAAGAGAGTACTAATAAATAACTTTGATGTGTCCCGTCAACTCGCAGAACGACGAGAAACTTGCTTACTACGCCTTCTCCCTCGCCAACGCGTGCGCGGTGGCTCGCAGCACGAGGAGAAACTTTTGCTTACAAGCGGTGGACGTGCAGCAGTTCATTTGGTGTCAGATTGCCAGAAGTACTACTGTAGTACCATCATTATTGTTCGACTTCCAGAAGAGGAGAAGAGCCAAGCACAAGGTCACCTACTAACCAAGTACAGTACTACTATAGCCAAAGCTGGTACACCTTTTTAGAGCATGGTTAATTAATATAGGCGGCTCTTGCAGCGGCACATCATTTAGAGCAAGTACTCTCTTCAGAGGAACAAAGGAAGTGAAACAAAAGTTGGAGTGGATGCTAGATTGCCAATTAAAACATGATTACATAGGAAAAAAATCCTATAGCATTCTATCCTACGAATCAAACGACCAATGTAGGAAAATTATGAGGGGGGTATCTCCAACAGTGTTCCTTGGCTCTCACCTAGAATCACGGTGGTCGAACTTGGAGTCATTCATCTGATACACGTGGCATCTCAGATCTGGACACAATGTGACGCGACCTCTCACTTCCTCCGCCATTTGAAGCGGCGCGCCGGTGGAGGGCTAGCATACTCCAATATTAGGTTGGCTCTATGTGATGTGGCAACTTCATATCTTGACAGGATGTCTGGCTATACTACTACGGTACTTACACTCCAAGAAGTGACTCGAAAACCATTCATAAATTGAGTCTATGACATGCATTTGCAAATGTACCATTCATTAAATACAACAAGTCAGCAACACACAACGACAATGAGATACATCTTGGATTATAGATTATTTCCAACAAAACATCAGCAAATACTAAAGTTTTCATCACACAACAAATAACAAGCAATGAAATGAACTTCAACTCAACCAATCCTCGGCGTTGGAAACGCTCTCTTTGAACAACATGTGCTCTGGGAAGGACCAGCTATTGTCAATACTGAGAGCAACGCAGGACTGATCATCCAGGCTAAAACGACATATATCAGGACCAGGGTAGGGAACCACCTAAGTGTCTGAGGTATAGATACAGTTGCTTCTCATAAATGGTAGTAACATTGTGTCAACAGCAGCTGGATCGCCTTTCACCATCATTGGATAGTTTGGTCCAAGGAAGAGTGAGTTTGCTCCAAGACTATCAATACTGAACCGGGGAGAAGGTGTTGGCGCTTAGCACACTAGTATCCGCCCCGAATACCATGCAACGGGTGTTGGAATAGGTCGAGAGGGCGACCATGGGAGACAACACCCGCTTCCTCATAATGTAGCAGTCAGAGTGCCTTTGTCTGAGACAAGAAGAGGTGATCCATCGGAATTAGTTGCCAGCGCCACCGAGTATATAAGTTCTGCTCCTCCTCATGCTCGTGATCATCACCATCGTCATCTCCCCCTTGCTTATAAAATTTTTCAGGTATAGGTGGTGGAATGTTCACAGGACCTTGGAAACACAAGAAGAAGGTTAATTAGGAAAGGGAAACTTGCTAACCCGCATGCATGTGGATGAAACAATTATAATTACGGTGGAAGACAAATGTACCGAAACTACAAGGATCCCATGCAGAAACAGTGCCACGAGTGGTGGCAGCAAACACAAGATCCTCGTATTCAATTACATCACAGTACACATCCATGTATAGAAACTGATTTTTGAGCAATATCCATCCAATCGAACCGCGAAAGACGGCAACAAGCTTGTCGAAGATAGCAACAACTTCATAGTTCTTGTAATTCCAAGAGCGGTTGGGAACTCGACAAATTGCTATCTTCAGTAGAAGACAGTCACCATGATCGTATTTGAACGTACGTAGATCATCTGTGTGCTCAACCTCAGGGCACTCTGAGATTTTTGGAAGTGGAATCACGACGAAAGTGTACACATTCACAAGTTCCCACTCAGCAATCGCACCCAATATAAACAACCCAATCTCCATTTGCGCCAGCCCAGGACTTACCCTTAGCGATGGCATCTTGACATCACACGTATCATTATCAAGCGGCATCAACTTGCACAAGGCGAGGCCTCCGTCGTCCGCGCCCATGCGAACAGGCTTATAGTGAAGAAGATAAGGGAGATCAAACCGCTCCTGGACCCTTGGGTTCCATGTAATGATGTAATTAGTTGAGTCGAGAATAGGCTTGAACGAACCTGCCATGCTAGCCAAGGTGATGATGTCGCATCGATCAATGAGTTCCCCCACCACGTCATCTTTCGGATCGGGGCAAGAATAACGGGGTCGTTTCCCGCTTGTTCCCTCCATGGAGAAGACAATCGAACAATGGCAGAAGGAAGGGTGGAGGCAAATGGAGGAGGGAGGAAGAGCGTGCGACAGCACTTCCAAATCGAGAGGGAAAGGCGAAGAGTCGGTGGACGGTTGCCAGTTTGCCACGGTACATGAAGAGGCGCCCCGGCCTACACGTCCTTTCGGAAATTATACAAAAGGACTCGCCGTCGTCTCACTGACATGTTGGAACGGGACCACATGTCAACGAAACATGGTGTGTAATTTCTTGTGCAAAATGCGATCTTGCCGTGTTGGCCCGAGGTGCCGCATTATTTCTTGACTTTATTTTTTTAATGGCATGCCGTTCAGTTTTGAAGCACGACTAACTGGTACCGTTTGCAAAGAAAATATAAACTACTCTACCACTACTCTACCTCTAGTACTAGTAGTATAAAAAAGATATATAGGCTAGAGCTTCAGAGCTTTCTTTCTAAGGGCTGCCCACTTGCTTCTCACACTATCACCCTCTCTCCAGATCTAAAAAAGACGGCCTCTCTCTCCCTCCTCACTGGTGGTCGCAGATCCGCGGGGGAAGAAAAGGACGTGTAGTGTTGACGCACTCGTCCTCGGTGAGCGAGGTCACGCACTGACGACAAGGTCGTCCTCTCAGACCTAGCGCCCGCACGGGATGGCCTCCGTCCCCAAGCTCGCTGACGTAGTGCGTGCGGAGGACGAGACCACGAGCGAAGCCACTTCCCGTCGACCCTCAGGTATGCTACCTCTTTTCGAACCATACCCATGTTCTATTGCCCCATCTGCCATGTCACTGCATGTGGATCTTTTTCCACTCCACCATCTTCCCAACTTGCTATCCTCTGCTTTGCTGGTCACGCAGACGAAAACCTTAATTTGCACTATTAAAGGAAACCCTACTTCATGCAGACTAGTCCATGTCTGGGTTGAATAAGGAAAGGAAGGGAGACTGTATTGTCCAAGAGAGTAGGCATCGAACCCGCATCTAGGTTGAAAAGGGGAAAATCAGTAGCTAAGGAACGAGTCTCGTGTCTCTTGGTTGAAGAAGGGTAGAAAGGCATGAAAACGCAATAGAGAATGACCAGGTCGATTGGTTTGTTGTCCTCACATAGGAAAAAGGTGGCTAAACATAACAAAAATGGGACGTAATCCACATATGCTGCCTGGATATTTGTTGCTCTGGGCAACCATACCTCCCTCACCACTCTATGCGCCTGTGGAGGTACATCGTACTGGTAGGCCCACTGTCCGAATGGGCCTCCCATGCTCTTAGTGTCACTTTTTTGCTGTTAGTATAACACCAGCAGTCAAGTCAAGCAATGCTACTGCTAAAGTGATGCCACATTTAACTAATGCCGCACTCAGTCTAATGCCACCGATAAATTTAAGCAATGCCATTTAATGTCACTGGATTATTTCAGGGTTAGCTGTTGATTGTGGATGTATTAAAGATTTTTCAGCTAAGGCATTATAATGTTGTTGCATAGCTAGTACACCAACGATGAAACTTGTTACTACCGTCAGATTTTAGCATTGTTAATGCTTATAGATTACATACCTCACTTTCATGAGATAAGTTAATTTTTTTGTACAGTGTCACCAAAATGCCAAGGCGCTGATGTCATTTTATTTTGGTTAAACTGCACAAAAAATTATGAAGACAAGAGGAAAGGTCAAGAGTGGGCACCTCCTCCTCCGGCTGTTCTCTAGATTCGTTCGATCAAGTTTTTATGTTTGATCGATTATCAAGATTGGGATAGCAATTTTTAAGGTCCCCCCGAGTTCGAAATGATATTTACCTTGGAGGTACATGGTTTGCATTTTTTTTATACTGTCATTAGTTAATAATGCTAGTTACCTTCAAACTTTTGTATTTGGTTTAATGCTCATGCACAGCTAGTATACCAATGCTGAAATGCGTTACCTTTACATTTTGTATTGTTAATTCTTATAGAAATCCTCCAGTGCCAGACTTTATTGAAATATGTTCAGTAAAACCATTGTATTGTACCCTGTCATAAAATAACTACTCTACTGTTGCACTAGCCACTGGATTAGTGTATATTTGTAGTATTCAAAATTTTGAATGGTGTTGCATTAGCGTATGGACATAAATAAAGTGTGGCAAGCTTTCCCAGATATGTGCTCAAGAAAACTACAACCTGTTTTTCTAAATACTAGTAGACGTTTGGGTACTTTAAACTGAACCGTGAAAACGTCTTATATTAAGGAACAGAGGGTGTAGAGTTCACTCAAATTATCCCGGTAAAGCTAGTCACACCTTTGTTAAAATTAATGTTCATTATGTTATCGGAGGATGTCTGTAAGTTTGTCTCTAATGCCTGTCGACTACATACCTGACATCATGATGTAATGTTAGGTCATTTCCTTTTACACAGTGTCACTGAATTGTGAAGGCGGTGATGGCATTTTACTTTACTAGCTTAGAAGCCGAATCGGTGGACCACACTGGCATGGAAAGGGCCAACGCGCGCGAGCAACGCGCCCTATCGCACCTATGGCAAGTCTGAGGCGAGGCGGAGGACACTGGTTGTCGGCGTTCTGGGAACGGGGGTCCCGAGACTTGCCTGCCTGCGGCCTGCGGCGTGGCTCAAGTGGGGGCCCAGCGCGGCCCAGCTTCATCAACTCAAGCTCAAGACCCTCGCGAGGGGCCGAGCCACGCGGGGCGGATGACAGGAACCTTCCTCAGGGGCAGCCTCGTCAGGCAGGCTAACGAGGAGGCGGAGAGATCAAGGCAGGGTACCTCACGAGGGTGCCCCGTGACGCAAGCCATGACGATCGAGACCAGGCAGGCGCCAGGCGGGCGCCAGCCTGCGCAGTGTCCTCGTTTCCCCTTTGGTGCAAAGGAGGCAAGCACAGGACAAGGCATCAGGCAAAGGTTACCACTTCGGTGCAACAATACCAAGACCAGCAGAGCGGCAGGATGGAGGTCATCGTGGAGCCTGTGACGGCGCCAACGCCGAGCCTTTGGCAGCCAAGACCAACTTTAGTTAGGATAAGTGTACTAGATGTTCCCCTTCAAAATGGCCAACTGTTGGCGCCCTTCCCGCTCATTATTTGGGAAGAGGCCCAAGGCCTCCCTCTATAAATAGGACTAGCCACCACAGAGGTAGGGGGATGGATCGATCGACGAGACGCAGGTCGAACCTACCCCAGAGAGAGAGAGAGAGAGAGAGAGAGAGAGAGAGAGAGAAGCAACTAGGCTCACCCAAGCAGTCAGTCGCACCAGCTCAAGAACAGCTCCTCGCGAGGTTGTTCTTCCTTTGTACTGTTCTTCATCAGCCCCTGAGGCAATCCACCACACCGCACACTGGAGTAGGGTATTACACCACAACGGTGGCCCGAACCAGTATAAACCTCGTGTCCCTTGTGTTGTTCATCGTTCCTAGTCTAGATCCCTTGCAAACCATTAACGCGAGAGCTGGTAGGGGAAAGATCTCCACGCGCATCCCAGTGTTCGAACCTCAAGGGTCTGTCGGAACCTGAAATCCGACATTTGGCGCGCCAGGTAGGGGTGCGCCGGAATCTTCTTCCGCTAGGTCGCGTGTGATCTCCCGTCGTGTCCATGGCTGACGCTCGCCGAGCTCGCGCCGAGCACCGGGCTGCTCGCGCCGCTCGAGTCGCCCAGACGGCTCCCGTCGGCGAACACCCCCGTCGTTCCCCGTCACCTGCCGCCAACGCCGCCACCGGCTCGGCGGGAACGAGCAGCAGGCCTCGTCCCTGCATCCATCGGTGAGGCGAGAAGGCCGCACCGCTACTCCTTCGCTCGCCCCAGCTGGTTCTTCATCCCGCGCGCACCATGCTCCCATGGAGGCTCGAGCCGCGCTCATCGCGACAATGGAGCTCCTGCGCTACCATCCTGTCGACGACGTCTACGAGGAGTGGCTCGACCGCGTTGCCAAGCTCGTCCGCGCCGCAGGGGGCTCCCCCGCGCCGTCCCTGCCGCTGCCTCGCCCTTCACCCCGCTGGAGGAGGCGAGCCGGAGGTGCCCCGCCACCTCCTCCCCAAGAAGGCGCCCAGCTCCAAGCGCTGCGGGTCCCTGTGCCGAGACCCTTGCGCGCAAGAAAGGTGCAGCCAGGAGATCCCTCGTCCCCACGAAGGGGCTCGCGGGCTCCCAGCCCCGGAGCGCCGGGTCCGGGCTCGAGCGCGACCACGTCAAGACCCCGCGCTACTCCAAGCAGCGGTGCGCGGGAATCCACAAGAGCAAGCTCCGCATCAGCAGAGAGCCCCGGTGGCCACCGCAGGCTACCGCGCCTTCACCGCCGAGTTACACAGTGTCGCATGGCCCGACAAGTTCAAGCCAGACCTGCCTCCTCGCTATGACGGCACTGCCGACCCCACGGAGTTCCTTCAGCTCTACGAGCTGAGCATCGAAGCTGCCAACGGGGACGAAAAGGTCATGGCGAATTGGTTCCCCATGGCGCTCAAGGACGGAGCCCGGACCTGGCTCCTGAACCTGGCTCCGGCACGATCACCTCCTGGGACGAGATGCGCACCCGATTCATCGCCAACTTCTAAGGCACTCGCGATCGGCCTCCGACCGTGAGTGACATGCGCCGCATCAAGCAGCAGCCAGGAGAGACCCTGCAGAAGTACATCCGGTGCTTCAACAACGCCCGCCTCAAAATCCCCAAGGTGACTGAGGAAGCCATCATCTCAGCCTTCTTCGATGGCGTGCGTGACGTCAAGATGAAGGAGGAGCTACCAATGCATGAGGACCTATGCACGTCACTGGAGCTGTTCAACTTAGCGACCAAGTGCGCTAGGGCTGAGGAAGGGCGCCTCTCCCTCCTCGAGCTTCCGGCTGCCGATCCAGAAGAGAAGAAGCCCAAGGCCAAGGACGTGAAGCGCAAGGGGGCTGCCGTCCTCGCGGCAGAACCAGACACCAAGCGAGGCAGGGATCAGCCCGAATCATCCAAGGGCAGCCGGTACTGCGTGTACCACGACCTCCACACCCACAACACCAATGAATGCTACGAGCTCAGGGCCGTGCGAGAAGGGTGTATCGGCCGACGCCCCGAGCGCAATGATCGAGGCTACGGACGAGGAGGAGGAAGAGGCGCAGGACGCTGGGAAGACCGTGGCCCTCGCCAAGGGTGGCATGACAGACCTCGCGAGGACCGCTGGCAGGACCAGCCTCGCGAGGGACGTTGGAGGGACCAACCTCGTGAGGACCGCCCTCAAGGCAATGCAGGGCTCCCGCCTCTGCTGCAACCGCCAAGGAGGTACGAAGACAATCATCAGGACGAGGGGGCTGGGGGCTTCCAGGAGCCGCGCGCGATCGCTTGCATCCTGGGTGGCGCTCAGGCCCCAGCCTCTCAGCGCATCTTCAAGCAGTTTGCTCGCGAGGTGAATGCAGTCCTCCCCAAGCCAGAGGCCACACGCCCTCTCAGGTGGTCATCATGCGCTATCACGTTTAGCTCGGCGGATCAGCTAAAGTCCGCGGCAATGGCCGGAGTCCTCCCCATGCTTTGCTCACCAGTCATCAGCAACGTGCAAGTCACCAGGACCCTCATCGACGGCGGAGCAGGACTCAACATCCTATCTGTCGAGACATTCAACGATCTCCAAGTGCCATACGATCAGCTTCAGCCGACCAAGCCTTTCTCGGGAGTCAACGATGGCTCCACCGTCCTGATAGGGTAAGTTCGTCTTCCCGTCACCTTCGGACAGCGCAACAACTACCGCACCGATCTCATCGACTTCGACGTCGCCCACATTCGCCTGCCATACAATGCCATCCTCGGATACCCAGCTTTGGCCAAGTTCATGGCAGTGACTCACCATGGCTACAATGTCCTCAAGATGCTAGGAAGCGGAGGAGTTATCATAGTGCCTTGTGAGGAAAGGGATGCATTGTGCTCTCTCGAGCGTGCCTTACAAGCTGCAGCAATTGAAGACCCAGATCACAGGAGCAGGAGACTTCCCGAGGCGATCCCCAAGAAGAAGAAGGCTTTGCCTGGCCCAAGCCCTCGTGGGGTAGGCACCTCCGGAGGCGTGGCAACAGGACCCGCGCCCGTTCAAGGGGCGCCACCCTCTGTCGCATAGGAAGGCGCGCCCGGCACCCTCCTCAGGCGGGGCTCGGGGGCTCTTTCATGGCGAGCCACCGACCTAGCCGGAGTCACGAGGGAGGCGCTCGGGCACCACTTGGATGCGTGCTTCGAGGCACGTTTCTCTCAGGAAAGTATGAGGCAAGGAGGGCCAAACCCTCATGAGTTCATCACGAGGAACACCCAGGAGCTACAGGAGTCAAGAGTCATGCGCGGCTGTCGCTGCTTGCCCGCCGTGGCCCCACATCCAGGCGAGGATTCGGGGCTGCGAATCTGCATCGACATACCAGGGCTCAACCAGGCCGCGTCTCAGGAGCGCCTCTGGCCCTCACGCGTGGAACGTTGCGAGGGTCCATCTCACACCTACGTTCGCACGCCTTTCACCGCCAGACGCTGGGTTGCCGCCCATCGCTGCTCTCGAGGTACGCTCTGGAGGCTCAGGAGGTCAAGCAGCGCGCGATCCTGGCAGAGATGGAGATGGCTCTCGAGGAACCCCCCGTGCCCCCGGAGCCTCCCGAGGCTCCAGGTCCGGAGGGCTCGTGAGGGCCGGCATCCTCATCACGCATCGTCCACTACCTCAACATCCCGCCATCTCCGACCATATCAGGTGATACCTTTCCAAGTTTCATTTTCAGCTGGGAGCGCCCCTCGGGCTGCATCATTCCCAGGCTGCATGGGTCCGTCCCTGCGGCATGTATCCGTTTTGCTTATGTTCTTTACTTACCTTGTTGGGGGCGCCCCACGGTCTGCATTATCCCCAAGCTGCTCGGGCTGCACCCGGCATGTGCCTTCCCGCACCTATCTAGATGGATTTGCTCCTTCGTGCTTAACCCGATTCGCACGATTATTGCCTACTACCTGTCGCGGGCCTCTCCGCCCTAATGCAAAGCGCTTGCACGTTAAAAGGGGGGGGGGTACCTGAGCATCGCGACTCATGGGCTCTTACTGGCTCTCCAGCCCTCACCCCCTGGCCTTGACCCACGGCATCGCGACCTGTCATACCAGCGGCGGCTGAGCTCGCTCGAGGGCCGGGACCAGAGGACGTTGAGCATTTGCATTCTAACCCTGCAGGAACACACCATTGATAAAGGCCTGTAGCCAGCGCAACCCGCCTCGAGGTCGGGCCTCGTGAGTCCTGCTACCGCTCACGGGTGCCCAGACACACCTCTCCTAGCCCTACCGCGGCCCCACGTGTCGTATGGGCTGTACACGCCCCGGGGGCTCCTCCCGGAGGGGAGCCCCCTCCCATGTACCAGTGGAATCACCATGCTCTGCGCTGGCTGAAGACACTGCCGAGGAGCGGCTATGCCCGTACACATACGGAAGCGCTATGCTCCGCGCTGGTGATAAACAACTGAGGGCGGCTCACAGCCGTATCAACCTCAGGGAGCCGAGAGCTCAATGTCTGGCGCCATCGAAACGCCTCCCCTCGGGAGTGCCGCGCGAGGGGGCTGGACACGGGCTGCGCTGGCCCACGCCTCAACGCACGCCACCCAGCCAGGTCCCTCGGACCTGGTCGTCGCGCGCCTCCCCGAGCGGAGCCAAGGTATGAAAATTCGTTTGAACGTCAAGGGGGACTCCTGAGCATCGCGACTCAGGAGCCTAACTGGTCACGTAGCCCCTCACTCCTTAGTCCCGTCCTTGGTCTCCGGTCGGGGCTAACGGCGGTTGAGGTATGCGCGGGGCCGGGCCCTGCCGACGTAGAACGACCAATCCACTCCTATGCCTCCTATCCCTACTTGTTGTTCGCATGTTAAGGGGGACTCCCGAGCATCGCGACTCAGGAGCCTAACTTGCCACGTAGCCCCTCACTCCTTGGTCCCGTCCTTGGTCTCCGGTCGGGGCTAATGGCGGCTGAGGTATGCACGGGGTCGGGCCCTGCCGACGTGGAACCCACGCAAGTAGGAGGGAAGAATGTGAATTCAAAGCAAATATTACAAGCCAGAAGTTGTTTCACAACGCCAAACACAAGTTTAAACGCCTCCACGAGGCATGGTGCATGTTGCAGGAATTAAAACGGAGCGGAAGCTGCGAAGGGATCACTCTCCTGTGGCGCCCCCACCTCCCGAGGCCGCGGAGTTGGTGGCACCACGCCCAGGCAAGGTGCTGAAGGCGCGGAACTTCCCCAGCAGGGCCTTGGCTCGGCCTTTCACGGCCTCAGCAGCAGCGACGGCAAGGTCGCCCGCTCACGAGCTCCAAAGGCCGTCAAGGTCGACGCTGGGGTCGCGAAGGTAGACGTGGCTGAGGACACGCGTCAGCGCTGCAGAAGACAGGGCGTGTGCCTCGGCCACGGCCGTGGGGCCAAGGTCGTCCGCGACATCTTCAAGTGTGCGGACCAAGAAAGGAAGCAGCTCGGCGGGGCCGTCCTCCGCACCAGCCAACGGCTTCTCCAGGCCACCCCCGTAGAGCGTCTTCAACGCGGCGCGAGCCTTCTCCTCCAACCTGGCGAAGGCCACCCGATCCTCAGCCAGGACCTTTGCTTTCCTGTCTAGCTTGATCCTCTCCATTTTCAGCGACTATTCCAGCATCTCCAACCGGCCGCGGCAGCCATCAAGCTCGGCACCCCGGTTCCTGACAGCGGCCTCCCGAGCCTCCATCTCCTTCTCCTTCTCCTGGCGCCGCGGACCTCCTTGGCGAGCTCGTCGCGCAGGCCTTGCAGCTCGACCTCCAGCGCCTTGCACCGGTCCCGGGCGTCCGTGGCGTCGCCCTGGGCAGCATCGCGAGCGGCCCTGGCCTGGCGGGCGGCTTGTTTCTCCCCATCGGAGGCTGACACGGCTTGGCTCAGTGCCGCTCGGACAGAGGCAGCAGAGCGGGCCCAGCCAAAAGCCAGTTCCAGGCGCCCGGCCACCAGACGGGATCAGCATTCCGGAGATCCTCTTGCAGCCGGCTCAGTTTACTGGCAGCCTGGTCCAGAATGGCCGAGGGATCAGAATGGACTGGAGCCGGTGGAGCAGGTGTAGAAGACGGCAGCGTGATCACAGCTTGGGAAGGAGGAGCCCCCTGGGCCTTGGGCACCTCAGCGACAACGTCAAGCGCAGGCGCCTCCAGAGTCAGCGGGACCATGGGGGCTGACTCACCGCCAGAGTGCCCCTGTTGGGCTCGCGAGGACGACCGGGCAGGGGAGGCGCAAGCTTTGCTGCCTCCTTTCCCCGCAGACGGAGCCGCAGCCCCGGCAGGCGAACCTGCCTCAAGCAGGGCGGCGGAAGCCCCCTTCAGCCTTTTTGCTGCAGGTGCCGACCTGGCCAAGAGAATACAGACGTCAAGCCTCGGTGGCAGAAGCAAAGCAAAACGCGGATCGAACACTTACGGGTCATCGTCCGGGGGCTCAAGCAACCTCCGGCCGAACTTGAAGCCTAAAAGCCTACAGCTAGGGTCAGCCTTGGGAGGCTCGGAAGCAGTAGGCGCGTTAGGAAGGCCAGAGCTGGCCTCAGACCGCCCCGGAGTCAGAGCGGACCCTGGGGGAACCAGCCCCGACCTTCCCTTCCTCGGAACCAGGGGAGAATCCTCCCCTCCTTGCCTGGCACCGGCCTCATCGTCGTCGAGCATGGAGCAAAGGGCGCGGGACCTGCGCCGAGGGAAGGAATCACCTGATTCCTCGCCAGCCGCCTCGAAGTCAGACTCTTCTTAGTCTACCTCCTCTTCTTCCTCCTCACTCCTCCTGGAGTTGCTGGAGGAAACGTTCACTGTCGCCAACATCGTCAGATCCTCGGGAGCCCCGGCGGGCACCAGCCCCTCACCATTGAAGGTGGGCATGTCGTTCACCACTTGCTCCCAGTCGTCGCGAAGGAACAGGGGGACGGGAGCGCCCTCCGGCCTCGCTACGCCCGACCAAGGAGTGAAGAGTCGTGGCCAGATCTTCGTCAGAGAGGGCCTCGGAGCTCAGGCGAAGGGCGTCGCCTGCTTCCCCAAGCCTCCACAGCGGGAGCGAATGCTCCCGGAGCGGAGCCACCCGGTGTTCCAGGAACTCCCTCAGGAGCGTGGCCCCGGTCAGCTTTGCCGCCCCAAGTTGCCTGGCCTTAGGTCCGCGTCTATCCTCTTCAGCAACATCTTCGCACGAGGGTCGACGAGCTCCGCGCGAGACCACGCATCAACGGTCTCGGGCTGCCCCGACGGCAGCGCCAGTCAGGGATGGATGCGCCCGACATCCACCATGACCCACTTGCTCCTGAAGCCTTCAATCCTCTTCCCGGGCTTGGAAATGGAGTTGGAGCTGGAGTATGCGACAAAGCTCGCGCATGCAGTAATAGAGCCACGAGAGACCCGGAGATAAAAGTAATGGCGCAGCAAAGCAACCGATGGCTTTATCCCAACGCGGGCCTCACAATAGTAGGCGAAAATCGCCAGGAGAAGAACAGAGGTGGGGTGGAGATGCAGAGCTTGCAAGTTGTATTGGCGGAGGACAGCAAAGAAGAACTCGGAAAAGGGAGGGACCAGACCGGCGATGATGGCGCTCACAAAGAACGGGTAGAAGGTGCTCCCCTTGCCTTCAGGCAGATCAGAGCCAGCCTTGAGCACAGTCGCCCCCTCGTTGCCCTGCGCCACCGTCCTCCGGCGCACAAGGACGAGATTCTTCGCCGACACAGTCGGAGGATCCAGAGCCGGGAGGTACGAGGCCTCAGGCGGGGTCTTGCGAGGCGCCATGGCTTGCAGGATGGGAAGGATTGAGGTAGATTTGGAGGATTTCGGAAGCAAGGAGGAGAATGGCGAGAAAGGGGATCTGGAGCAAGGTGAGCGAGAACAAGCACCAAGTCTGGCCCGGGCCTCCTTTTTGTCAGAAGGACGGTTGCCGAGGCATCATGGGGAAGCGGAGACGCCCACAACCAACCAATCGCCACGCGGCGCCCAAGGCCGCAAGCTGTTGGGGCCCGCAGCGCTTCGCACTTGCCCCTTCGCTTCTCTACTAAGCCAAGTACGGGCGCGCCTTGGGCCCGAGGGCTACTGTCGGCGTTCTGGGAACGGGGGTCCCCAGACTTGCCTGCCTGCGGCCTTCGGCGTGGCTCAAGTGGGGGCCCAGCACGGCCCAGCTTCATCAGCTCAAACTCAAGACCCTCGCGAGGGGCCGAGCCTCGCGGGGCGGACGACAGGAACCTTCCTCAGGGGCAGCCTTGTCAGGCAGGCTCACGAGGAGGCGGAGAGATCAAGGCAGGGTACCTCACGAGGGTGCCCCGTGATGCAAGCCATGACGATCGAGACCAGGCAGGCGCCAGGCGGGCGCCAGCCCGCGCAGTGTCCGCGTTTCCCCTTTGGTGCAAAGGAGGCAAGCACAGGCCAAGGCATCAGGAAAAGGTTACCACTTCGGTGCAACAAGACCAAGACCAGCAGAGCGGCGGGACGGAGGTCATTGTGGAGCCCAGGATGGCGTCACCGTCAGAGCCTTTGGCAGCCGAAGACCAACTTTAGTCAGGATAAGTGTACTAGATGTTCCCCTTCAATATGGCCAACTGTTGGCGCCCTTCCCGCTCATTATTTGGGAAGAGGCCCAGGGCATCCCTCTATAAATAGGACTAGCCACCACAGAGGTAGGGGGAGGGATCGATCGACGAGACGCTGGTCCAACCTACCAGAGAGAGAGAGAGAGAGAGAGAGAGAGAGAGAGAGAGAAGCAACTGGGCTCACCCAAGCAGTCCGTCGCACCAGCTCAAGAACAGCTCCTCGCGAGACTGTTCTTCCTTTGTACTGTTCTTCATCAGCCCCTGAGGCAATCCACCACACCGCACACTTGAGTAGGGTATTACACCACAACGGTGGCCCGAACCAGTATAAACCTCGTGTCCCTTGTGTTGTTCATAGTTCCTAGTCTAGTTCCCTTGCAAACCATTAACGCGAGAGCTGGTAGGGGAAAGATCTCCGCGCGCACCCCAGTGTTTGAACCTCAAGGGTCTGTCGGAACCCGAAATCCGACACTGGTGCCGGCATTTAGCGTGTACCGCAGATGGTGGCTGGCATCGTCTAGTTAGCTAAGAGTAAGTTAGTACTTGTATGCTACTAGAGTATTAGTGGGAGTAGATAGTTAACTTAGCTATGATGGTTGTCAATGTGGAAGTTCAGTACTCTATATGTGAGTCAGACCTGTTACTTTGCTCTGAATGTTGAACTTTCCGTTTGAACGTATGGAATGGGCTGTTATTTTTTTAAATGGGTTGTATTTGTCCTCCACGGGTTTAGAGGCTGATTTGTGGGCCTACCAAGTTGATGCATACACAATCAGGAGATGATTGTACATGGAGAGGATGACAGCAGGGACCCGCCAAGGTCATGGCAGTACGCAAGCAAGTGCCTCCTTATTTCAATCCAATAAAAAATGGCTCCTCCTAATGGATTTCTGACATCTGGGTCCCATGCCATTGTCAACGTAGTCAATAAACGAGAGAGTTGCACAACGAGCGGCTGACACCAGGGACCCAAAGAGCTCGCCCAGCTTATTTTTGTTTTGGGTTAATTTGATATATGCCACTCCAAATCTGGTGTTTACGAGAAATGCCACTGTAATTTCAAACTTTGAAAATTCCATTTCATGCCATTTCCAGTGGCATTTTTCGAAGTCTGGAGTGGCTTTTTCAAAGTTTGCAAATTGCAGTGGCGTTTTCCAAAGTTTGCAAAAATTGGAGTGGCATTTTCCAAAGTCTGGAAATTGCAGTGGCATTTTTATGAATCGCCATATTTGTTGTGGCATTTATCTAATTTGTTTTCGAGACGGAAGCAGGTTGTCAACTGGGCTGTGCGGGGCACTCTAGCCTGTCTAGACAGCCTTCTCTTTTATGTTTACCAAAGACCAGCCCAGTAGTTTTTTTTCTTTCTGAAAATGGCTAGCCCAGTTTTTTTTTGATTTGCCAAGTAAGTCGCTTTGTCAGGCCTGTTGGGCTGCAAATATTTCAAGACGAGGAGAGCTTCATTCAGCTGGACGAGAAAATGGCCTATCAGTAATGAGAAATGGGTTGTACATTTTTAAAACACATCAAACTGACAATTACTTCCAAATTTCTTTTTTTCGTTTCAAATTTTAAATCGCATTAATTTATGCGTGGACAATCTGTTGGATTTTATATTGATATACATTTATTTTTAAAATCAGTTTGAATGTGACTCGAAATTTCGGGATTAAAAATAGTTCAGACCGCACCGAAATATGCAACATTTCGTATAATTTTTAACCGTGGCCACAATATGGGCTGTAATGCTAACAAAAAGAATATGGGCTCTAAAAAAACCTTAAGAATTAGCAAATGGGCTATAAATTATTAGAAATAGTGGCAGATGGGTTGTATGCTGTTTTCCACAGATTTGAGGCTTTCCTAAAAAAGGTTGACGACAAGCAAAGGATCGTTGGATGTCCATCCAACGGCCGTCGTGCTTCTTCAATCTCTGCTCTTCCTGCTCCAGCCACTAAAACAAGCGCCGACGGGATTGCCTGCTCCCTCCTGCCTGCGGCCGGCTGTGCTGCCACGCAGGCCTCACCGGCCCACCGCACTCCCATCGCTGGCCTAGCCATCCCTCTACTCACCCAGACCTGCTGTTATTCTCCGGCGACGGCAGACGAGCCAGTAAACCCTCGTACAGTCGTACTCCCCTCCGTGTGGGAAACAACTGTCGGGTCTTCCCTGCCTCCGTGTCGTTCCCTTCCTAGGCCCCGCCGTCGTCGACCGCCCTGGTGCTCTTGGCGCGGCCTGGTCAACATGGTCAACGACCGACATGCATCTGAAGTGGACTATAAGTGGAGAGGCTGACAGCTGGGTCCACGGCCGCACGCAAGGAAATGACTCCTTATTACACGCAAAATAATGATTCCTCCACTTGACATCTGGGACCCACCGAAAGGGCCTCTGTATTTCGTGAAAAAAACGTTACCGCCGCTGATAGCTCAGACCCACCAGCTATATCTTCGCACGCAAGAAGTGCGTCCTTATTACGCACAAAAAAATGAATACTCCCCCTGCTAGCTGGGACCCAGTATAGTGGCAGGCTGACTTGTGGGCCTACTAAGTTGATGGGGACGGAGGGCTTTGTCAACTTAGTCAATATGCACGATTCCCCAATGACTGTACGATGTCCATCCAACGGCCGTAGTGCTTCTTCAACCTCTGGTCTTCTTGCTCCAGCCACCCAAACCAGCGCCGGTCGTGCCTCATGCTCCTGCCTCCCGTGGCCGGCTGCGATGCGGAGGAGGCCTCACCGCCCCCTACTACTCCCACCGTTGGCCAGGCCATCCCTCTACTCACCCACACCCCCTATTATTCTATGGAGACGACAGCCTCACACCGCAGCGAACCAGTGAACCCTCATACTCCTCTACGCGTGGGCATCCACTGCCGCATCTTCCCCGTCTCCGTGTCGTCCCCTTCCTAGGCCTCGCCGTCGTCCACCACCCTGGTGCTCTCAACGCGGCGTGGTCAACGTGGTCAAGGAACGACTTTCATCGGAAGAGTACTGTACGTCCAGAGGCAGACAGCTGGGTCCACGGCAGTCGCAAGGAAGTGCCTCCTTATTACGCGGAAAATAATTATTCCTCCACCTGACAGCAGGGACCCACTGGACGGACCACCATATTTCGCGAAAAAACGGTCCCCCCGCTGTTAGCTCAGACCCACCGGAAGTGTCTCCTTATTACGCACAAAAAAAAATGAATACTCCCCCTGCTAGATGGGACCCACCTTGCTGGGTGGTTGACTTGTGGGCCTACTAAGTTGACTGGGAGGAGTGCTTTGTCAACTTAGTCAATATGAACGATTCTAGCTCCAGTGACCGTACGATGTCCATCCAACGGCCGTTGTGCTTCTTCAACCACTGGTATTCTTGCTCCAGCCGCCCAAAGCAGCGTCGGTCGTGCCGCATGCTCCTGCCTCCCGTGGCCGGCTGTGCTGCCGCGGAGGCTCACCGCCCCCTACTATTCCCACCGCTGGCCAGGCCCTGCGGCGATGGCAGCCGAACCAGTGAACCCTCGTACTCCTCTCCACACGGGCTTCCACTACCGTGTCTTCCCCGGCTTCGCATCGTCCCCTTCCTAGGCCTCGCCGTCGTCCATCGCCCTGGTGCTCTCGGCGCGGCGTGGTCAATGTGGTCAAGGAACGGCTTCCATCGGACGTGGGTATGCGTGGAGAGGCCGATACCGTCCATGGCCGCAGCAAGGAAGTGCCTCCTTATTACGCCAAAATAATTATTCCTCCACCGACGGCGGGACCCACCGAACAAGCCATCAGATTTCAGAAAAAATCGTTTCCCCTGACTGCTGGGACCCACTAGCTACATCTTCGCATGCAAGGAAATGCGTCCAGGCAACAAAAAAAACGATTTGCCCCCCTGACTGTTGGGACCCACAAGCTACATCTTCGCATGCAAGGAAGTGCCTGACAGTCGGGACCCAACTGGTCGAAGCATACGTAGCGTTGTCATTCTGGTCGCGAACGTGTACGCACATACTGGTCGATGTAGAGGCGCGCACGTAGCATGTACACGTACGTACAGCGGTAAGTGTGCAAGAAATAAAATACGGCCACATACGTACATACGGGCAGGGTCTCGAACGCCTACTCACACATACATACGGCCAGGGCTCGTGCACATGGCTGGGTCGAAACAGAGAAATAGCGTCGTCGTCGTGTTCATGGGGAGCCAACCAGCTGGGTCGGAACGGAATGCGTCGTCGTGTTCATCGGGAGGGCTTGGACGGAATAGCCGATGGAAATGAGGCCTGGCGTACCGCAGAACGGATCAAATGGCCTTGTGTTCGACTGGCCGCGTTCGAAACGGGATCCTGTTCATCGGGAGGGGTCTTGCGTACCGCAAAACGAAGGAAACAGACCTCCTACGGTCGAAACGGGGGTCATGTTGATCGGGAGGGGTGTGGTGTACCGCAAAACGAAGGAAACGGACTTGTGTTGGAGCGCTACGGTCGAAACGGGGTCCTGTTCACTGGGAGGGGTGTGGCGTACCGCAAAACGGGACTCCACGAGATACTGTTCATCTCCACCATCGACCCCCTCCAGCCTCCACGTGCTACTGTTCATCCACCGTCGACCTCCTCCAGCCTCCACCTGCGAGTGTTCATCCACGGGCTCCTGTTCATCCAGCCTCCACCGCGCGCTACTCCACCAGCCATCGCTCAACCAGCCCTCTCCACAGGCTCTGTTCAACCACCCTCCATGGGCTACAATTAATCCAGCCCTCCACCGCTTCATCGCTCATCCTGCCCTCGAGGGGGTGGTCCTGTTCATCCAGCCCTCCACGGGGTCCTGTTCATCCAGCCCCAACCGGCTCGATCAGTCGGGGTACTGTTCGTCCAGAGGCAACACCACGGGGTCCTGTTCATCCACCCCCACCGGGAACGGTTCATCCCAACCCCCCCCCCCCCCAAATGCAACGCTCACTGTTCATCCAGAGGCAGCATCGATCGGCTTCAGTTAGCAGCAGTAGTAAAGGAATCGCTCGATCGGGTTCAGTTAACAGCCATCGATCGATCGGTTGATTCAAGAACGCCAGTAGCCTGCAGCAGTAATCGCCGGGTTCATTAGAGCCCAACGCCTCGCTTCGGGTTCGATTAGAGCCCAACGCCGCACACACGCCAAGATACGCATAAGAGAAACGCGCATCGCTTCGCCCCCGACAACCCACCGTGAATCGGGACTCCCGATATTTTCCGCTACCGCTTCTACAATGGTTTTTTCCGTCATGGACGGCCCAAAGAATGTCATGCAGCTGAGTCTCCGGCCCGCCCAGGTTGAAAAGCCCATTTTCTGTCCTGATTTTTTGTCATAGAAGTAGGACCCCACCACATCTATGATGATACCGGGTTTTGTCACAATTATCGTCATAGAAGTGTCATAAGTAAGACAGAATTTTTTTTCGTTCGGCCCAAAATGTCAAAGATGTGTCTTTTTTTGTAGTGATGCTTAGGTGCGTACGATGTGGTAGATGCATTGGAATGGAGGGGCGCCTTTATATGAGTGCAAACTGCGTTGCATTCACATCGTGCCGCCTCTTTTCCCAGTCCTCCTCCCATTACTTCCCTCATTCATTCACACGATGCTAATTGAAGGAGGATTTATCATTGGCCGTTCAACATTTCGGGAACCGCTACCCTCTCCCTCGTCTGGATTAAAGTCGTATCAGGAACTGCGCCACCCGCTGTCAAATCTAATAGTGCTACACCGCCCGCCGCACGCCCGGCTGAACACGCCTCCTCGCCTCCATCTATGCTTAATTACTGAATCTTAGTTGCAAAAATTAGATACTGCTAGTGATTTTTAGCTTCTTATTTTGGCAAATCGCAGTGTTACAAGGTTGAAAAACAGCAATGTTACTAGATCAATGAATGTCAATCTTTCCAGTTTGACAAATGGGAACATACCCAATATGACAGATGAAAATCTTACCAAATTGTTTGTAAGTGGTTGCACACGGGTCATCCAAAAGAACCGTTTGCGTTCAAGAGATGCACAAATCCTGCTCTCACTTTACATACGGGTGTTCTATCTAAAACGTTTGCGGTCAAGAGCCATTAAAACCTATAGCCATGAAAACCAAGACACGTGGCGTCACGTGAATGGTTAACAGAACGCACACGGTTTGAATTATACAAATGTTTGAGATATTAAAGTGGCAGATATTTTTTCAAAAATGCCTTTGTTGGCTGTTATTCGAGTGCGCCTTCTCTCAAAATGGACACGAAAAATACCACAGCATGTCGGGTGCCATTCCATGATAGCATGCCAAGTTTCATGAATTTTACCCGAGTTTTGGATTTACTAGAATTTAAAAACAAAGTATCTCAATGTTTGCCGGCAATCAATGGTGCCCTGGTGTTTGAAATTCATTCCCATTTCTTGCATTGGACCTAAGCATGCACCCAAGGACAAATATTTGATTTTTCAACCAATTTATATGCACTAGAGCATGTGCATGTAGTTCAAATTTGAATTATGCACATAAATGCACTGAAAACTCGGTTAATGCATAAAAATGTCCAAACGAACCCTGAAAAATCACAAAAATTGACACAACACTCTTATTGTTCTATGTTGACACAAGAAAAATTTTGAAAGCAATAAGAGGCAATGGATATAGTTTCGTCCCCAAAGGTGGGACGTTCCCTACCAAAACCATCATGCTTGTTGTGAGAAGCTCTGGTTTCTGAGAAGCATATACCCAAACATGCCCCAAATGGGACAAAAATTTTACCATGCCATGTTGATGCCGCTCCATGATAACATGCCAAGTTTCATGAATTTCAGACGAGTTTTGGATTTACTAGAATTTATAAACCAGGTATCTCAATGTTTATGCATCGAAAGTGACGGTGGTGGTGTTTGACATTCATTCCCATTTCTTGCATGGGACCTAAGCATGCAACCAAGGACACATATTTGAATTTTTCAACCAATTTATATGCATTATAGCATGTGTGTGTAGTTCAAATTTGAATTATGCACATGAATGCATTGAAAACTCAGTTAATGCATAAAAATGTCCAAACTAACCCCGAAGAATCCCAAAAATTGACACAACACTCATGTTGTTCTATGTTGACACTAGGCAAAAATTGAAATCGAGAAGAGGCAATGGATATCGTTTCGTCCCCAAAGGTAGGACGTTCCCTACAGAAACCATGAGGCTTGTTGTGAGAAGCTCTGGTTTGTGAGAAGCATATCCCCAAACCTGCCCCAAATGGGACAAAAAACTTAACACGGCATGTTGATGCCGCTCCATGACAGCATGCAAAGTTTCATGAATTTCTAATGAGTTTTGGATTTACTACAATTTAGAAACCAGGTATCTCAATGTTTGCGGCCAAGTGACGGTGGTAGGGTGTTTGAAATTCATTCCCATTTCTTGCATAAGACCTAAGCATGCAACCAAGGACACAGATTATAATTTTTCAACTAATTTATATGCATTATAGCATGTGCATGTAGTTCAAATTTGAATTATGCACATGAATGCATAGAAAACTCAGTTAATGTATAAAAATGTCCAAGCGAACTCCAAAAAATACCAAAAATAGACACAACACTCTTGTTGTTCTATGTTGACACTAGGAAAAAAATTGAAATCGAGAAGAGGCAACGGATATCGTTTCGTCCAGAAAGGTGAAACGTTCCCTACCGAAACCATCACGCTTGTTGTGAGAATCTCTGGTTTATGAGAAGGTTATACACAAACCTGCCCCAAATGGGACAAAAATATTACCACGGCATGTTGATGCCGCTCCATGATAGCATGCCAAGTTTCATGAATTTCAGACAACTTTTGGATTTACTAGAATTACAAAAGCAAGTACATCAACATTTGCCGGAGAGCCACGGTGCCGTGGTGTTCGAAATTCATCCCCATTTCTTGCATGGGACATAATCATAAACCCATGGGCACATATATGATTTTAAAACCCATGTTGGTGCACCGGAGCATGTGAATGTAGCTTAATTTTGAATTGTGCACCTAGAATGGCTAGAAAACCAATTTATTGTATAAAATATCCAAACGAACCCTGAATAATTTCATTTCTTTTAAGACACACATATAGTTGCATGTTCACTGCAGATAAGAGGTCTATCAATTCAAACACCGTCCATTGTCGCTGTGGCCCCATTATGTAATTCAAATCAAGATGAAAAATAAAGTAGATCCCACACAGTTTATTATAACCAATCGTGTGAGATGTAGCACAAAATATCTTGGAGCACCGTCGGAGTGTAGTACGCATACGGCTTACGCGAGAAGGTGCGACGGCCATCCAAATTTCCCGCTCTGAATAAGGGACCGTGTCTGATGACACTTTGCGCGCCAGTTTTTTCGCTGAAGCGATTCCAAATTTTTGGCTTCCACAGAAATATCTACCTCCGCGCCCCCTCCCCCTTATCAAAAGTCACATTTCCCATGTTTCCGCCTTCCTTTCCAAGTTGAAACCTTCATTCCTTTCTTGCAGTGTCGCCTCCTCGCCGGCGACCCTCCTTCACGCTGCTCAGCCTCGTCTATCCAGGCAGGTAATCCACACTCGACCCCCGTCCTCCTCCTCCTTCCACATCCCACATGCCCCGACCGCCGGCGCGACACCTTCCACCCAAATCATCGACCCCTCCACCAAATAAGCGTCGCCCTAAGCCATGGTGCATGCAGTATAGCCAGTAGCTCAAGGAGCATTTCGTAGCAGATAAGCAAATTGCGGCCGCGCACACGGATGAGGTCGCGATGGCTGCCTTTCATGCCGACCCCTAGATCTTGGAGGAGCGCCTCACCGTCGAGGCCACCGTCAACACCTCGCGCACCGACACCGCGGCGCAGTTGGCTGCTTTATATGACATTTCGTGGTGTTTTCTCGAGGCCACCGTCGGTGCCTTCGATGAAGACTACGAGGTGTTTTCTCAATTTGCACGTGCTTACCTCATCTCGAGAGCCAGCAGGTTGGTGCCTGGAGCGGCTCAGGCAACTCACCACTATGACGAGGGCACCCACGATGCGGATGCCTCACCCTCTTCCATGTCCAAGGAGCCAATCGTCATCGATATCTCCGACAATGAGGAGTATCTTGTCTTATTAGCTCACTATAAGGACCCATGTTCAGTTTGCTAGCTACTGCCTTTCCTTAACAAATTCTAGTGGATTGTGCTATCTAATTTTACCACGCAATCTTCTGCTCTAGAGTATATGTTCTATATGTCATGTAATGTGGTGTTCAGTTAACTGTTTGGTTCAATTCTGCAAATGTGATGTTCAATTCTTCAGGGTGCAATTTTCCAAGTTGTCAAGCATGCTTGATTTGGTTAACTGTCCCTTCTTCTATTAGGAGTATGTTATATTGTGCAATGTGGTTCTCAGTTAACGTTTGGTTCATTTGTTCTGGTGTTTAGTTAAATGGTTGTTCAATTCTGCAATGCGATGTTCAATTTTTGTGGGTGCATTCTGTTATTGTATACCGTGTGAGAAATAAATCGAATTTGGCTGTACCAAATACATGAGAAACAAATACAATTGCTATATTTCCAAGTTGTTAATCATGCTTGGTTTGGTTAACTGTCTGATCTTCTTTAGGAGTATGTTATATTGTGCAATGTGGTGCTGACTTAACGTTTGGTTCATTTGTTGTGGTGTTTAGCTAACTGCTTGGTTCAATTCTGCAATGCGGTGTTCAATTGTTGTGGCTGCATTCTGTTATTGTATACCATGTGAGAAATAAATCGAATTTGGCTGTACTAAATACATGAGAAACAAATACAATTGCTATATTTCCAAGTTGTTAAGCATGCTTGGTTTGGTTAACTGTCTGATCTTTTATTAGGAGTATGTTATATTGTGCAATGTGGTGCTGAGTTAACGTTTGGTTCATTTTTTGTGGTGTTTAGTTAACTGCATGGTTCAATTCTGCAATGCGATGTACAATTGTTGTGGCTGCATTCTGTTATTGTATACCATGTGAGGAATAAATCAAATTTCGCTGCACTTAATACATGAGAAACATATACAAGTGCCATATTTCCTAGTTCTTAATCATGCTTGGTTTGGATAAATGGGGTTTCCATGTGGCTTGAATTAATCGGATGAATCTGCAATGTGCTTATTTACAATCAACATGTTTTACTGATAGCATGTGAACCCTTAGGAAGATGACTAACTACCTTATATGTGTTGCAGGGAAACATGGGAAGCCTTGAGGTTTACAAGATGGTACTAACTATTATACCTTGCCTTTTTTTATTCCTTTGCCCCATTTCCAATATAGAGAAGATATTTATGCACATCCTTGTTTTCAGGGTTCACTGATGATTACCTCTCAAACCACCTCTGTGGTCAGGAGGCGAGGAAGTTTTCATACAACACCCACGGTTCAATATTGAAGTGTTCCTGAAGAGGTCGAAGGATGGACAAATAATCATCCATGTGCACTAGCCTAAAGTTGCAAAGACCTTCAAGATGAATGAAGGCTCAATATTCGCCTTCCGCTTCAGCAGTTTTCCAGATGAGATGCATCTGTCTATGTACCGTCTATGATGCTAATTTCAAAAGGTTCTAGATATTGCATGTGAAACTTGGTGCTGGTGCACTTGTGTAATGGGGTAGCTGAGTGCTGAAGCTATATCATGTTGTACTCGGATGTATTTCAATTATGAAATCCTGCTTCCTTAATATGGAAATGAAATATATTATGTGCTTAATACGAATGTCAATTAGATTAGTAAATGGGTTATTAATAATAGGGCAATTAGCCTGATAATTGGGTTTTCCTCTTGCAAACGGTTATTGAGAAAACACCGTGGGCGATGACCTCAGGCAACGCACACAATTTCTAGGAATAAACCGTGTTAGATCAATGAACAATCACACACGGCATTCTCTTGAAAATTGTTTGCGTTACGCCACCTTGCGCAAACATTTTCCTTGCAGTGATTCTACGGGATGTATATATGAATGGAAATGTTTGGCGGGGACTGACTGTGTGGGATGTACTTACGACCAGAAACGATTTTGCCTATATAATTGTATTTTTTTAGCACTACTGTACGTATAACCGTATTTGGTCGCTCGTCGGTCGCACACGACCTCATTTTGCCGAGTGTGTGTGCCAGGAGGGCATATCCCTGACGGTTTCTGGGTCGTGTGGGAAGGACCTCCCTATGCAGTCACTCACTAGGTGACGGTTCCGAACGCCATCAAGGAAAGGGGTTAAAACCGTTTCTATAGCACCTCCCTGTACCAGTGTTTTTCAAAAGAGACATTGGTTAGTCCAAGGATGTGATTACCCTTTAAGAGATCTTAAAGATTTCTCATGCCGACATGGGCTAGCCAGCGATGCCATAGTCACCGCTTCTCAGCCTTGGCCATTAGACAAGTTGCATGGAATGTGCTCTCTTTCGAGAAATCAACCGTGTAAAGGTTTCCGTCCAACTCTCCAACAAAGGCCAATTCGAGTGTATCTCTCTTCAAGACTTTCACATTGGTTAGTCCAAGTAGTGTATCATAACCAATAGAAGCCAATTGGCGAACGGAAAGCAAATGGTATTTAAGGGATTGGACAATCATGACATTTTCAAGAGACATGTCATTTGTGATAGCCACCTTGCCCAAACCGAGTACCTGTCCTTTTGATCCTCCACCAAACACAATGCTCATAAATGGTTGAATATCTTCCATGAAGTCGTAAAGCAATTTGCTATCTCCGGTCATATGGTTGGTACATCCACTATCGATCACCCATTTGACTCCACTAGAGAAAGCAACCTACACACAATTATGACTTGGTTAGAGGCACCCATTTTCCAATGGGACCTCTCAAATTAGTCACAAGGGTGTTAGGGACCCAAATAGCATAAAACCTAAATGCATTACGAGGACAAACAAATTTTTGCATAAACTTCTCCGTCCTTAGTTTTACGAAGTACATAGGATGGAGGCATGAACTCTTTTGGCTTGTTGAGAGTGGGCATGCCCCTTGTGTCCTTCCCACTCACAACCTTACATTTATCTGTGTGCCCTTCTCGAACAAAAGTTTCTGTGAGAGGGGTGGTGCACTTTTGAGAAGGCGTCTTCTTCCTGCTTGTGCTTGGGTCAAACCCGAGCCCTTCCTTGGCAAACACCTCATTGTGTTGGCTCAATACCTCATTAAGGTTCTTTTGTCCTTGAGCACATGTCATGAGTCCTCTCTCGAGTTGTGCCTTTAGAAAGCGGTTTTACTCAAGAATAGATGCTAGGTCACCACTAGAGTTAGTAGTACAAGCATCAACATTGATAATAGGAGAAGAGTAAGCCTTGGCTAGGGTTTCAAGATAAGTAAGCTTGAGCGTCTCAAAACTCTTTGTAAGAAGGGTGAGCTCTTCTTCCTTAGTCTTCAAGGACACGAATAGAAGCTCACAATCCTTAGAGAGAGACACATGAGATTTCACAAGCTTACTTTTATCACTCAACAACTACTCGCAAGAGTCCTTAGCCTTTTTCAAGGAGGCAAGTTCTTTAGCATGAACATCAATGTTTGCACCAATTTTCAAGCATAGTTCATCATTTCGTGCTTCCTCATATTGGAATTTCCGCTCAAGGATTTCATATTTTCCCTTTTCCTCAGTGATGAGGGTTTCGAGTTCTTTAATGGTGATGGTGTGCTTACTCACCATCTCCATAATCATACGAAACATAGTGAGCTTATTTACTTTGATGGAACACATGAACTTATTTAGTTTAGCAAGCATAGGATCATCTATATCATCATCATTGAGGGAGTCCTGGACTAGGGGGTGTCCGGACAGCCGAACTATCATCTTTGGCCGGACTCCTGGACTATGAAGATACAAGATTGAAGACTTCGTCCCGTGTCCGGATGGGACTTTCCTTGGCGTGGAAGGCAAGCTTGGCGATACGGATGTGTAGATCTCCTACCGATGTAACCGACTCTGTAACCCTAACCCTATCCGGTGCCTATATAAACCGGAGGGTTTTAGTCCGTAGGACGAACAACAATCATACCATAGGCTAGCTTCTAGGGTTTAGCCTCTCCGATCTCGTGGTAGATCTACTCTTGTACTACCCATATCGTCAATATTAATCAAGCGGAGTAGGGTTTTACCTCCATCAAGAGGGAGCGTAACTGGGTAAAAACATCGTATCCCTTGTCTCCTGTTACCATCCGCCTAGACGCACAGTTCGGGACCCCCTACCCAAGATCCGCCGGTTTTGACACCGACATTGGTGCTTTCATTGAGAGTTCCTCTGTGTCGTCACCTATAGGCCCGATGGCTCCTTCGATCATCAACAACAACGTGGTCCAGGGTGAGACTTTTCTCCCCGGGCAGATCTTCAGATTCGGGCGGCTTTGCACTGCGGGCAATTCGCAGCCATCCGGAGCAGATCGAAGCTACGCCCCAGCCATCAGTCCGATTTGGAAGTTTGAACTACACGGCCGACATCCGCGGAGACTTGATCTTCGACGGATTCGAGCCACAGCCAAGCGCCGCCTTGTCTAGATGGGTATGATCTAGCTCGCCACGAATAGTGTCTCGAGGCCGCACCAGCGTCCGCTCCGACCCTTAGTTCGGAGCCGATTTCGCCGATCGAGGACGAGTGGCTAGACACCGCCTCGGGGGCTACAATCTCTACGGCGATTGAGCCGAACACCATCCCTGTCCTTTGTAGAGCCCATGACTCCGAGGTGCCGGACTCCGAACCTCCCGCGCCCCTGCCAGTCGAATCCGATTGGGCGCCGGTTATGGAGTTCACCGCCGCGGACATCTTTCAACACTCGCCCTTTGGCGATATCCTGAACTCATTAAAGTCTCTCTCTTTTTCAGGGGAGCCCTGGCCGAACTACGGTCAGGAAGGTTGGGATTCGGACGACGAAGAAATTCAACGCCCACCCACCACCCACTTTGTAGCCACTATCGATGATTTAACCGACATGCTCGACTTCGACTCCGAAGACATCGACGGTATGGACGACGGTGCCAGAGACGATCAAGAACCAGCGCCCACGGGGCACTGGAAGGCCACCTCGTCATATGACATATACATGGTGGACATCCTAAAAGATGGGAATGGCGATGGAACAGCGGAGGATGACCCCTCTAAGAAACAGCCTAAGCGCCAAGGCCGTCAAGCGCCGCTCTAAATCCCGCCACAAAGAAAACGGTGATTCCGCACGGAAGATAATAACACCCGGACAGGTTGCGAAGACAACCCCTCCAAAGCAGGATTCAGACAGAGGAGGGAGAAGCCAGCCCTCATGATAGAGCGGCAGACAGAGAGGTAGAGGACGATAATTATATGCCTCCCTCCGAAGATGAGGCAAGCCTCGACGATGATGAATTTGTCGTGCCTGAGGATCCCGCCGAACAGGAGCGTTTCAAACGCAGGCTTATGGCCACGGCGAGCAGCCTCAAGAAAAAGCAGCAACTTAGAGCTGACTAAGACTTGCTAGCTGATGATGGATCAAGTCCTTGCAGCCAAAGAGTACGAACTCGAACGCCCTCCAAAAGCTACCCCAAACGCAGGCCGTTGCCTCGATCGTAGGAGGAAGCACCCGCATCACCACCATGACATGGCAGACCGGCCACCCCGTGGTCAGCGACAAAGAAGCCTCTCGGCCCTCTGCTCAAGCCACGCCCGACGCTCAAAAAGTACCAAGGCACGGAGAACGCGCTAGACTTGCGAGATATCTTTGGAGGATAAGGCAAAGCAAACAAGATCGATCTACGTATCGGCGTGGGCGCCAACGACTTGAGATGATTACCGTCCTGCTGGATACAAGAACCCGGCCGGGCCGAACACGATGACAAAGCTCATATGAGCTACGCCGTGATATAGCCCAATACAGAGGCGCCAAGACACCCACTATGCTTCACAGATGTAGTAATGGATCATCAAATCCCTGAGGGCTTCAAACCCGTAAACATCGAATCATACAATGGTACCACAGATCCTGTGGTCTGGATCGAGGACTATCTCCTGCATATCCACATGGCTCGCGGTGATGATCTACACGCCATCAAATACCTCCCACTCAAGTTTAAAGGACCAGCTCGGCATTGGCTCAACAGCTTGCCAGCAGAATCAATTGGTTGTTGGGAAGACCTGGAAGCCGCATTCCTCGATAACTTCCAGGGCACATATGTGCGACCACCAGACGCCGATGACCTTAGCCATATAATTCAGCAGCCAGATGAATCGGCCAGACAATTCTGGACATGGTTGTTAACCAAGAAAAATCAAATCATTGACTGTCCGGATGCAGAGGCCCTTGCAGCCTTCAAACATAACATCTGCGACGAGTGGCTTGCCCGGCACCTAGGACAAGAAAAGCCGAAATCCATGGCAGCCCTCACATCACTCATGACCCGCTTCTGCGCGGGAGAGGACAGCTAGCTAGCTCGAAGCAACTACTTGGCCAAACACCCTGGTAGTTCGGATACCAAGGACAACAATGGCGGTCGGCGTCGCAACAAGAATAAACGCCACATTAACGGTGACAATGCTGAAGATACGACAGTAAATGCCGGATTCAGAGGCTCTAAACCCGGTCGGCGGGAGAAGCCATTCAAAAGAAATACCCAGGGCCCGTCCGACATGGACCGAATACTCGATCGCTTGTGCGGATACACGGCACCTGAAAAACCAGCCAACCACACCAACAGGGATTTTTGGGTGTTCAAGCAGGCAGGCAAGTTAAATGCCGAACTCAATGACAAGGGGCTACATACCAATGAAGAGGAAGAGCCCCGGCCGCCGAACAATAGAGGACAGAAGGGCTTTCCCCCACAAGTGCGGACGGTGAACGTGATATACGCAACCCACATACCCAAAAGGGAGCGGAAGCGTGCACTAAGGGACGTATATGCGATGGAGCCACCGCCCCAAAGTTCAACCCGTGGTCCTCCTGCCCGATCACTTTTGATCGAAGGGACCACCCCACTATTATCCGACACGGCGGATTCGCCGCATTGGTTCTTGACCCAATCATTGACGGATTCCACCTCACTAGAGTCCTGATGGACGGCGGCAGCAGCCTGACCCTGCTTTACCAGGATAAAGTCATAAAATGGGCATAGACCCTCAAGGATTAAACCCACAAAGACGACCTTTAAAGGCGTCATCCAGTGTAGAGGCCAATTGTACAGTGCTCCGTTACACTTGAAGTGGTCTTCGGATCCCGGATAACTTCCAAGCAAAGAGTTAATCTTCGACATAGTCCCGTTCAGCGGCTATCATGCACTGCTTGGACGAACCGCATTTGCAAAGTTCAATGCGGTGCCGCACTATGCATATCTCAAGCTCAAGATGCCAGGCCCTCGAGGAGTAATTACGGTCAATGGAAACACCGAACGCTCTCTCCGAATGGAGGAGCATACGGCGGCCCTAGCGGCGGAAGTGCAAAGCAGCCTCTTAAGGCAATTCTCGAGTCCGGCCATTAAACGTCCGGACACCGTCAAGCGCGTCCGGAGTGACCTACAGCAAGACCGCCTGGCACGATCCGAGCAAGCGTAGCAATGCGGCCCCAACCCCAGCCCTCGCGAAATCGCTGGCCAAGCATTACGCATACATAACAACGCCTGGAGATACCATGGGCATAAGGGGAGGGCACGACCACGGCGCCCAGTGCGGCTCAACCGCACTGTGGGCCCCGATTGTGTCATTCTTTTTTTCTTCTTTTCTCTTACTTTCAGGACTCCGTCCTCCAGAAGCCCTGTCCGGCAATAGAATTGCCGAACTCACGATGCAACAGCCAGGGAAGCAGAAAGCTACGTCGAGTGTGCAGGTGGTCTCTACTACGAGCATTATACCTGTTTTACATACCACCCCGTAGCTTTCCCCTGGAGGGGGACATGTTAAATAGTCCCATCCCTTGCTTACGGCACTATTTGTACCGTTCTGCTTTCATTGCAGTATCTTTTGAATAAACAATACATAGCTTCTGCTTATTATTGCATTCCCTTTTTTCATATATGTTCATCTATGACATGTTGCACCCGTACACTTTGGTACGGCCAATACACTAGGGGCTTAAGTACCCCACAGAATGGTGTGATAAGTCTGAACACTTTCACAAGTGCGGCACCCCGAACTTATAGCATTATATGCATCGGCTCCGAATCATGTCTTGGGTCAAGAGTTGGGTTTGCGGCTCCCATGTTTTGGTACCTTACGTTCCATTATATCGGCTAAGGTAGCACTGGGAGAACCACTGCGATTGTGCCCCGGTTGAGCTGGGTTGAGCACCTCAGTGGAGAAAGCTAAAACTGACCGTCATGATAAGGCGAGAGCTGGCCGCTGTTCGAGAGGTTTTTTCGGGTCCCTAAAGACTTATGCCGCTTAGAGCGAGGAGCCGACATTGTCCGGCCAAGGCGTGGATAGCGCCCCGAACTCGGTCTTCCGAATACTAGGGGCTTCGCCGAAAATTAAAATTATAGAATTCTATGGCTAAGTGAGAGTGTTCAAGCACTATAAGTCCGGTTGCCTGGTTCGTTGCGTTGAGCGCCTCCCTCGTAGGACCCAAGAATGGGAACAAGAGCGCCTCAGTTTATCCCGAACACCCCAAAGACTCGTGGCATGGGGGCTGAAGCCAACGACTTGCCATCTCTCAGATTTGATAAACGACCGCACATAAGGTAATATTTTAAATTCACAAGCGTTGCTTAGCGCATATGAACAAGTTTTCAGCGTACAGGATAACAAATGCGAGTCTATTAAAAAATTACATCTTTGGAGCATTCACCCGCTATGATGCGGGCACCCTCCAGGACGCCCTCATAATACATTTCGGGCTTTCCATGCTCCTTGCCCGCTGGTGGTCCGTCCTTCACAAGCTTCTCACCATCCAGCTTGCCCCAGTGCACCTTAGCACGGGCAAGGGCCCTACGGGCACCTTCAATACAGACGGAGCGCTTGATGACTTCGATCCACGGACAGGCGTCCACCAGCCGCCGCACTAGCCCGAAGTAGCTCCCAGGCATAACCTCATTTGGCCACAAAGTAGCTATAAGGCCCTTCATGGCCTGTTCGGCGACCTTGTGGAGCTCGACCAATTGCTTGATTGGTCGCTCAAGGGCACCGGATGTTCGGCCTCAAAGATATTGAGACTAAAACACCTTCTCCGCCGAGCTCCCTCTTCGCTCGGTAGAAAGCGGCGGCATCGGAAACACTGCGGGGCAGATCTACGAAGGCTCCTGGAGAACTCCGGATTCGGGTAAGTAACAGATAATTGACTTTTACATTCTTGCTTTGCATAAAGAATGCTTTACCCGCCGCTATCTTCTTCATCGCCTCAATTTCACGGAGGGATTTTTGGGCTTCGCCTTAGCGGCTTTGGCACTCTCAAGAGCCGAGGCAAGCTCGGACTCCGGGTCTTGAGTCACGCTCCAAACCCTCGTGTTTTTCACGAGAGCCTGGAGCTCTTGCCGCATTCTCCGCCAATCACGCATCCCCTTCTCTCGCTTCGGTGCGCTCCATGCCGCTTTGTTTTCTGCAGGTCACCGCTTCCTTTAGGGTCGCCACCTCGTTCGTGGCCCCTACAATACCCATGTTATTCCTGTCTTTTTTGTAACCAACTCCTTTTTATAAGGTATTACTTTAAGAAGGTACTACTTACCTTCCTTGTCCTCGAGCTGCTTCTTGGCTCGGCCGAGCTCATTCTCGGACCGCTCGAGGCTCTCCTTTAAAACATTGACCTCCGCAGTCCGTGCGGCAGAGGTCAGCAGGGCAGCCTGCATTCCCATATTGACATAATTATGTTAGACTCCTGCGTATATCTTTTTAGATCCTTAGTCCGGCTTTTCTCTCCGAACACCGAACTAAGCATCGAGGCCACTCTTGTCTATGCGGTAATCTTCTTGCATATATTGAAAACTTACCTCAAAGCCTGTTAGAAGGTCACAGAAGCCACCAGCCCGCTCTTGGCGGATCGAACTTTCGATCACCGCACTCATAACAGGCGGTGCTCCTCCTCGATGGAGGCGCTGTTAAGCGCCTCGAAGCTATCCGGTGCCTCCCGGTTGGGCCGAAGGACACCGGCGTCTTACCCTTCTTGCGAAGGGCGCTTGCCGGACTTCGAACGGCTGAAGGTTCCGGTATGGAGTCCGGACAAGGGTCGGGCTTAGAGCCCCTGGGGGTCTTGCTCCCCTCGCGCCTGGAGTCCGGGAGGCTGACTTGTGGCGCCTCCTGCGCCACCTCCTCTTGACCAGGCCCCGTCGTCGGTGTCGTCGGCGGCGCGAGGCGAGGAGGCGGCCGGAAGAGAAGTGCTCTCCACTTCGGACGAATTCAGGGACCCGCTTGACGAAGTGGCAAGCTCGCCCTTGGGTGGGCTGCATGATTGTTCGGCATTAGAGAACACTATGCAGTAAATAAAAAGAAAAAACCATGGGTATCCGGACACTTACAATCTCGCCAGGGGCTTGGCCCTCGAGGGCCACTCCTCCTCGCCGTCGTCGGCGTTGGTGGAGACATCCCGAGGAAGGGTTCTTCCCTTCTTGGACCATCCGGCCTCCCCAGTCGGGGCGGCCTTCCTTTTCTTCCCCTCCCCCGCTGGGGGAGAGGCTTCTTTTTCCTCATCCTCAGGAGAGGATTCTGTTTCAGAATCTGACACCGCCTAATGCCGGGAGCTCCTTCGAGTTCCCGTGGCCTCCTTCTTGGCCTTCTTCTCCGACACCACGTGAGGTGCCGGAACCAGCAGCCCCGTCAAGCGGGCGCCCGCTGGGTCTTCTGGCAAAGGAGCCAGACAGTTAATCTGTCCGGACGTCTTCAGCCAGTCCTGTTAGAAGGTTAGGGAGCTTTAGATCCCGCATAGAGTCAAACTATGAAAAAAGAGTCCCATAAAGGGAAAAATAACTTACCTCGCTGGCTTGACGCTGCGAGCGGAATCCGCGATCTTGATGGCGGATGCGGGAGCTTGGCGCCCTTAGACAAGACCTTCCGAGCATCTTCGTGCGTAGTGTCAAGAGCCCGGCTCAAATCGGTCTTGTCTTTGGATCAAACTCCCACAAATTGAAGGCCCGTTGCTGGCATGGGAGAATCCGGCGGATGAGCATAACCTGGACTACGTTGACAAGCTTGAGGTTCTTGTCCACCAGGTTCCAGACATTGGTTTGGAGTCCGGCCAGCTCTTCCGAATCACCCATGTCAGGCCCGTCTCTTTCCATGATGTGAGCCGGGTGGGGGAGCCAGACCTGAATTCGGGGGCCGCCGCCCATTTGGAGTCGCGCGGCTCGGTGATGTAGAACCACCCTGATTGCCACCCCTTTATGGTCTCCATGAAGGAGCCCTCAAGCCATGTGACGTTGGGCATCCTGCCCGCCATGGCACCTCCGCACTCCGCTTGTCGGCCGCCCACTATCTTCGGCTTGACGCTAAAGGTCTTCAACCATAAGCCGAAGTGGGGCTGGATGCAGAGGAAGGCCTCGCACACGACGATAAACGTCGAGATATTGAGGATGAAGTTTGGGGCCAGATCGTGGAAATCCAGGCCGTAGTAGAACATGAGCCCCCGGACAAATGGGTGAAGTGGAAAACCTAGTCCGCAGAGGAAGTGGGTGAGGAACACCACCCTCTCATGGGGCCTGGGGGTGGGGATGAGCTGCCCCTTGGTGGGGAGCCGACACACGATGTCGCCGGACATGTATCCGGCCTCCCGCAGCCTTGTGATGTGCCCCTCCATGACGGAGGAGGCCATCCACTTGCCTCCCACTCCGGACATGACTGGAGAAGGTTGAGGAGAGATTTGCGGACTTGGGCGCTGGAGCTTGAGTCTTGTGAAATGGATGAGCAAAGGAGGAAGAAGGCGTGGGTGGAAAGGTGGATCCTTATCCCTTATATGGGCGGACGCAACTAAGCGCCCCCACCGGCCTGGTAAAACTCTCTTATCTCCCAAGCGCCGTAATCAATGGCGCGGTTGGGTTACCCACGTCCGTATTGATGAGAATCCCGGAATAAGGGGACACGATCTCTGCTTTGACAAGACGTGCCAAGGAAACCGCCTCGCTAAACGCTACCGAGGCGGTACAAGAAAACGATTGAACGAAGACTTGGCCGTGGTGTGATGGCACGCTGCAGAATACGTCGCCAGATTGATTTTGTGTGAATATTATTCTCTACGGTGTTATGTGGAAATTATTTTGCAGAGCGGACAACATCCTTGTGTTCAAAATCTTCTATGAAGTATTCGGAGGAGGAACCCTCCTTGCAATGCCGAAGACAATATGCACGCTGGACTAAATCGTCATTGAAGCCTGGTTCGAGGGCTACTCGAGGAGTCTGGACTAGGGGTGTCCGGACAGCCGAACTATCATCTTTGGCGGACTCTGGACTATGAAGATACAAGATTGAAGACTTCGTCCGTGTCCGGATGGGACTTTCCTTGGCGTGGAAGGCAAGCTTGGCGATCTGATGTGTAGATCTCCTACCGATGTAACCGACTACGTGTAACCCTAACCCTATCCGGTGCCTATATAAACCGGAGGGTTTTAGTCCGTGGGACGAACAACAATCATACCATAGGCTAGCTTCTAGGGTTTAGCCTCTACGATCTCGTGGTAGATCTACTCTTGTACTACCCATATCGTCAATATTAATCAAGCGGAGTAGGGTTTTACCTCCATCGAGAGGGCCCGAACCTGGGTAAAAACATCGTGTCCCTTGTCTCCTGTTACCATCCGCCTAGACGCACATTTCGGGACCCCCTACCCGAGATCCGCCGGTTTTGACACCGACAATCATCATAATTATCCTCCGCATCAAGATACTCATCACAAGGAGTAGGAGTGAAAAGAGGAGGGTTTGACCGTGAGTTTACCTTGAACTTTTCAAGAGAGTTTTGGACCTCTCCATCTTCTACCACGACCTCTGCCATTAGGCACTTGTGAGTGTTGCCCTTGTAGTATTTCATATAGTTGTAGGTGACAACATCACCACTCTTGTTGACTATCCTCAAGGTGTTTTGAGAATCTTGAGCAACTCCGGCAATACCACTAACATCATCCGGATCAGATTCTTCATGAGCAACCATTGCTTTCCCATCTCTCTTCTTGAGCTTGGAGTTCAAAGGATTTGGCAACTTCTTATTGGGAAAGGTCTTGGGAAACCTTGGTTTATCTTCTCTCTTCTCATAAGGGCAATCATTTGAGAAGTGGTTGGTTTCTTCACAGTTCTAGCATTTTCTCACTTTCTTCTTCTGGAATCTTCCCTTGAACTTTCCCGTGCTAAACTTCTTGACAAAGAGGGCAATGTCTTTGTATGAAGGGCTCTCATCGGAGTCAATCTCATCACCATATTCATCATCATCTTCTTGTTCTTCACTTTTCTCTTCTTCACATACATGCTTGGCCTTCAATGCAAGATTGATCTTTGATGTTGAGGTACCATGCATGGCAAGATGTTTTGTAGCATTTGCCTTTCACTCTTCGAATAGTTGGAACGTGGATATGATGTTAGCCGGAGTCATTTCCTTGAATCCATGATGTTGTCTTATGTCCCACACCATTTGGTGATGATATGGAGCAAGAGCATGAAGTAACTTGTGAGAAATCGCTTAGTCAAGTTGAATCCATCTTGTGTCTTGTCACAATCACAAGACTCGATGTTAGCGGTGAGAGTCATGAGACGCTTAACGAGATGCTTGGGAGATTCACCTTTCTCCATAAAAAAGTTTTGCAATTGACCCTTGGCAATTTAATATTGAGCTAGCCGGAGAGTGGAGGTACAAGTCTTGGTCCTCATAATGATATCACATAATTCCTTGGTGTCGGTGTCAAAACCGGCGGATCTCGGGTAGGGGGTCCCGAACTGTGCGTCTAGGCGGATGGTAACAGGAGACAAGGGACATGATGTTTTTACCCAGGTTGGGGCCCTCTCGATGGAGGTAATACCCTACTCCTGCTTGATTAATATTGATGATATGGGTAGTACAAGAGTAGATCTACCACGAGATCAGAGAGGCTAAACCCTAGAAGCTAGCCTATGGTATGATTGTTGTTCGTCCTACGGACTAACACCCTTCGGTTTATATAGACACCGAATAGGGTTAGGGTTACACAGAGAGGGTTACACAGAGTCGGTTACAATGGTAGGAAATCTACATCCGTATCGCCAAGCTTGCCTTCCACGCCAAGGAAAGTCCTATCCGGACACGGGACAGAGTCTTCAATCTTGTATCTTCATAGTCCAGGAGTCCGGCCAAAGATGATAGTTCAGCTATCCGGACAACCCCTAGTCCAGGACTCCCTCAGTAGCCCCCGAACCAGGCTTCAATGATGATAAGTTCGGCGTGTTGATTATCTTCGGCATTGCAAGGCGGGTTCCTCCTAATCTCGTGTTGAACAAAGGTCCGCTTCCTTGTGAATATCACGCTTCTCGGCTTCCACGCCCAATAATGGCCATCTTCCACGTGTCGAATGAATGTGAAAAGTCAGGTATCTTTACATTTACCCCCTTTACGTGCAAATGAGCCGTCTATAAAGAGACGGGATCCAGATCCGGATCACACCATCCTCCCTTCATGAGCCTTCATCGAGCGCCTTTGACAAAAAATCCACTCCACCATGGACAGTCGACGCGACTCCTCCTCTCGCGCCCCAGCCCTCGGCCGGAGATTGGGGAGATGCTCGATCCCGACAAATGAATTGGTGGTGCTCCAAACCAAGGGATTCCTTCCCCGGCCTTCATGGTTCCGGTATGCGTTCGGACTCGCCACTTATAAGGGCGGGAAGCGGTGAGAGGCGTCCCGGTCCCTCTAAGGGAGAGCGGGTATGCTTAAATCTCTTACCTAATGAGAGGACTCAGATTTCCAATCCATCCGCTTTCTCCGGGGCTTCTGGAGTTCTATGGCCTCCAGCTGCACAACCTTACGCCTGCCTCCATCTTGCATATAGCGGGCTTCGTGGCCCTTTGCGAGCTGTTTCTGGGTGTTGAGGCCCATTTCGCTCTATGGAAGAGATTGTTCTACCTTGTGCCTCGTTCTCACGAAGGGTCAATATATCAAGTGGGCGGAGCCGAATTATGGCGCATCGCCGGGACCGGATACTTATCCGGAACCCCAAAGAAGGCGTCCAAGGACTGGCTCTCGGAATGGTTTTACATGGAGGACGTCCCGCTGCCGGATCCTGTTCGGATCGGCCTTCCAGAGTTTAGCAACGCCTCCGAAGAAGCGCCTAAGCTGGCGCCCATGAGCCCAGAGGGAAAATGACCGGGCGTCCTTTACTTGATGAGCCGAATAAGATTGTTGGCTCATGCCGGATTGACCATGATTGGAGTCATGGCAATCTGCATTATGAGGGGAGTGCAGCCGCTCCAATATAGGGGCCACCCCATGTGGGATTTCAACGGGGAGGATGATGCCACCCGCCATGGCCGCAAAGGGCCGGGATTAGTCACCGAACTAGTGAAGACCTTGTCCGCCATGTACCAAGGGGAAGAGGAGGTTTTTCTCCGTGTCAGTCCACTGAACGGGATTTATTCGAATAATCCTCGAAGTTGGGTAAGTGAATATCTTTGTGGCCTGTCCGATCCATGTTCCCGTGGTTAAATATCTCATTTCATGGTTTCTACGTAGGAACTGCGCCGGGCCGTGCAGAAGATACACAGCCCGCCTCCACAACCCGAGGATCCGGAACAGCCCCTCGATCCGGCCTCCGAAGAGGACTCGGATATAAAGGTGGAGCTGATCGACGGGGTGTTCCATCAACATAGCATCGACAATGCTTTGGTTGCCATTACGGCAGACTACCCCGGACTATTTCCGGCCTCCTGTAACCGTGATCAAGTCCGGATACCATGACCCACCCGTGCTTTACTTCTAATCACCGCGTATTTGATGGTGTTTCGCAGGGGTCCCTTGAACGGAAGCCGAGCTGCCGCCGTCCAACAAGGCAGCTTCGGCCCAAAGGCGGAAAAGAAGTGCGGCACGACTCGAGACGTCGCCGCAAGCGGTATGATGTGCCATCGTGTTTTAAGGAGAGGTTCACGGGAGGCACGCAGACGCTCGTGGTTTTTCAGGAAAAAGCGCTCGCGGACCGAGTCCGGAGAAGTTGCCACTGGACCTCCGCCAGCCAGGCTCAAAAGCCGAGTCCGGAAGGGGTACAAACACGAGGCGTCGTCGGATGCTCCTCCAACGGGGATGCCGACAGACTGTCCGCCACCAAGTCGGAGGTGGAGAGCACCATGAATCATAGGCGCCGCCGGACTATTCTACGTGACGCATGTTTCTCCCAAGAGGCGTTGGACGCCTTTAATTCGGGAGAAGCGCACCTCCTTGCCGCTCAAGATGGCCTAGCCAGAGCCACGGAGCAGTATGTGAAAGACATACGGGTAACGAATTTTGACAGTTATATATGCCAGTAGCCCCCGAGACTTAAAATAGTTAGGATAACTGATTTAAGGATCATTTGGAATGCAGTTTCTTGCCGAAAAGAATACCCGTTTGTCCCGAGCTTGAAGAGTGCAAGGCCCAACTTGAGGTCAAGATGGCCGCATGACCGGGAAGCCATGAAGACTCCCTCCGTAATATATGCCCTTCAAAGTAGAAGTAGTTTCTTAAAGTGCGGCGTGTGCATGTAATCGACATTAATGCGAGATAAGCGCCGGATGGATCCGGACAAGCAACAGCTCTGCGCCAGCTAAAGGCCGGCGAGAGCATGCTTACGAGGGTGCGGCAGGAGAAAAATAACCTCAAGATGCCAACACCCAACCGGGTGAGGAACTAAAGGATGTTCGTGCCCATTGTTCCGACTCAGAGAGGAGAGTCGACGGCCTCGTCGCGGCATTTTCGGTAAGTGCTTAAACAAACTTTGAAAGAGTTCGGCGAGGAAGGCGACTAACATAAACATGTATGTAGGTTTGCTCACAGGTCGTCCTGAGGAGGAGATGCCCAGTTCTTCGGGTGATCTTCTTCCCGAACTGCGTCAGCTGCACGAACGAGTTCGGCAGGTGATGAAAGGCATCGCCCAGGCCTTGTGGCCATCTATCTCCCTGCCCGAAGGCATTGGGGAGCTGGCAGAGCGGCTTCAAGGAGCACGGTGGCGCTTTCGATTATGGAAGATATCAGCCTGCCGTCAAGGGGCCAGGGAGGCCTGGGCCATGGTAAAGACGCGGTACACGAAGGCTGACCCAAACCACATGGCCGAGGTCGGACCTATGGGGCCTGATGGGAAGGAGATCCTCAGTAAGCTTAGTGTACGGCCAAGTAGAATTGGCCGCCAAGTATTCCCAAAGAAGATTCTAAATTAGACAGCCTATTAGATGGCATTGAGGAGGAATACAATCAGTCGAGTTGACTATGTAATTTAATATGACATGAAAAATGTCTTCTAGCCGGATTGTAGATCGTTTGTCATAGCGGACCTTTTCGCTTTGACCTCGGGACCCAATAGTCCAGAGTGTGTCCGAATACCCTCGCGGTTATGTAAGAACCGGGGCATCATGGAGACAAGGCGTAGGGGTCATTGTTGCTGTATCAGACAAGTGCCCAACTAGTTATGTTATATTACATGGATAGTAAGAAACATCTTCCAGGTAGAATAGTTCCCTTAAGGGTTCCTTTCCCTAGGAGGCATGCCCTAAAGTGCATGTCCAAACTGCTAAGAAAGCAGAAAAATCATCTGGGGGCAGATGGATAAATAGTTAAAAATCATCTTTCAGTTCACCGACCGAATATTCCCTTAAGAACGCTAGCTTTCGGCTTCACCCAGTCTGAGGTACACATCCGTCTGACCCGGCAGTAACAATCGCAGAGGTGCTCCCTTTACCGCCTAGCCGAACAATCAGGAACGAGGGGTAAGCACAGAGCCGCATAAACCCAGCTTGGCCAAAACTTAAGTCATATCGATGCTTATAATGGTGAGTAAAAGGTACATGCGGAAGTTTGACACATGTGTTGGGCATAAAGCCCGTATAAATAAGCTTCTGTTAAAGAAGCCCCCAGGTATAATGAGCACGGGTGGCGCGTCAAGTATGTGCGAACAAAGCGCAAGCGAGCCTTTAAAGGCTTCAAGAAGAAGGAGGAGGAAGGAGAGAAATAAAAGACAACTAAAGTATAAATTTTGGACGGAGGAAGGAGACGGACTCAGAGTCCGGCGCTAGGCGTAGAATCTTCGTAGACGGGCTGCGTTCCATGGGTTTGGCTCGACTCGGTTATTCGATGCGTTTCGCAGACGGTATGCCCCGTCGGTCAGGACCTGGTCGATGATGAAGGGACCTTCCCATTTGGGCTTGAGTTTGTCCTTTTTCTTGTCCGGCAGGCGTAGAACTAATTCGCCAACGTTGTAAGCTTTGGCCCGTACTTCTCTGCTTTGATATCTTCGAGCCTGCTGTTGATAAAATGCGGAACGAGCTTTTGCCACGTCGCGCTCCTCCTCCAAGGCGTCCAGACTGTCCTGCCGATCGAGTTCGGCTTCTCTTTCTTCATACATGCGCACGCGAGGTGAGTCATGAATTATATCGCAGGGCAAGACTGCCTCTGCGCCGTACACCATAAAAATGGTGTGAATCCGATAGTGCGATTCGGCGTGGTCCGCAGCCCCCAGAGTACGGAGTCGAGATCCTCTACCCAGTGTGTGTTAGATTCCTTAAGGGACCGCACTAGTCTGGGTTTAATGCCGCTCGTGATTAGACCGTTTGCCCGCTCGACTTGACCGTTAGTTTGAGGGTGATAGACTGAGGCGTAATCGAGCTTGATGCCCATGTTTTTGCACCATAGTTTGACCTCGTCGGCTGTGAAGTTGGTGCCGTTATCGCGATGATATTGTGGGGACGCCGTAACGGTGCACTACCCCGATATGAAGTCTATCACCGGTCCGGATTCGCCGCTTTAACGAGCTTGGCCTCTATCCATTTGGTGAATTTATCCACCATGACCAATAGGTATTTTTGCTTGTGGGTTCCTCCCTTAAGGGGTCCAACCATGTCAAGCCCCTGCACCATGAACGGCCAGGTGATGGGTATAGTTTTGAGGGCGGTGGGTGGCATGTGGCTTTGGTTAGCAAAAAGCTAGCAACCGACGCATCGTTGGACTAAATCCTCAAGATCTGCCCGGGCCGTCGGCCAATAAAATCCTGTACGGAAGGCCTTGCCTACAAGGGCTCGGGCTGCGGCATGGTGCCCACCCAGTCCGGCATGAATTTCAGCCAGGAGGTTTCGCCCTTCATCTTCGGCGATACACCTTTGAAGGACTCCTGTTGTGCTTTTCTTATAGAGCTCTCCCTCATGGACTTTATAGGCTTTGGATCGCCGTACTATGCAGCGAGCCTCATTTTGGTCTTCAGGGAGTTCCTGCCTAGTTAGGTAGGCTAGGAATGGCTCCGTCCACGGGGCAATAACCGCCATTATTTCATGGGCGGAGGGTGTTATCTCGTTGGCAGAGCCTCCGATTGTGTCAGAGTGTTCGGTGTCAGGCAGTGCGGTTGGGTCCGGATTGTTATTTCCGGACTCCCCTTCCCATAGTACGGATGGCTTGAACAGCCGTTACAGGAAGATGTTGGGTGGGACAGCATCACGTTTTGCGCCAATGCGTGCCAATACGTTCGCTGCCTGGTTGTTATCCCGGGCTATATGATGAAATTCGAGCCCTTCGAACCGTGCTGACATTTTTAGGACCGCGTTGCGGTACGCTGCCATTTTCGGATCTTTGGCATCAAAGTCTCCGTTTATTTGAGATATCGCGAGGTTTGAATCCCCGCGCACCTCTAGGCGTTTAATGCCCATGGAGATTGCCATCCGGAGGCCGTGCAGAAGGGCCTCGTATTCGGCTGCGTTGTTGGAGTCCGCGTACATTATCTGAAGGACGTATTGGACTGTGTCACCGGTTGGGGACGTTAGGACGACGCCAGCCCCCAGGCCGGCCAACATTTTGGAGACGTCGAAGTGCATGATCCAATTGGAATATGCGCCATACTCTTTAGGGAGTTCGGATTTTGTCCATTCGGCAACGAAATCGGCCAGCACTTGTGACTTAATAGCTCGTCGTGGCTTATAGGTTATGTCGAATGGGAGGAGCTCGATGGACCATTTGGCAATCCGGCCCGTCGCGTCGCGGTTGTTTATAATGTCGTTAAGAGGTACTTCGAAGGCTATTGTAATCGAACACTCTTGAAAGTAGTGTCGCAGCTTCCGGGATGCCATGAACACCGCGTATGCTATCTTTTGATAATGTGGGTACCGGACTTGCATGGAGTTAGGACGGTGGAAACATAGTAAACTGGTTTTTGAAGAGGGAACCTGTCCGTCCGCTTCTCGCTCGACGACGAGCACCGCGCTAACAACTTGATGTGTTGCGGCGATATATAATAGCATTGGTTCGCCCATGTTGGGCGCGCCAGACCGGATTTTGCCAATATGGCTTTTATTTCTTCGAGTCCGGCCGTGCATCAAATCCACTCGAAGTGTTCTTGCGCCGGAGGAGGCGGTAAAGGGTAACGCCTTTTCTCCCAAGCAGGAAATAAAGCGGCTTAGAGCCGCCACGCATCCAGTCAATTTTTGTATTTGTTTGAGGTCTTTTGGAATATCCAATTGTGACAGAGCTCAGATCTTGGCTGGGTTTGCTTCAATTCCTCTACCGAACACAATGAAGCCCAAGAGCTTTCCGGCTGGAACGCCGAAGACGCATTATTCCGGATTGAGCTTAATGTCATATTTTCGGAGATTGTCGAATGTGAGCCTCAAGTCGTCTACTAGAGTTTCGACATGCTTTGATTTGACGACCACGTCATCTACATATGCCTCCTTTGCTTTTGCCGATCTGGTTTGCCAGACATGTCTGAATCATGCGCTGATATGTTGCGCCGGCGTTTTTGAGCCCGAAGGGCATTGTGTTGAAGCAGAATGGGCCATATGGAGTGATGAATGCCGTTGCGGCTTGGTCTGGCTCCGCCATCTTATTTTGGTGGTAGCCGGAGTATGCGTAGAGGAAGCACAATGAATCGTGTCCTGCTGTGGCGTCGATAATTTGATCAATGAGGGAGGGGGAAGGAATCCTTTGGGCAAGCCTTATTAAGGTCTTTGAAATCAACACATAGGCGCCAGGATTTGTCCTTCTTTGGTACCATCACCAGATTTGCTAGCCAGTCCGGATGTTTTATATCTCTGATGAACCGGCTTCCAGAAGTTTGGCTAGCTCCTCTCCCATGGCCTGTCTCTTGGGTTCGGAAAAACGCCGAAGAGAATGCTTGACTGGCTTAAATCCTTTTAGGATATTTAGGTTGTGCTCGGCCAGCCGATGTGGGATTGCTGGCATGTCTGAAGGGTGCCAGGAAAAAATGTCCCAGTTTTCTCGTAGAAATTCTCGTAGTGCGGCGTCTACATCAGGGTTTAATTGTGCCCCTATGGAGGCCGTATTTGCAGGGTCCGTTGGATGGACTTGGAATTTGACTATTTCATTCGCTGGTTTAAAAGAGGTGGACTTGGATCTTTTATCAAGTGTCAAATCGTCCCTGTTCACCGTGGAGCGCATCGCAGTGAGTTCCTCAGCCGCTAGGGCTTCGGATAGTGCCTCGAGGGCTAGTGTGGTTGTCTTGTTTTCGGCGCAGAGTGCTATGTTCGGATCACTAGCGAGAGTGATGATTCTGTTAGGTCCGAGCATTTTATGCTTCATGTACCCATAATGGGGTATAGCTTGAAAAATTGTGAATGCCTCTCGCCCTAATAGAGCGTGATATCCGCTGCTGAACGGGTCCACTTGAAATGTGACCTCCTCGGACCTGTAATTGTCCGGTGAGCCGAACACTACATCCAATGTGATTTTTCATGTGCAGCATGCTTCCCGGCTAGGGATTATTCCTCTGAAGGTTGTGCTACTTCGCTCAATGCGGTTCCAGTCTATTTCCATTTTCGGAGGGTTTCCTCATAGATGAGGTTTAATCCGCTGCCGCCATCCATGAGTACCTTAATAAGGCGAAAGTCGTCCACTATTGGACTGAGGACCAATGCGGCTGGTGCTCGGGCTGTTCGGAATTTGGGTTCACATGGCATTAAAGGTAATAGCCGTGTCACACCATGGATTTATTGTTGCTACTTGGTAGACTTCGCAAGGTTATGGAGTGTTCGCTTCCGCATGTTATTTGATGCGAAAGTCTCGAAGATCGTTAATACCGATCGGTATTGTTGGGCTGGGATTACGAAGCTAGAAGCTCTTCGCCACTTTTGGCCACCGCCGTAGTATCCAACATGCTCAAGGCTATGAGTTGGAGTGGCGTCCTCTGTGATATGAATTTTGCAGGTCCGTTGAGCCATCCCTCCAAGAGGGTTCCATGCCCTTTAGGGGTTTTTGGTTTTTGTATTTAACCGGTGGTTGGTGATGATGCACCCTTTTATTTCGGACTAGGGCTGTGTTCGGGGCCGGATTATCCCAAAATTACTTTTGGTTTTCCAAGCACTCTCCATCGCATAAGATTTTTGTACTATGGTCACCAAGTCAGCAAAGCGTGTAATTTCACGATGACTTATGGCGTTTAGGATTCCTTCATCCGTGCAATTATTTCAGAAGAGTGAGATTGCGTCCTCCTCTCGGCAGTCCTTTATCATGTCCATAACCAGGAGGAATCTGGCCCAGTAATGATGTACTGTTTCAGCGGGCTCTTGCCGAATTCGGGATAGATCGCTAATGTTTGGGTGGGCGGGTGGAACTAGATCCGGAACCCCGTCCAATCTAGGACTCAGGGGCCGAGAAGTTTCCGAACTTGGAAGTTTTGGTTTTTGGATGTTATCCAATGAATCCAACCCGCCGCCTGACATTAAGTTCAGGATTTGATCGACATCCGTCCCTCCGCGGGAATCCGGCATGGAGGGGTCGGGAATCCGGACGTAGCTAGTCCTTAAGATAGAAGAAGAGTCGCTGTATTGTTCCTCTACCACAGCAACATGGTGGGTAGCCTGGGGAGAGTAAATCTCTCTCAGATTGGTTTTGGGCCTGATCTGATCGTAGTCAGTGGTGACTCCTAGGCCGGCGATGCGATCCAAGAGCTCGTTCACGGAGGAGAGCTCGATCGGATCTAACTGCTCGTCAAGTTCCGAGTTAACACGAAGATTGGTTTCGATGACCCGAGAAGTCATCATCGGCGCAGCGGCCGAACTGGTGGTCATAAGGAAACCACCTAGCCGAAGAGTCTGGCCGGCGGCCAAGGCTCCTTTGGCGATAATGTCATCTTTAAAGACGGGATGAGGCATCCTTCCTGACGGTGATGGCACAGAGGAACTCTCAATGAAAGCACCAATGTCGGAGTCAAAACCGGCGGATCTCAGGTAGGGGGTCCCGAATCGTATGCGTCTAGGCGGATGGTAACAGGAGACAAGGGACACGATGTTTTTACCCAGGTTCGGGCCCTCTCGATGGAGGTAATACCCTACTCACTGCTTGATTAATATTGATGATATGGGTAGTACAAGAGTAGATCTACCACGAGATCGTGGAGGCTAAACCCTAGAAGCTAGCCTATGGTATGATTGTTGTTCGTCCCTACGGACTAAAACCCTTCGGTTTATATAGACACCGAATAGGGTTAGGGTTACACAGTCGGTTACAATGGTAGGAAATCTACATATCCGTATCGCCAAGCTTGCCTTCCACGCCAAGGAAAGTCCTATCCGGACACGGGACGGAGTCTTCAATCTTGTATCTTCATAGTCCAGGAGTCCGGCCAAAGATGATAGTTCGGCTATCCGGACACCCCCTAGTTCAGGACTCCCTCACTTGGAACTTGTGATGTGTATGTGTGGTCTCCTTTGCTTGCCAGTCATACCTCTCGTTATGCACATGGTTGCAGTGTTTTTGAGATTCTTGTCATATATTTATCTTGGTGTAATATTCTTCGGGTCCACAACTTGGTAGCCATACTTCAAGGTATCCAACATCTCATCATTTCCATATCGAAGATGATCCTGCATAGCAACTCTCCACAAGGCAAAATCGGTAGTGTCATCAAGTAAAGGAGGTTTGACTTGAGGGTTATACTTTGGTTTCTCTATTTGAGGTCTTGCATAAAGCCAAGAAACAGTAGAGTGATCATTACTAGCAGGTTGTTGGATAAGGGAAGGAGTAGGCATAGTTGGCCTCGAGGCCGCACCACACGAAAGTGATGCAAGCATCGTGGTTAATGAGGCTAATCTCATCTGGACCAAGGCCTCAAGATAAGCATCATGCTCCTCCTTTTGCTTAGCAAGGGACCATTCCAGATCCTCAGAAGTAAAGGACTTGGCTTCCGGGGAAGCCGCGCCCTTATCCTTTGGATCCGCAACAAGGGGAGTCCCATCAGGGTTCATCTCGCTCTAGGGCGGTTAAGCCACAATAATAAAGCACAAGGCTCTGATACAATTGAAAGGATTGAGATGGACCTAGAGGGGGGGTGAATAGGTACAGTTACAAAATTTTAATTGTTACTTAGCAATTTTAGGCAATAATGCGGAATATGAAAGTGAGCCTAACAATTGCAAGTATGATGCTAAGAGCTAGGCAAGGTAAACAAGTAACACAAGTATATGAGTAAGAAAGCAGAATATTATATAAGTAAAGACTAAGAGACAAGTAAGCACAAGTAGGAAGTTAGAGTTAGGAATAACCGCAACTCCGAGAGACGAGGATGTATGCCGATGTTCACTTCCTTGGAGGGAAGCTACATCACCGTTTAGAGAGGTGGGTGTTACCACGAAGGCACACCAACGCCACGAAGGCTCACCGTATTCTCTCTCCGAGATATCACCATGAAGGCGATTCCCGACCACTAGTGGTAGACCTTGAGGTGGTTTCCAAACCCTCACAAACTTTTCGGGGGTAATAACAATGGTCGATCCTCTCCGAATGACTCCTACCGTCTAGGAGTGTCCAACCTCCAAGAGTAATAAGAACGATGGGGAAAAGCTCAAGACTTGCTCAAATCACGAATTCCTTTGGTGCAAAGTGGGGGGGAGGAGTGGACCTATCACTTGAGTGGACAACTTCTCTCAGATGATCTCAAATCCCTTAGGCATCTAAGATTTTGGTGTAGGAGTGTGAGAGAGAGAGAGTGAGAAGTGTTCTTGAGGATGTTCAAAGTGAATGGTCAACCCTCCCATGGGATAGGTGAGACGTATATATAGTATCACTCAATAAGTGGTCGTTGGAGCCATCTGAGTGCAGCAGTCGTCAGACGTCCGAGACATACCGGGCATCTGAGGCCATGGCAAACACCGGACGTCTGACAGGGACCGGAAGTCCGATGATTTAGCACTGCACAGGAAGTACCGGACGACCGGTGGATACCGGACGTCCAAGGCCTCGGCAGGCACCGGAGGACCGACAGGGACCGGAAGTCCGACGATTTAGCTCTGTAGAGAAGGTACCAGACGTCTGGTGGATACCGAACATCCGATGTTTTGGTTCTGTCAAGGAAGTGTCGGACGTCCGGTGGACACCGGATATCTGATGTTTTGGCTCTGAGAAGGATATGTCGGACGTTTGTTAGACACCGGAAATCCGACGTTTTGGCTCTGTATAGGAAGTATCGGACGCCTGGTGGATACCGGCCGTCCGACATGTGTCGGTCGTCCAATAGAGACAGGGTTTAGATGATGAGTGTTTAAAGAAGATCACTTGAGCAAGACTTTGACGAAACCCCATGTTCCCCTCTTAATAGTGTGGGATCCCTATACTCAAGAACAAACAAAAAGGGCCTAAGCCAGTAGACTTGTTTCTTCGTTCTTGAGGAAGCTAAGTATTTCCATAGTCATAATCCACACACACGATCCCGAGGGGACTAACACCTGAGATATACTTGAGAAACTTTGGGTCCCCTATGTGTACATTGTCATCAACATCAAAATACGATTAGGGGCATGATTGCACTTTCAGTTAGGCGCCATGGCGCGCTCTGCTCACGTCCATCGGCGTGCACTGCTCGCGTCCATCGGCGCACTCTGCTCGCGTACCGCCACGTGCTCGGCTTGTGGACAACTTTTCCTTGTGTGTTCAACTGCTATATGCATATACTCCCTCCATCCGAAAAAAGTTGTCTCGAGCGTAGTGTAATGCCAATTTTTTAAAAACACCCTCATAACTTCAAATTTGTTACAAACAGGTCACTATGCAGGTCGCATCTCCTTCCTTCTTCCTCCGCCCATCGTCGGCGCGCGTCGCCAGGGCCAGTCGTCAACCCAAGACCTGTGCCGCCCAATTGCTTGCTCCGCCGCCGCACTGTACATGCTCCTCAGCTGCCCAGGACCTACGCCTCCCTGCTTACTCCGTCGTCGCACAGGACGTGCTCCTCCACCGCCCAGGACGTACGCTTCCCTGCTTGCTCCATCGCCGCACAGGACGTGCTCCTCCGCTGCCCAGGACCTACGCCGATGATATCCCCTCCTTCCTCCCAGGGACTGCGCCGCCACCGCCCAGGACCCCCGCGCGCCTGGGTCTCAAGCTCCTGGACCATGAGCTCCCTTCATGCCTAGACCACGAGCTCCCTCAGGCTCGTTCTCAAGCTCTCTCGCGGTCCTGGACCTCAAGCTGGAGCCCCTTCTGCTGCTTCTCTGCAACTTGCTGCTCCTCCCCTGCTCGTGCAGCCGCTCGGAGCTCCCCTTATTGTGTGCTGCCGCCTGAGGTCCCCTGCTCGTGCTGCTGCTGGTGAGAAGAAGTACATGGCTCTGTAATTTGTTCATCTCCGGTGCCTTGCTTGCTTGCTTGCTCTGTAATTTGAAACACAACTGATATGTGTACATTCGGGTGGGCATTTTAACCCAAGACCGAATTACCGAACCGAAAAAACCGAGACCAAAACCGAATGAACCGAAATGGAAAAAATTGGTACTAAATTCGGTAAGCAACTCTGTAAAACTGAAATTACATCGGTCGCTTCGGTTTTAACCATCGAGTACCCAAAGTACCGAAGTAACAAAGAAAAATTAGTAACAGGACAACTCCATGCATTAGGCCCATAGCCCACTCCCGTACATGCGTCCGTGCCCTTCATCTTCAGCATGCCCTCACCACCAAAAACGGGCTGCCCTCACTGCACCTTATCCACATATAAGACATCGCAAGATCTGAGTCGCCAGCCAGCCAATGCTCTGCCGCTCCTGTTGATCTCGCTGGCTGGCGCTGTAACATCTCTTCCCTCCTCCTCGTACTTCTCTCCAACAGCGACCGCACCTCCCAAGTCCCAACTCAAATTCCACAAGCGCTCCTACAGGCGAACTGAACCTGTCTACCGAGCTGCTCCTACAGGCTACAGCTGCATCTCCTCTCCCGTTCCTTGTCATACATGTAGTTTTTGATTATTTTTTTGGTTCATTCCATTGACGACCACTGCTTGTGTTGTTCCCTATGGTGTTTGATGATACGTCTCCAACGTATCTATAATTTTTTATTGTCCCATGCTATTATATTATCTGTTTTGGATATTTTATATGCATTATATGCTATTTTATATGACTTTTGGGACTAACCTATTAACCTAGAGCCCAGTGCCAGTTTTTGTTTTTTCCTTGTTTTAGAGTTTCGTAGAAAAGGAATACCAAACGGAGTCCAAACAGAATGAAACTTTCGCGATGATTTTTCTTGGACCAGAAGACATTCAGAGGGCTTGGCGTGCATGTCAGGAAAGCCACGAGGTGGCCACAAGGTTAGAGGGGGCGCCCAGGGGGTAGGGAGCGCCCCCACCCTTGTGGGTCCCTCATGACTCCACCGAGCTACCGCCTATATATTCTCAAATATCCCAAAACCTACCGGGGGAGCCACGAAACCACTTTTCCACTGCCGCAACCTTCTGTACCCGTGAGATCCCATCTAGGGGCCTTTTCCAGCATCCTTCCGGAGGGGGATTTGATCATGGAGGGCTTCTACATCAACACCATTGCCTCTCCGATGAAGCATGAGTAGTTTACCACAAACCTATGGGTCAATAGCTAGTAGCTAGATGGCTTCTTCTCTCTCTTTGATTCTCAATACCATGTTCTCCACAATGTTCTTGGAGATCTATTCGATGTAATACTCTTTTGCGGTGTGTTTGCCGAGATCCGGTGAATTGTGGATTTATGATCAGCTTATGTATGAATATTATTTGAATCTCCTCTGAATTCTTATATGCATGATTTGATATCTTTGCAAGTCTCTTCGAACTATCGATTTGGTTTGGCCAACTAGATTGGTTTTTCTTGCAATGGGAGAAGTGTTTAGCTTTGGGTTCAATATTGGAAGAAGCTCAAGAGGCACAAGAAGATGTGGAATTGGAAGAAGCTGAAAAAGATGCAGAACCGGAATAAGCTCAAGAAGCTGATGCACATGGAAATCCAAGAGGGAAGGACCTGACAGACAAGGAGAGATATGGTGTTTACTTGCTCTACGAGTAATTGAGCTTAGAGATGGACAGGTTCACATGTATGACAGGGTGCTCATTGTGACTATGTTGAATGTTCACCTGTGAACAGTTACAAGAATATGGAATCGAGCCAAAGAACAACTTGCAGCAAGCCAAGAAGTTGATGTTTCAAATTAAAAAAGAACAGTGGTAGAAAGGGAAAAGAGCTAGATCTGGCGAGAACAGTGACAATCACTTTGAACAAAAGAATAACAACCCGTTCTCTCGAAAGGTGTTTAGGTGTTCCCCGATCAACCCTACATGACAGATTTTAGTTGCAAGAGTTGAAACGCATCACGAGCACCATCAAACCCATCCTCAAGCCACAAAACAAGATAGCGAGACTAAAGTTCTGCCTATCCATGATGGATGAAAGATGGATATAAAGTCCATGGCCAAGTTTCAACAAAATGACAGATATGGTCCACATAGATGAGAAATGGTATGACATGACTCGAGTGAAGAGTAGCTACTATGTACTGCCTGGAGAAGAGGAACCAAATCGAATTGTGCACAATACTCATAGCATTGGGAAGGTAATGTTCCTAACAGCTGTGGCCAAACCTCGCTACAGTGAATATGGGGAGATGACATTTGATGGAAAACGTGGCATTTGGCCGTTCGTGGTAGAGACTGAGGCACAACAAACAAGCCACAACAGAGATAGGAGACAATAGAGTTGAGGCCGGTCAAAGTTATTAGACCTGTGTGCAGAGATTACCTGATCAATAAAGTAATCCCTGCCATTCAAGGCAAATGGCCTAACGATGATGAGGACACAACGATCTTCGTTCAACAAGATTATGCAACACCGTGTGTCCTCCCTAATGATGCTGGTTTTCTAGAAGCCGTGGCACGGACAGATCTGGATATTCGACTATTGCAACAACCACCGAACAATCCTGAGCTCAATATGTTAGATCTTTGTTTCCACTGCTCCCTCCAATCCCTAACCGACTGCAGAGCACCTATGAATGTCCAGGAATTGGTACATGGTGTAGAGGAGGAGTTTGAGAACTACGATGCCCATAAGCCACTACTGCAGGATGCTGCTAACGCGACACTACGATCACAGACCCTTCGACGAAACTGTGTGCGATGCAATAATCGCAAACGGCGGTGTAAAAAACCGTCAAAAAGGTGCAAAACATTTGCGATGACAGATGCATCAAACATGGTTCAGATTTTAGTTGCGTGTGCGATGCACGGCATAAAGGTTCAGTTCAATTAACTTTTTGTGATGATAAGGAACAAAAGAAACGGGCAGCCAGATGAAGGTGTGGGCGATATACAGCATACGGTTCACTCGGGTGAACTGTTTGTGATTAGGCAACACAAAAGAAACGGACAGCCAGATCAAGGTGTGTGCGATATATGGCATGCGGTTCACTCGGATAAACTGTTTGCTTTGAGCCAAGAGAACAGAAACGGTTCAATATAACAAGATGTGTGTGATATGCGACAAACAAGTCTGCAATCAGAAATGTGTGCGAAGACCGATAATAACACAGACGATTGCTGCTAATAAGCCATGTGTGTTGTGGGCAAACACTTGGTGGTATACAATTGTCAGCGATTGATGAAATCATCACCGACAGGTTCCCCAGTATGGTCCGTGTGCGATGTCATTGTACACAGAACAACAACATGTGTACTTACAACTTATAAGGACTTGACTCCATAAACAGATTGAACATTGAATTACATATGTGGCTAGTACACACATGACCTTTGCACACACGAAAGTACGTTCCAAAATGCCTAGGAAACTCAAATAATGTATAAAAAGGCAAAACGAACTATGAATAATTTCATATTTTTAGGACAATGCTACTATATATAGTTGTATGTTGCCTCTGTAAAATAAATCAAGGCGGGAAGAGACAGCATATGTCATTTCGCACACATAGGTGACAAGGTCCCTCTCAGAACCATGAGCCTTTTTGAGAGAAGCTCCGGTTTGTAAGAAGTTTGTACCAAAACTTGTCCCAAATTGGACTAATTTTTTACCACAACATGTTGGTGCTATGTCATAACGCCATGCCAAGTTTCATGATTTTGAGGCGAGTTTTGGATTTACAATAATTTTAAAACTAGGTTTCTCAATGTTTACTGTCGAGTCGGCACCGCCCTGGATAGGCTTTTTCCTCGTGAGTCCCAAATGACAAATCCAAATATGTCACTATCATGCAACTTTTCTTATTAAGAATTACAGCCCATTTGGTGTGCTACCTGAAAATAAGTTCGTGGGTGCTGGTGGGCGCTAAGAACTTGCGGGTTCTGTGATGAACAAAGACCTCGAGGATCCCGCGAGAGTGATGTTCTTTCCCTATGTTGTGAATGATTATAATATTTATGTCTCAATTAAAGAAATGGTAAGCCATTGGCCCAGTATGAAAGAAATTATGGGTCAAAACCGAGTTGAAAAGGGAAACAATATCTAACTCCAGCTTACAAACAGTACAAAAGCACACGGATTAATTGCTCATCAGGTTTAGACAAAATCCAGATTGAACTAGACAATGGCATCTAACTCAACCAAAGTTTTCGATAGTCACAATCAAATGGATCGGTCTGATCCATAAAATCAAGATCCCCGGCCAGAAATTCTACTGCTCCATGATGACCACAAGTTGTTGTGAATAGAAGCCGAGCACGATCAGAAGCCCTTAGGTCCACCTGAAACTTCTTTTTATGCTCTTCAACACTTGCAGCCGTGAGTAATTTCTTGTTGAAAAACTTAATCCTCACGAACAATAGTGTCCACGCATTCAACATGAAGAATATGACAAAGCTAGTGTTTGCACTATTGGATGAATATCCTTCCAGCATTACTGTCTTCAAATGAATGTCACGAGATCTGAGAAAATGCCGGTGCTTCTTGAACCATCGATTGGTTATACCTTTTTCTCCATCTGTTAGTGCCTAAATATAGATGAAGATTGAAAAAAATTAATGTCTAAAAAAGATTATGTTGAAAGAGTGATAGCTGAACGATTAATTATAATACATTATATATGGACTTTCAATGTGTGTGAAATCATCACCTTTATATACATGTTCTCCAGACATGGAGATTATTGCATCAAGGCAATAATGATGTTGAGATCAAAACACCACATACTGATATATAAGGTCTTGACAGAATCCACCACCGCTGATAGGATGGACAAGCGCTTCATTGAGCATAGAACATAATATTAGCACTGAAAGTGTACTCCAAGATGATACTTATGTGCACAAATGAAAATGCAAATTACAAAAGTGTACGTGAATAATATACAGTACCTCGATAGTGAAGGAAATATGCCCTAGAGGCAATAATAAAGTTATTATTTATTTCCTTATATCATGATAAATGTTTATTATTCATGCTAGAATTGTATTAACCGGAAACATAATACTTGTGTGAATACATAGACAAACAGAGTGTCACTAGTATGCCTCTACTTGACTAGCTCGTTGATCAAAGATGGTTATGTTTCCTAGCCATTGACATGAGTTATCATTTGATTAACGGGATCACATCATTAGGAGAACAATGTGATTGACTTGACCCATTCCGTCAGCTTAGCACTTGATCGTTTAGTATTCTGCTATTGCTTTCTTCATGACTTATACATGTTCCTGTGAATATGAGATTATGCAACTCCCGTTTACCAGAGGAACACTTTGTGTGCTACCAAACGTCACAACATAACTGGGTGATTATAAAGGTGCTCTCTGAGTGTCTCCAAAGGTACTTGTTGAGTTGGCGTATTCGAGATTAGGATTTGTCACTCCGATTGTCGGAGAGGTATCTCTGGGCCCTCTCGGTAGTGCACATCGCTATAAGCCTTGCAAGCATTGCAACTAATGAGTTAGTTGTGAGATGATGTATTCTGAGAACAAGTAAAGAGACTTGCCGGTAACGAGATTGAACTAGGTATTGAGATACTGACGATCGAATCTCGGGCAAGTAACATACCGATGACAAAGGGAACAACGTATGTTGTTGTGCGGTCTGACCGATAAAGATCTTCATAGAATATGTAGGAGCCAATATGGGCATCCAGATCCCGCTATTGGTTATTGACCAGAGAGGTGTCTCGGTCATGTCTACATAGTTCTCGAACCCGTAGGGTCCGCACGCTTAACGTTCGTTGATGATATAGTACTATGAGTTATGTATGTTGGTGACCGAATGTTGTTCGGAGTTTTGGATGAGATCACGGATATGACGAGGAACTCCGGAATGGTCCGAAGTAAAGATTGATATGTGGATAGTAGTGTTTGATCTCCGAAAGGTTCCGGAATCCATCGGAAGGGGTTCTGGATGTTTCCCGAAATGTTTGGGCACGAGAACACTTTATCTGGGCCAAAGGGAAAGCCCACGAGGTTTTGGAAAGCGCAAAGGAAGTTTTATGAGTCCAGCGGCGAGCCGAGGTCCTCGGCATTGGTCCGTGACGCCAGAACCCTGGCGTCCGCCCCGAGTCTGAAGGACTCTTGCCTTTCGGGTGAAACCGACTTTGTGGAGGCTTTTACTCCAAGTTTCGACCCCAAGGCTCAACATATAAATAGAGGGGTAGGGCTAGCACCCAAGACACATCAAGAAACACCAAGTCGTGTGCCGGCAAACCCGTCCCCTCTAGTTTATCCTCCGTCATAGTTTTCGTAGTGCTTAGGCAAAGCCCTGCAGAGATTGTTCTTCACCAACACCGCCACCATGCCGTCGTGCTGCCGGAACTCATCTACTACTTCGCCCCTCTTGCTGGATCGAGAAGGCGAGGACGTCATCGAGCTGAACGTGTGCAGAACTCGGAGGTGCCGTGCTTTCGGTACTTGGATCGGCCAGATCGTGAAGACGTTCGACTACATCAACCGCATTGATATAATGCTTTCGCTTATGGTCTACGAGGGTATGTAGACAACACTCCCCTCTCGTTGCTATGCATCACCATAATCCTGCGTGTGCGTAGGAATTTTTTTTTAATTTCTACGTTCCCCAACAGTGGTATCAGAGCCAGGTTTTATGCGTTGATGTTATATGCATGAGTAGAACACAAGTGAGTTGTGGGCAATACAAGTCATACTGCTTACCAGCATGTCATACTTTGGTTCGACGGTATTGTTGGATGAAGCGGCCCGGATTGACATTACGCGTACGCTTACGCGAGACTGGTTCTATCGACGTGCTTTGCGCACAGGTGGCTGGCGGGTATCAGTTTCTCCAACTTTAGTTAACCGAGTGTGGCTACGCCCGGTCCTTGAGAAGGTTAAAATAGCACTAACTTGACGAACTATCATTGTGGTTTTGATGCGTAGGTATGTACGGTTCTTGCTCAGCCCGTAGCAGCCACGTAAAACTTGCAACAACAAAGTAGAGGACGTCTAACTTGTTTTTGCAGGGTATGTTGTGATGTGATATGGTCAAGGCATGATGCTAAATTTTATTGTATGAGATGATCATGTTTTGTAACCGAAGTTATCGGCAATCGGCAGGAGCCATATGGTTGTCGCTTTATTGTATGCAATGCAATCGCCCTGTAATGCTTTACTTTATCACTAAGCGGTAGCAATAGTCATAGAAGCATAAGTTGGCGAGACGACAACGATGCTACGATGGAGATCAAGGTGTCGCGCCGGTGACGATGGTGATCATGATGGTGCTTCGAAGATGGAGATCACAAGCACAAGATGATGATGGCCATATCTTATCACTTATATTGATTGCATGTGATGTTTATCTTTTATGCATCTTACCTTGCTTTGATTGACGGTAGCACTATAAGATGATCTCTCACTAAATTATCAAGGTATAAGTGTTCTCCCTGAGTATGCACCGTTGCGAAAGTTCTTCGTGCTGAGACACCACGTGATGATCGGGTGTGATAGGCTCTACGTTCAAATATAACGGGTGCAAAACAGTTGCACACGCGGAATACTCAGGTTAAACTTGACGAGCCTAGCATATAATGTATATGGCCTCGGAACCTTTGAGACCGAAAGGTCGGCCTTGAATCATATAGTAGATATGATCAACATAGTGATGTTCACCATTGAAACTACTCCATCTCATGTGATGATCGAACATGGTTTAGTTGATTTGGATCACGTGATCACTTAGAGGATTAGAGGGATGTCTATCTAAGTGGGAGTTCTTAAGTAATATGATTAATTGAACTTTAATTTATCATGAACTTAGTCCTGGTAGTATTAGCATATCTATGTTGTAGATTAATTGCTCGCGTTTAGCTCCCCTGTTTTATTTTTGATATGTTCCTAGAGAAAACTAAGTTGAAAGATGTTAGTAGCAATGATACGGATTGGATCCGTGATTTGAGGATTATCCTCATTACTACACAGAAGAATTATGTCCTTGATGCACCACTAGGTGACAGACCGATTGCAGGAGAAACTGTAGACGTTATGAACGTTTGGCAAGCTCGATATGATGACTACTTGATAGTTTAGTGCACCATGCTTTAAGGCTTAGAATCGGGGCTTCAAAGACGTTTTTTTGCAACTCCACGGAGCATATGAGATGTTCCAAGAGTTAAAATTAGTATTTCATACTCATGCCCGTGTCGAGAGGTACGAGACCTCTGACAGTACTTTGCCTACAAGATGGAGGAGAATTGCTCAGCTAGTGAGCATGTGCTCAAATTGTCTGGGTACTACAATCGCTTGAATCAAGTGGGAGTTAATCTTCCAGATAAAATAGTGATTGACAGAATTCTCAAGTCACCATCACCAATTTAGTAGAACTTCGGGATGAACTATAATATGCAAGGGATAACAGAAACGATTCCCAAGCTCTTCGTGATGCTGAAATCAACGAAGGTAGAAATCAAGAAAAACATCAACTGTTGATGGTTGACAAGACCACTAGTTTCAAGAAAAGGGCAAAGGGAAGAAGGGGAACTTCAAGAAGAACGGCAAGCGAGTTGCTGCTCATGTGAAGAAGCCCAAGCCTGGACCTAAGCCTGAGACTAAGTGCTTCTACTGAAAAGGAACCGGTCATGTGACGCCCGGGTAATCAAGCTACAACAACCCTCTGGTAATGATGCCACGTCACCTCGATTATTATTGATAATCTCGCGTTAGTTCAGAACCGATCCAAATTCAAATCTGAATTAAAGTTAAAACAATTAAAGTTTTCAAAAGTCAAAACTAAATTGTTCCTAACATGTCAAATAACCCGTAATAAATGTTGGTGAAGAAATCACCTTCTAATAAAAAAACTTAAATGCACTAAATAAACTAGAACAGTGATAAAACAATTATCTAAAATGCTTTTAAAATAATAAGCACATGCAAAACACTTTATTTAAAGTGCCAGAATATTTGGGGCTGTGACCTATTTAATAACACCAAATTAGTTGTCGCTCTTAAATTTTATAAAACTAAAATAAAAGAAAACTGAAAAGAAATAGAATTAAAAAAAAAAAAGAAAAGAAAACAAAACAACCCCCCCCCCCCACTGGGCCACAACCAAGCTGGCCTCTGGGCCAACCAGGCCAGCCCAGCCGGCGCCTATAGCCCCCTGGGGCGACCGAACCCTAGCGACCCCTCCCCACTTTCCCCCGATCCCCACCTCTTTCCCTCTCCTCCCTCTGTTCCTCCCAATCTAGATCGGGGGAACTGCCCCCGACGCCGCCGGTTGCCGCCCCGCCGCGCCTCCGTCCTCCCCCACGGAGTCACCTCGCTGGCGCCACCCCTCCGGGCCTCCTTCCTCTTCCTCCCGCACCGCGTCGTCTTCCACGACCTGCACGCGCCCGACGCCGCCGTCCTCTCCGCAATCGACCGTCGTCACTGCCACCTCGCCGGACTGCCTCCCCTACGTCGCCGGCGTCCCCGTCTTCCTCCTCGCGCCCCACTGCCCCGTCCCTACGAACCCCGGTGAGGACCCCGGTCCTCCTCTCTCCCTTGCCCCGTGACCATCGCCGTACCCTGCGCCTCCGACTGCCCTGTTCCCCTGCGCCCCGCTCGCGGTTGGCCTCCAGCGCCGCCACGCTGTCCCCGCCTCTGCTCGCCCACAGGCCTGCCTGCGCCGTTCGTGGCTTGCGCGTGGCCGCCCCTTGTTTTCCCCTCTATGAGCTCAACGCGGCCCCCGCACCACCTCGCCCGGGCGGCGCTTCACGCCGCCTCGGCCCTTTGCCGCCTCTGCTCCGGCCGTCGGCGCCTTCTGTGGCGTGCGTGCCGGCCGGGCGGAATCCCAGCCGAGGCCATGGCCTCGCCCTCGATGGGCGCTCGCGCCTGGTAACCGCTCGCCCGGGTACCCGTTTGGCCCTATGGGCCACTGCCCAGTGGGGCCCCCACGCCCTTGTTTAAAAAAAAGGAATTATAATAAAAGAGGGAATAAAAATAATAATTAATTAATTATCTAAATTAATTAACTTAATTAATCCTGATTAGACTAACCTAATCACTAATTAAACTAATTGATCTGTTTTAGTTAATCACAGTCAATGTCAGATGGGCCCCACTGCCCTGTTTGACCGGTCAACGGTCAACGCTGACTGCTGCGTCACGCTGACGTCATGATGACGCAACAAAACATTTTCGAATTAAATTAATTCTGTTATTTCTAAAAATGATTTAAATCTTTTAAATTAATATAAAATAAACCGTAACTCCTATGGGAAAACTTTGTACACGAAAGTTGCTCAGATCGACGAGACGAATCCGGATACGCAGCCCGTTCGTCCGCCACACATCCCTAGCATAGCAAACACGCAACTTTCCCCCTCCGGTTCATCTGTCCGAAAACGCGGAACACCGGGGATACTTTCCCGGATGTTTCCCCCTTCGTCGGTATCACCTCCTACCGCGTTAGGGCATACCTAGCACCGCGTTTTGCCTCCTTATGTTTTGTGATGCTTTGTTTGCTCCGTATTTACTGTTTCTTCCCCCTTTTCCTTCTCCGGTAGACTACAAGATCGACGCTGCTCCTGCCCAGTTCGACTACGGAGTTGACGACCCCTCTCTCTTGCCAGAGCAACCAGGCAAGCCCCCCCCCCCCTTGATCACCAGATATCGCCTACTCTCCTTTATACTGCTTGCATTAGAGTAGTGTAGCATGTTACTGCTTTCCGTTATTCCTATCCTGATGCATAGCCTGTCCTTGCTACTACTGTTGATACCTTTACCTGCAATCCTACATGCTTAGTATAGGATGCTAGTATTCCATCAGTGGCCCTACATTCTTGTCCGTCTGTTGTGCTATACTATCGGGCTGTGATCACTTGGGAGGTGATCACGGGTATATACTATATACTTTATACATGATACATGTGGTGACTAAAGTCGGGTCGGCTTGTGGAGCACCCGCGAGTGATTCACGGATTGGGGGCTGAAAGGACCTTTGTCCCAACGGCCCTCTGTGTGGACCTTTGTGGCGGAGCGACAGGGCAGGTTGAGACCACCTAGGAGAGAGGTGGGCCTGGCCCTGTTCGGCGTTCGCAGATACTTAACACACTTAACGAGATCTTGGTATTTGATCTGAGTTGGGTCGTTGACCTTATACGCACTAACCGCCACGTGGGACAAGATATGGGCAACCGGCGTCGTGGTATCAGCCGAAGCCTTCGTGACGTCAGCAACTGAGCGGCGCGCGCCGGTTTGGAACGTAAGCCTGCTCTTATATTAGGGGGCTAGCCCACGCAACGTCGGTGTGCTAAGGCGATGGGCCCAAACCCCTGTCGCTTAGGTTTAGACCCGTCTTGACCTCTCTGTTGTGCCTAGGTGGGGCTGCGGCGTGTTGATCTTCCCGGCGGGCATGACCCGAGAAAAGTGTGTCCGCCAAATGGGATCGAGCGTGTCGGGTAATGTGGTGCACCCTGCAGGGAAGTTAATCTATTCGAATAGTCGTGATCTTCGATGTGGGGCGACTTGGAGTTGTACCTTGACCTTATGACAACTAGAACCGGATACTTAATAAAACACACCCTTCCAAGTGCCGATACAACTCGGTGGTCGCTCTCTACTGTGGCTACGAGGAGAGTATCACCGGTAGGAGTATGTTATACGATGCTACTTGGAGGCCTTGATCTACTCTCTTCTACATGTCAGCAAGACGGAGGCTGCACAAGCGTAGTCTTCAACAGGATTAGCTATCCCCTCTTATTACGGTATTCTGCATTCACCCACCAATATGGCCCTTTACACATATACCCATGCATATGTAGTGTAGCTCCTTGCTTGCGAGTACTTTGGATGAGTACTCACGGTTGCTTTCTCCCCTCTTTTCCCCCCTTTCCTTCCTACCTGGTTGTTGCAACCAGATGTCGGAGCCCAGGAGCCAGACGCCACCGTCGACGACGAGTACTACACTGGAGGTGCCTACTACTACGTGCAGCCCGTTGACGACGACCAGGAGTAGTTTAGGAGGATCCAGTGTGAGGCTGCGCCTCTTCGATCTGAATCCCGGTTTGTGCTAGCCATCTTATGGCAACTTGTTTAACTTATGTCCGTACTCAGATATTGTTGCTTCCGCGACTCGTCTATGATCGAGCACTTGTATTCGAGCCCTCGAGGCCCCCGGCTTGTATTATGATGCTTGTATGACTTATTTATGTTTTTAGAGTTGTGTTGTGATATCTTCCGTGAGTCCCGATCTTGATCGTACACATTTGCGTGCATGATTAGTGTACGATTGAATCGGGGCGTCCTAAGTTGGTATCGAGCCGATTTGCTGTAGGAATCCCCCTTCCACACTCCTTGGCCGAAGTCGAGTCTAGACATTGCAAAAACTTTTACTAGCATGGCTGTGTGTCTTACGGGCCCACGTCGCCATTTGGGTGGTATTAGGATCTTTTACTTCTCGACCTTTACTCCGGGACTCTGAACTCTTTTCTACTCGGGTTAAACGAATTTTACTAACTCTAAAATTAGGATCTCGTGGTCACGTCCATCCGGAGAGCCCCTTATTACTGATGGTCGCCTGCTGCATCAGAAGATCCCGAAGATAATCTCCATGTTTTCTCGAGACTTGTCCCCGTTGCTTTTGCAATTCCCTACCACCGAAATATCCCTATGGATAAATACTTACATCTATCGTTCTTACTTTTGTTCCCAGTTGATCTTGTCATTGGAAGGTACCCTGAAATTCTCTCTATTGATCCGAGAATACTTTGTGCCTACTGCCTTGCAGTTCCTTTCCACCTGAATACCCCTACGGATAATTTCTCACCCTTATCGAGTATCCACTCATCCCCAGTTGTTCATGTGTTTCACAATGTTCTTTGAAATACTATTCGATCCTCCAAAATTCCTCAGTAGTGTATTGCTCTACAATACTTGTCTGCTTGCATTATGGATGCTTTCCATATGTCTGGCAATATTCCTTAGTATCCTTAGACACCGTCATTTTGATCCTATTGATTCAACATGAGTGCGAATGCACGCAATCATCAGTTGATCCTTTTAAATTATCTTTCTCGCCCAGACGTCATTTTGAACATGGGCTTGTTCTCGACCAATCAAATTGTCGTCGATTGTAACCCTAAGTCTGTTCAACTTATCCATCCTTAATTAGAGCGTTTCTTTTGATCCCTTGAATTTGAAACCATAATTCCTTTGCAATTGAGCTTTGAATTAGTCAGTTGTTTCTATAATCCAATGCCTTTGCATTGTTTCTTCCTTTGATTATGCCGGTGCTTGCATCAACTTTGTTATGGACCATCAGATCCTTGTTGGGTTTTAACTGACAACATCCTTCATGTTCAATCACTTTGGAAGTTCTTTCCCTGATACATAATGCCATTGGTAAATCCTATCCCTTGATGTGGCCAACCATGCTCTGTTTTCGAGCTGGTGATATTTACTATTGAAGCTTGTGGTATGTGTTTCCACGATGCCCCGATGGGTTGAATCTATGCCTTCCTTAATATGTGTGAACTCGAAAGTTTTCACGAGTCATACTCTTCTGGTATTTTGCCAGATAAAATTTCAACACTACAGCTTCATCGAACGTGAGAAGTGAATGAAAGATTATACATTGAAGAAGTGGGAGTCGACCTTGAACCTTGTGTTCATGCCCATGGACACGATGTAGATCTTATCATTAAAAGCTTCCCTTAAATTAATTATTCCCTTGGTATAAGTTCAACTTATATCCGGATCCGCCTTTGCAATCGTGGTTCCGACCATATGTTCTTCCTTGATCCCATTTCTTGGGCAAGTTTAAGCACTTGTCCTCTCGTGCAAGAATACCCAGTCCAACCTCTACGTTGGTATGTCGTCGAGTATTACCCCTGGTATCTCGAGGATATCATGCCATTGCACTACATTACCCTGTCCTTTGATGGAGTACTACCTTTGCCCTGTCTTTGTCACTTCATGCTTCTGGGTTGTTTGTTAACCGAGAACACCGATAAGTGAATCGATTCAGCACTCCGATTCAATAACTCTAAGTAATTTTCGTTACTTACGAGTTTAATAATCCTTTAAGTCATTCCTAGCCTGATCAGCTATATCATCATCATACTAATTTTTTTTAACTGTGCTACCTAGTCCTTATTCCCGGAGCACAACTTTCAACGATGAACTAAGCTTGCGTCGATTTTCGTCGTCATATCATTTCTCCTTGAACAACAAACTTGATTTCGAGTTTGTGTCCTAACCGTGGTTCCAATAACCTTTCGCTTCATCATTCGTTTGACTTGATGTCATCGTCGATCGATTACATCTTCGTGTAACCTCTCGACAAATGTGTCGTGATCATCATCAACCTTATGAGCTCTTCCAGGATATCAATCGAATTCATGATGGGAAATACCATCCTTTCCCCTCGATGCTTTGTGTTAACATCGACAACATTCTTGCATTTCCGCAACACAAAACTTGTTTTAGTTTTGCGTTGTACCTTGAGTTCCTTGCTATCCGACTTATGGTATGCTCTACCATGAAGTATTACCATCTTTTATGTCAAGAAGGTCGTGAGAATTGCTCCGCTCTTAAAATTTCTTGGTATAGTGATACTTCTCACCATCACCATTCTTTCTTGGTCCCAATGTTGATTCTAACCGGAATACCAACAAGTGAACGATGCTGTTTGGATTCCGCCCTTCTAGCAACCCTATTGCTTTGAAGTTAATGGTCGGCCGTTCATTCTTAGACTATTGATTATTGAATCACCATTCCAATGTTGGCCATGCAACCCAGCCCATATTTCGGGTGCACCTTTCAACCATTGTTAAATTGTGTATGTTTTCCTTGAGCATACATCAATATATCATTTTGATCTGACAAATGTTGTCTCCTTGTTCACATAATGATGGAAATCCATCTTATTGGGAACCTCGAGGAATTGTCGTTGATTCCATCATCCACCTCCTCATCCTCTCGTTGGTTTACTGATGAACTCTTGTTTCAGAACTCGCTTCAATAGTTCATTTCCCGAGAATTTTACAATGTCATCTCCTCAATTTGTGTCGCACCTTTTCTTCTCGGGCATCCTGAGTCTGAGGTATCCTGACCCCAATCAAATCTGAATCTCGGTCAGATATGATGGTTGGAACATATTTCCAAGAGTTATAACGTTGGTCTTTATATGATCCGGTAAGGTGGTGTCATACCTAGCCCACCTGGCCGGAGGCCCTATTGTTATAGTTCCCCTTTAGCAATGTTATCCATTCCTCCTTGAGGAAACTATAAGACTTATTCTACAAGTTGTTCTTGATGAATCCTTCGTGTATCCAAAGTACGACCTTTGCTTGAAGACCATGTAAATACTATCTTGAAGCATGTCTGTGGTACTCCGGTCTTCAATAAGGGCATTTGAAGCACAATGCCAAATTATCTTTATCAATTATCCAAACACCTTTGTATGGGTAAAGTCATGAAATTTCTCTCGCCTTGCCTAAAGAGTTTTCTACATTATATCCTGTCATGGATATCATGCTCTATTTGTCCTTGGGAAGGGTATGCCCCTGTAATATGTGTTTAACACATTTTCCCTTCCATTGTTCTATTAATCTGATGATCACCTTTTCCTTTCCATTGATTTTTTTAACCTTCCTTGTGATCCATATGATCTAAGCAGTAATAATTCACTACTTATGTAAACATCTCGGTGTAAATTCTGTTAGAAAGACCCTGTTACTTTTGTTGATGACATTCCGGTAACCACCGATGGACGAGAACTTTGCCTACTGGTCCGCCTCGTTCAACGAGCAGGAGAATGGTTCTCATCGTCCCTCGCCCTTGGTACCAACGATGCTGCCAACATAACTGACATGTTATTCTCTAACATGCCTTGCTTACAGGATCGTGCAAGACGTCACCCCTCTTCCTGCTTTTTTTTTACCCACATGGTGGGCCCATAACCCACAGTTCCACTGGATCGAAACCTGACTCTTCTTTACACTTAGCACGGTTGTTCCTCGCGCGTGGCCTCATATGTAATTCATGGACCACCTTCCAAGAGATCATCAGTTCTGCTATCAGACGCAATACTTATTCCCATTGCTCTGAAACCCTTTCACACTTTGTTTCAGGCAACGAACGATTGCCTATGCGCTTGAAACTTCTATTTTGCACATTCTTACTTTGCTCATGATATTTTCTTAAGTTTCAATTCGAGAGTTGCTATCCGCCACCCTTCCCGATGTTATCGACCAAATAGTCGACCTTGTAGAGGTTTGTTCTCCCGGAATGCCCACTTTTTTCTTTCGTAAGTACGATGGAGTTCGTGAAGAAAGCACGCCGACTTCATCATGATGACCTAAAGCAGAGAAATGAAGACATCAATATATTGGACCGGCCTCTTCGAGAAGAGCAACCAAGACCAAGAAGACCCGTTAGAATTTCGTAACCTGAATTTTTCCTTAGTCCCCCTCTTAAATCTCGGGACGAGATTTCTTGTAGTGGAGGAGAATTGTGACGCCCGGGTAATCAAGCTATAGTAACCCTCTGGTAATGATGCCACGTCACCTCGATTATTATTGATAATCCCGCGTTAGTTCAGAACCGATCCAAATTCAAATCTGAATTAAAGTTAAAACAATTAAAGTTTTCAAAACTCAAAACTAAATTGTTCCTAACATGTCAAATAACCCATAATAAATGTTGGTGAAGAAATCATCTTCTAATAAAAAAACTTAAATGCACTAAATAAACTAGAACAGCGATAAAACAATTATCTAAAATGCTTTTAAAATAATAAGCACATGCAAAACACTTTATTTAAAGTGCCAGAATATTTGGGGCTGTGACCTATTTAATAACACCAAATTAGTTGTCGCTCTTAAATTTTATAAAACTAAAATAAAAGAAAACTGAAAAGAAATAGAATAAAAAAGAAGAAGAAAAGAAAACAAAACAAACCCCCCCCCCCCACTGGGCCACAACCCAGCTGGCCTCTGGGCCAACCAGGCCGGCCCAGCCGGCGCCTATAGCCCCCCTGGGGCAACCGAACCCTAGCGACCCCCTCCCCACTTTCCCCTGATCCCCACCCCGTTCCCTCTCCTCCCTCTGTTCCTCCCGATCTAGATCGGGGGAACTACCCCCGACGCCGCTGGTTGCCGCCCCGCCGCGCCTCCGTCCTCCCCCGCGGAGTCACCTCGCTGGCGCCACCCCTCCGGGCCTCCTTCCTCTTCCTCCCGCACCGCGTCGTCTTCCACGACCTCCACGCGCCCGACGCCGCCGTCCTCTCCGCCGTCGCCGCCTGCCACCGCCACCTCGCCAGATCGCTTCCCCCCCCACGCCGGGCGTCCCCCTGCCTTCCTCCTCGCGCCCCACTGCCCCGTCCCTATGAAACCCGGTGAGGACCCCGGTCCTCCACTCTCCCTTGCCCCGCGACCATCGCCGTGCCCTGCGCCTCCGACTGCCCCATTCCCCTGCGCCCTGCTCGCGGTTGGCCTCCAGCGCCACCATGCTGTCCCCGCCTCTGCTCGCCCACAGGCCCGCCCGCGTCGTTCGTGGCTTGTGCGTGGCCGCCCCCTGTTTTTCCCTCGACGAGCTCACCGCAGCCCCCGCACCGTCCCCTCGCTGGCGCTTCACGCCTCCGGCCCCCTTCGCCGCCTCCACAGCTCCGGCCGTCGGCGCCTATACAGCGTCGCGTGCCGGGCGGAATCCCAGCCGAGGCCATGGCCTCGCCCTCGATGGGCGCTCGCGCCTGGTAACCGCTCGCCCGGGTACCCGTTTGGCCCTATGGGCTACTACCTAGTGGGGCCCCCACGCCCTTGTTTAAAAAAGGAATTATAAAAAAAGAGGGAATAAAAAATAATAATTAATTAATTATCTAAATTAATTAACTTAATTAATCCTGATTAGACTAACCTAATCACTAATTAAACTAATTGATCTGTTTTAGTTAATCACAACAATGTCGATGGGCCCCATCGCCTGTTTGACCGGTCAACAAATAACGCAGATCGTCATACTGCGTCGACGTCATGATGACGCAACAAAACATTTTCGAATTAAATTAATTCTGTTAACTCTAAAAATGATTTAAATCTTTTAAAATTAATAGAAAATAAACCGTAACTCCTATGGGAAAGCTTTGTACATGAAAGTTGCTCAGATCGAGGAGACGAATCCAGATACGTAGGCCGTTCTTCCGCCACACATCCCTAGCATAGCAAACACGCAACTTTCCCCCTCCGGTTCATCTGTCCGAAAACGCGGAACACGGGGGTTACTTTCCCGGATGTTTCCCCCTTCGTCGGTATCACCTCCTACCGCGTTAGGGCATACCTAGCACCGCGTTTTGCCTCCTTATGTTTTGTGATGCTTTGTTTGCTCTATATTTACTGTTTCTTCCCCCTTTTCCTTCTCCACTAGACTACGAGATCGACGCTGCTCCTGCCCAGTTCGACTACGGAGTTGACGACCCCTCTCTCTTGCCAGAGCAACTAGGCAAGCCCCCCCCCCCTTGATCACCAGATATCGCCTACTCTCCTCTATACTGCTTGCATTAGAGTAGTGTAGCATGTTACAGCTTTCCGTTATTTCTATCCTGATGCATAGCCTGTCCTTGCTACTACTGTTGATACCTTTACCTGCAATCCTACATGCTTAGTATAGGATGCTAGTATTCCATCAGTGGCCCTACATTCTTGTCCGTCACAGTGCTATACTCTCGGGTTGTGATCACTTGGGAGGTGATCACGGGTATATACTATATACTTTATACATGATACATGTGGTGACTAAAGTCGGGTCGGCTTGTGGAGCACCCGCGAGTGATTCACAGATTGGGGGCTGAAAGGACCTTTGTCCCAACGGCCCTCTTTGTGGACATTTGTGGCGGAGCAACAGGGCAGGTTGAGACCACCTAGGAGAGAGGTGGGCCTGGCCCTGTTCGGCGTTCGCGGATACTTAACACACTTAACGAGATCTAGGTATTTGATCTGAGTTGGGTCGTTGACCTTATACGCACTAACCGCCACGTGGGACAAGATATGGGCAACCGGCGTTGTGGTATCAGCCGAAGCCTTCGTGACGTCAGCAACTGAGCGGCGCGCGCCGGTTTGCAACGTAAACCTGCTCTTGTATTAAAGGGGCTAGTTCTACTTCTGGCCGCCCACGCAACGTGCAGGTGTGCTAAGGGCGATGGGCCCAAACCCCTGTGCGCTTAGGTTTAGACCGGCGTCAACCTCTCTCAGTGCCTAGGTGGGGCTGCGGCGTGTTGATCTTCCGTGGCCGGGCATGACCCAGAAAAGTGTGTCCGGCCAAATGGGATCGAGCGTGTCTGGTAATGTTGTGCACCCCTGCAGGGAAGTTAATCTATTCGAATAGCCGTGATCTTCGGTAACAGGACGACTTGGAGTTGTACCTTGACCTTATGACAACTAGAACCTGATACTTAATAAAACACACCCTTCCAAGTGCCAGATACAACTCGGTGGTCGCTCTCTAACAGGGCTACGAGGAGAGGATCGCCGGGTAGGAGTATGCTATACGATGCTACTTGGAGGACTTCAGTCTACTCTCTTCTACATGCTGCAAGACGGAGGCTGCCTGAAGCGTAGTCTTCGACAGGATTAGCTATCCCCCTCTTATTCTGGCATTCTGCAGTTTAGTCCACCGATATGGCCCTTTACACATATACCCATGCATATGTAGTGTAGCTCCTTGCTTGCGAGTACTTTGGATGAGTACTCACGATTGCTTGTCTCCCCTTTTCCCCTTTCCTTCCTACCTGGTTGTCGCAACCAGATGTCGGAGCCTGTGAGCTGTGACGCCACCGCCGATTTACTTAGTACTACACTGGAGGTGCCTACTACTACGTGCAGCCGTGACGACGACCGTGAGTAGTTTAGGAGGATCTCAGCAGGAGGCATGCGCCTCTTTCGATCTCGAATCCCGATTTGTGCTAGCCATCTTATGGCAACTTGTTTAACTTATGTCTCAGACTCAGATATTGTTGCTTCCATCGACTCGCCTATGATCGAAAGCACTTGTATTCGAGCCCTCGAGGCCCCTGGCTTGTATTATGATGCTTGTATGACTTATTTTTGTTTTTAGAGTTGTGTTGTGATATCTTCCCGTGAGTCCCTGATCTTGATCGTACACATTTGCGTGCATGATTAGTGTACGATTGAATCGGGGGCGTCACAGGTCACTAGAAGTGGAACTGCCCTAGATACTTGGCGGATAAGAAGGATGGCATAGTGAACAAAGTTATATTTGATATACATGTTATTGATATGTACTTTACTAGTGTTTATAGCAACCCCTTAGTATTTGATGCTAGTTCAGTTGCTAAGATTAGTAACTCGAAACGGGAGTTGCAGAATGAACACAAACTACTTAAGGGTGAAGTGACGATGTGTGTTGGAAGTAGTTCCAAGATTGATATGATCATCATCGCATACTCCCTATACTTTCGGGATTAGTGTTGAACCTAAATAAGTGTTATTTGGTGTTTGCGTTGAGCATGAATATGATTTGATCATGTTTATTGCAATACGGTTATTCATTTAAGTTAGAGAATAATTGTTATTCTGTTTACATGAATAAAACCTTCTATGGTCATACACCCAATGAAAATGGTTTGTTGGATCTCGATCGTAGTGATACACATATTCATAATATTGAAGCCAAAAGATGCAAAGTTAATAATGATAGTGCAACTTAGTTGTGGCAATCGCTGCTTAGGTTATATTGGTGTAAAGCGCATGAAGAAAATCCATGCTGATGGGCTTTTGGAATCACTTGATTATGAATCAGTTGATGCTTGCGAACCATGCCTCATGGGCAAGATGACTAAGACTTCGTTCTCCGGAACAATGGAGCGAGCTACTGACTTATTGGAAATAATACATACCGATGTATGCGGTCCGATGAGTGTTGAGGCTCATGGTGGGTATCAAGTTATTTCGACCTTCACAGATGATTTGAGCAGATATGGGTATATCTACTTAATGAAACTGAAACAGTTAAAAAGTTCAAAGAATTTCAGAGTGAAGTGGAGAATCATTGTAACAAGAAAATAAAAGTTTTTCTGCGATTTGATCGCGAAGGCGGATATTTGAATTACAAGTTTGGCCTTCAATTGAAACAATGTGGAATAGTTTCACAAACTCATGCCACCTGGAACACCACAGCATAATGGTGTGTCCGAACGTCGTAACCGTACTTTATTGGATATAGTGCAATCTATGATGTCTCTTACTGATTTACCACTATCGTTCTGGGGTTATGCATTAAAGACACCTGCATTCACATTAAATAGGGCACCGTCTAATCCGTTGAGATGACACCGTATGAGCTATGGTTTAGCAAGAAACCTAAGCTGTCGTTTCTTGAAGTTTAGGGATACGATGCTTATGTGAAAAAGTTTCAACCTGATAAGCTCGAACCCAAATCGGAGAAATGTGTCTTCATAGGATACCCAAAGGAGACTGTTGGGTACACCTTCTATCACAAATCCGAAGGCAAGACTTTTGTTGCTAAATTCGGAGTCTTTCTAGAGAAGGAGTTTCTCTCGAAAGAAGTGAGTGGGAGGAAAGTAGAACTTGATGAGGTAACTGTACCTGCTCCCTTATTGGAAAGTAGTTCATCACAGAAATATGTTCCTGTGACTCCTTCACCAATTAGTGAGGAAGCTAATGATGATGATCATGTAACTTCAGATCAAGTTACTACCAAACCTCGTAGGTCAACCAGAGTGAGATGCACACCAGAGTGGTACGGTAATCCTATTTTGGAGGTCATGTTAGTTGACCATGACGAACCTACGAACTATGAGGAAGCGATGATGAGCCCAGATTTCGTGAAATGGCTTGAGGCCATGAAATCTGAGATGGGATCCATGTATGAGAACAAAGTGTGGACTTTGGTTGACTTGCCCGATGATCGGCAAGCCATAGAAAATAAATGGATCTTCAAGAGGAAGACAGACGCTGATAGTAGTGTTACTATCTACAAAGCTAGAATTGTCGCAAAAAGGTTTTCGACAAGTTCAAGGTGTTGATTACGATGATATTTTCTCACTCGTAGAGATGCTTAAGTCTGTCCGAATCATGTTAGCAATTGCCGCATTTGATGAAATCTGGCAAATGGATAAACAAAACTACATTCCCTAATGGATTTATTAAAGAAGAGTTGTATATGATGCAGCGTAAGGTTTTGTCAATCCTAAAGGTGCTAAAAAATATGCAAGCTCCAAATGATCCATCTATGGACCGGTGCAAGCATCTCGGAGTTGGAATATATGCTTTGATAAGTTGATCAAAGCATATAGTTTTATACAGACTTGCGGTTAAGCCTGTATTTACAAGAAAGTGAGTGGGAGCACTACAAGATTTCTGATAAGTATATGTGAATGACATATTGTTGATCGGAAATAATGTAGAATTATTCTGCAAAGCATAAAGGAGTGTTTGAAAGGAGTTTTTTCAAAGAAAGACCTCGGTGAAGCTGCTTACATATTGAGCATCAAGATCTATAGAGATAGATCAAGACGCTTGATAAGTTTTTCAATGAGTACATACCTTGACAAGATTTTGAAATAGTTCAAAATGGAACAGTCAAAGAAAGAGTTCTTGCCTGTGTTACAAGGTGTGAAATTGAGTAAGACTCAAAGCCCGGCCATGGCAGAAGATAGAAAGAGAATGAAAGTCATTCCCTATGCCTCAGCCATAGGTTCTATAAAGTATGCCATGCTGTGTACCAGATCTATTGTATACCCTACCACTGAGTTTGGCAAGGGAGTACAATAGTGATCTAGGAGTAGATATGTGACACCCGGATAATTAAGCTACAGTAATCCCCTGCTAATGATGCCAGGTCATCACTCATTACTGTTGCTAATCCTCGGTTGATCCAAATCACAATCCAAATTCAAATAAAAAAATAGAAGTCCAAAATTCGAATTTCTCAAACATGTAAAATAAAATGTTAAAAGTGTTGCAAATATTCCATAGCCAATTATCGTGCTGACCCAACATTTTGTAGAAGTATTTAAATCCTCTTTTGTGAATATAACATTGGCTAAAAACAATTGTTAAATGCTTTCAAAATCATAAAAATACTAAACTGTTTTATTTAATCCTCAAACTATTTGTGGCAGTGGCTTAAATTACTAATGTTGATTTAGGGGCTAGTGTTGTATTTTATAAAACTAAAAATAGAAACAATAGCTAAATAGAAAATAAAAAATAAATAACAAAAATAAAATAAAGAGAAAAGAGAAACCCTTTTCTCCCTGACCACTTGGCCCATCTAGTTAAACAACCAGCCCACCTCTACCTATCCCTCCTCTACAGGAGACCAGGAGGGCGTGGCGCTCATCCACGGCGCCATGGCCATGGATGGCTGCCACGAGCCCCTCCCTTTGACCTATATGGGAGACCCCCTCGCCCCTCCCCTGAAACCCTAGCTACCCCGCCCGTTCCCCTCACCCTCTCGGCCTCCCTTCCTCTTCCCCAGATCCCCTTTCCCCTTCTCACCCGACGCGTTAGACGCCGTTCGCCTCGCGCCCTCGTCGATCCCGTGACCACCTTGCTCCCCGCCGTTTAGCTCCATGTCCAGGACTTTTGTCTGCCTCCTCTACGTCGACCACGCACATCAGATCAAGCCGGAGACCCCACCTCGACTGGATCGAGCTCGTCCTCGCCTTCGGTCACTGAAGCCTCTCCGACGAACTACACCGCCCCTGCTGCTCCTAAGCCCTCGCCAAGCCATCCTTGTGCTCCACGGTGAGCTCCGCCCCGCTTCCCCTATCTTTCTCGTGGATTCATCACCGTAGACACCGCACGACCGCCGCGGCCTTGTGTGCCTGCTGCCCCGCCCAGTCGCGCTGCCGCTCGTCCTGCTCCGGCCGCGCCAAGGCCTCGCGCGAGGCCTCAACCTCGCCAACCGACTCTGGCCCGCTCCCGCTGGACTGGCCGCCTTCCCTTCTGTGGCCTGTTGTGCCAGGGCCACAGCCCTGCTCGTCCGCCCGCGCCTCCGGCCCTTGCCCTGCCGCTGCGTCTGCTACCACGGCCACGCGTGCCCGCATCCGGCTATGTGCAGCTGCTGCCTGCCAGCAGCTGCTGCCTGCCAGCCGCTACTGCCTCTGTCGCCGGCGCCTCCCGCGGCTCACAGTCCGCGAGCCCCACTGCAACCGCGCACACGCGCGCTGATCCACACGGTGGTCGCGCCCGGCCATGCCCCACTGCAGGCCGATCACAGCGCCCGCATCGGCTGCCCTGCCGTTCTGCTTCACACACAAGCGCCCGCGGAGCTCGTTTGCATGCGCTGCTACTCTGCTGAATCTACTACTACTTGTGGCTATTGTAGCTATATGGCTAGCTTTAGGAATTTTGCAATCGACTAACCCCTAAACAGCCCCTAATCAGCGGTTAAACAATTGTCAATATGTGTAAAAATAATATGAGTACGTAATACACTTGGCAAGGCTCAAATGTTTCCATTGAAACAAATTCATTTGATGCATGAATTAAATCATACGAAAATCACAAATTGCTATCTTGTGTTAAGAGAGAACATAATTAGCCTCATAGCATACTGTGTTGCGTCCTGTCTGTGGTGTGTGTGTGGCTGGCTTGCCCATAGCCGTGTGTGGCTGGCCCTGTGTAATTAGTGTGTGTGTGTGTCAGGTTAGTAGTGGCACACTGCCATTTGGCCCCACCCCCCTCTGTTTATCCATTTATCAAAACTATTAAAATTGTGTCTATGACACCTAGGCCCCACTGCATAGAGTTGACTAGTCAACCCAGTCAATGTTGACTGTTGACCTTGCTGACTCATCCCCGTGGCCCACTGTCATACACCCTGGCTAGCACAGCCCCATGTGACAAAAGTATTTAGTCACTTAATTTTCGAATTAAGATAATTAGAAAATCATTTAAAACTTTGAAAAATCATAGAAAAACATCCGTAGCTCGGATGAAAATGTTTTATATATAAAAGTTGCTCAGAACGACAAGGCGAATCCGAGTACGCAGCCCGTTCATCTGTCACACATCCCTAGCATAGTGAACATGCAACTTTCACCCTCCGATTCATCTGTCCGAAAAATGCCAAACTTCGGGAAAACTTTCGCGGATGTTATCCCCCTTCGCCGGTATCGCGTAGTACTACGTTAGAACACCCCTAGCTCTGCTTATTGTCTTGTCATGCATAGTATTGCACTTGTTTGCTCTGTATTTATTGTTTCTTCCCCCCTCTTCTCTCCGGTAGACCCCGAGTCTGATGTCGATGCCCCGTGATCGATTTACTACGCCGACGACACTTCTTCCGCTTTCAATGAGCTTCCAGCAAGCCCTCTTTGATCATCCCGATATCGCCCATTCTATTCTCTCATGCTTGCATTAGATTTTGCTACTGTATTTGATTGCTCCTATTCTGATGCATAGCCTGCTTTTGTACTTGCTATTGTTACCTACCTGCTTATCCTAAACTGCTTAGTATAGGTTGGTTAGTGATCCGTCAGTGACCTCCACCTTGTCCTTGTTGCCCCTGCTTCATCATCGACGACTCTATCAACGTGATCGACGACCAGAGCCAGACACCTCACATCACTTCACGCCCTTGTTGCTCGACTCTATAGAGCTACTATCGAGTGCCGAGGGTGATCCCTCATAACACACTCCTGATGATAATTCTGTAGTGTAGCTATTCGGTGTGGCCATCGAGGGTGGTTCCTCTTTCACCATTCCTGATACGGCTCTGTCGTGCAACACCTCAAGTGTGAGCCTCGGCGGTGGTTCCTCTTACGTTCACCTTGATGATTACATCGAGTGGAATCCTCCGAGGGCGATTCCTTGGGTTTTCCCCTTGATGTCTGGACACACAGTTACCTTGACTTTACTTGAGACCTTTGTGAAAGCCGGGCGGGCCCGGAGAGCACCCGTGCGATGTGACAGTGGCGGCTGGCTGTTTAGCGGTATCACCCGGGAGGGGGAGATAGCTCCGGACTTGTCCCGATAGCCGTCACTCCTTTTAATAACGCACTAACAGGTTTGGGTATTTGTTCTGGGTTGGCATTTGGCCTTTACGCACTAACCACCACGCGAGAATAGTTATGGGCCTCGACATCGTGATATCAGCCGAAGCTTTGTCAGACGTCCAGTTCAGCAGTGCGGCACGGTCGGATCGTGCTGGCCATCCGAGGCGGTGCTGGTATTCACCCTGCATGCAACGACCCGTAGTGCTGCGGGCGATGGGCCCAAGACCCCGGAGCGCTTAGGATGTAGACCGGCGGGGACCTCTCTGCTGAGCCTAGGTAGGGCTGCGACGTGTTGATCTTCCGAGGCCGGGCATTGACCCCGAAGGTGTGTCCGCCAGAGTGATCGAGCGTGTTGGGTAACGTGGTGCACCCCTGCAGGGAAGATCTTTATTCGAATACCGTGTCCACGGTAATGGACGTTCAGACTTGTATCCTGATCTTATACAACTAGAAATGGATACTTGATATGTGATGGATATGTTGGCTCCGGGATTGCTTTCTCGCAGGGAGTCGAGGAAGGATCTCTGGGCCTTAATGTTACAACATGCTTGTTAATTAAACTGCTATTCTTTACTCTTCTACATGCTGCAAGATGCTTGGAGCTGCTTGAAGATGCTAGTCTTCGATAGGCTAGGCCTTCCCCCTCTATTCTGGCATTCTCCAATTCAGTCCACAGATACAGCCCTTCCATTTGATACCAATGCATACTTAGTGTAGTTCTGATGCTTGCGAGTACTTTGGATGGGTACTCACGGTTGCTTTGCTTCCCCTTTCCCCCCTTCTTCCTTCTTTCCTGTTGTTGCAACCAGATGGTGGATCCCTGGAGCCAGATGCCACCGCCAACGGATGCTACTGAGTGGAGACCGCCGACGACCAGGAGTAGTTAGGAGGTCCCAGGCAGGAGGCCTTGCCTCTTTGATCGTGTTGCTTTTGTGCTAGCCTTCTGTAACACCCCGGATGTAACTTTCCATATTTGTAACTCCAACTCTTGCCATTTTCGGCATTGTGATATGATTTTCCCTCCGTGGTTGGGTTTTTGTCTTTTGTTTTGCATTTTGTTCATGTCATGCATCTCATATCATGTCATCATGGGCATCTCATTTGCATACGTGTTCGTCTCATGCATCCGAGCATTTTCCCGTTGTCTGCTTTTGCAATCCAAAGACTCCTATGTCCCCGGCGTCCCCTTTTACATTTTTCCATGAGCGGGTACTAAACTTTCTCGGAATGGACCGAGGTTTGTCAAGTGGCCTTGGTACACCACCGTAGACCACTGTCAAGTTTCGGGTCATTTGGAGCTCGTTTGGTACTCCAACGGTTAACCGCACTCTCGCAAAGGCCTCTTTTGAGTTGCAGCCCAACACCCCTCCAAAACAGCCCAATAACCCATCTAAGTCACTTCCATGTCCATCGCCGTTCGATCACGATCGTGTGGGCGAAAACTACACTCCATTTGGAGCTTCCTAGCTCCTTCTACCTATAAAAACACCCCCTCCCCCGAAATTTCGGATCAATCCTCCTCCAAACCCTAGCCCCGCTCCTCCGCCGGACCGTCCGGTCCGCGCCGGGAAATCCGCTGCCGCGCCCAATCGGTAGCCACGTCGCCACCGGGCAGCCCGCCACCGCGCGCCTCCACCGCTGAGCCCGCTGGCCGTGGCAGCCCTCCGGCCAGCGGCCACATGCGCGCTCCCAGCAGCCCGCCGCCCGTCGCCGCCGACCTCCGCCCGCCGCCTCGGCCTCCGCTCCACGCCCGCTCCGGCAGCCCGCGCCGCGCCTCCCGCCGCGCCTCACGCCCACTTGCCGCCTCGCCTCCGGCCCGGCCACCTCGCCCGGAGCCTCCTCTCCGTCGACCCCGCGCTGGCCTCTCCTCTCCGGCGAGCCGCCGCCGGCCTCGCCTCGGAGTCCGCGCCCGGATCCGATCCGATCTAGGGTTGACCTCTTCTCCCCCGAAATTTCCTCGAAGTTTTTAATCTATCATTATTTTGTTGCATTTTCATCATGTCATAACTCTCTTCATATTGCTCCGTTTCGTGGGTGTAATATGTCAAATTGTTCGACTCGAAGAGTAGATCATTCCATCTCATTGCATAATTTTCATTTGAGCTCATCGTGATGCCCGAAATGCTGTTGGAAGAGGGCGATGTGATGTTAGTTTCAGATTCTTAACAGAACATGCACTTTTGTCATTTTTGCCATGATTGATGTGTGAATCCTATGGACTTGAGTCCTACATGTGTTTTGTAATATGCCATGCCATCTTTACATGGGTGTATGCCATGTATTTTTTGTGATCTCTGTGGTGACTAGCACAAGCATGCAAACTAGGCTTCATGATGTTGCTGATTTCAGCCCCTGTTTTGCTGATATTTTTATGCCATGTTAACTTGATGCTACCGAGAGATCCATGCATATTTTGAGATACTTCAGTAAGGATGTTTTGAGCATATGGTTATGATCTATCCATCCATGCCCTTGTTTGAAATTATGGAGTGACATATCTTGAGTCAATCGAGCTCTACTTTTGCTATAAAATGTTTCCTGGCAGATTGTTTACATGTTATTCAATTTTGCCAAGGTTGTTGTAGTTGATCCGTGTATGCTATGATGTTGTTCTTGCCATGGATAGCTTCTATGCCATGTCTTCTTGATGTATGTATGCTTAGATTATCATGAAATGCTCTGTAGTGAGTGCATCGAGCTCTTAAACATGCCTACTTGTTATCTGTTTTTGTCATGCCCTGTTGCTGAATCATAATCTAAACTTGCTATGTTGACATGGGTGCTATTGCATTTTCTGATCCCTTTTGGCTCATGGTCAGTAAGGGACTTTTGTTCTATGCTTTGAGTAGATTCATGCCATGCCTTGTTTTTCTATTATATGTTCCTGTAGCATGCTGTTTGCTTGCTCTGAACATTGCTTCCTGATGCTGATTCTGCCATGTTCAGTATTTTCACTGTCTGTGAAGCTGATATATTTTGCACTTTTGCCATGCTTGTTTGGACCTGTTAATGTGTCAATTATCCATAGCTCATTGTTCATCTTTTGTCAAGCATCTTGAGTAGATCACTGCCATATGCTTTTGTGGTATGTTTGGGTGCGTAGCTTAATTTCTTGTTGCTTGCTAAGTGGTATCATGTCATAATGGCAGATTTGTGTCATTCTTGTTTTGCTTGTCATTTGCAAACCGAGCATCCGATTCCGGTGATCTTTATATCGATTTCAACCGAAATCATCTCACCTTTCCAGCGGCTTACTTGGTTTGCCAAGTTGATGCCTGGTTCATCTTTTTCCTTCCGGAGCACGCATACGCATTGCATATCACATCTCGCATATCATGCCATGTATTGCATCATGTTGCTTGTGCATTGCACCGTGATTTATTGTGGTTCCATTGTTTGTGTTCTTGTTTTGGGTAGAGCCGGGAGACGAGTACGTGAACGAGGAACCTGTTGAGAACGCTTACGAGGATCAAGCTTTCGACAACTCTGAGAATTTTGCAGGCAAGATGACCATACCCTCGAAATCACTTCTATCTTTGCTTGCTAGATGCTCGCTCTTTTGCTATGCCTATTCTACGATGCCTATCACTTGCTATATCATGCCACCCATATTGCCATGTCAAACCTCTAACCATCCTTTCCTAGCAAACCGTTGTTTGCCTATGTTAACGCTTTGCTCAAATTTCTCTTATAACGTTGCTAGTTGCAGGTGAAGATGAAGTTTGTTCCTTGTTGGAACATGGAGATGTTGTTTCTTGTTGGAACATGTTTACTTGTTGGGGATATCACAATATATCTGATATAATTAATACATCTATATATTTGGTAAAGGGTGGAAGGCTCGGCCTTATGCACAGTGTTTTGTTCCACTCTTGCCGCCCTAGTTTCCGCCATACCGTGTTATGTTCCTTGATTTCGCGTTCCTTACACGGTTGGGTGATTTATGGGACCCCTTGACAGTTCACTTTGAATAAGACTCCTCCAAAGAAGGCCCAACATTGGTTTTACCATTTGCCACCTAAGCCTTTTCCCCGGGTTTCGCGAGCCCGAGGGTCATCTTTATTTACCCCCGGACCCGGTGCTCCTTCGAGTCTTGGCCCGAACCGCAGATCAAGGGCCACCATGGGGAAACTTCGAGGGCTGGTTTTACTCGTAGGCTGACCTATCCGGTGTTCCACGAGAACGAGATATGTGCAGCTCCTATCGGGATTTGTCGGCACAGTCGGGTGGCTTTCTTTGGTCTTGTTTTATTGCCGTCGAAATGTCTTGTAGTCCGGGATTCCGAGATCGATCGGGTCTTCCGGTAGAAGTAATATCCTTCGTTGACCGTGAGAGCTTATAATAGGCTAAGTTGGGACACCCTGCAGGTATTATCTTTTCAAAGCCGTGCCAGCGGTTATGAGGCGGATGGGAATTTGTTAATGTCCGGTTGTAGAAAACCCGAAGTTGACCTTAATTAATACACATCAATCAATGTGTAACTGTGATGGTCTCTTCTCGTGAGTCCGGAAGTGAACACGGTGTTGGAGTTATGTTTGACGTAAGTAGTTCAGATCACTTCTTGATGGCTACTAGCTTCACGACCGCCGCTTTGCTTCTCTTCTCGCTCTCTTTTGCGAATGTAGCCACCATATATGCTAGTCGCTTGTCGCAGCTCCACCTCACAACTCCGTCCTTCCTATAAGCTTAAATAGTCTTGATCTCGGGGTGTGAGATTGCCGAGTCCCCGTGACTCACAGATTCTACCAAAGCAGTTGCAGTGCCGACGATGCGGTCTGAGATGACGCAACCGAGCTCAAGTGGGAGTTCGACGAGGAACGTGGTCGTTACTATGTGTCTTTTCACGATGATCGTGAGTGGAGCCCAGCTTGGGACGATCGGGATCCGTGTAGCATTTGGGGTATCTTTCTTTATTTTGGTTCCGTAGTCGGACCTTGAGTGTAATCTGAATGATGGATGTTTATTTATGTATTGTGTAAAGTGGCGGTTGTAAGCCAACTATGTATCTCTTTCCCTTATGTATTACATGGGTTGTGTGAAGATTACCTCACTTGCGACATTGCTTTAAATGCGGTTATGCCTCTAAGTCGTGCTTCGACACGTGGGAGATATAGCCGCATCGAGGGCGTTACAAGTTGGTAATCAGAGCCATCCCCGACTTAGGAGCCCCCTGCTTAATTGAATCGCTGACTTTGTTGAGTCTAGAAAAAAAATGTTTTGAGTCTTAGGATTATATATATCGGAGAGTAGGATTCTTTTTACTCCCCAGTCCCTTCGTCGCTCTGGTGAGGTCTCCTGACGTAGAAGTTTTGACTCTCCTCTCCTCAAATTTCACTAAAAAATTTAGGATCACGCTGGTATCTTGGAATCGTTCGATGGTTTTGTGGACGAGAACATTGTTCTTGGTGCCTCGACATTTAGGGGTTGTGGCGGTGTCCCGGGGAGTTGAGCTCCGAGGTGTTGTCGTCACAATTTTATCGTTGCGATTCTCGAATACCTCAGATTTGCCGACATCGAAAATCTCTTTTGTGCGATTGTTGGTGAGATAACCCCGATAACCTAGTCTTTGAGGCGAGCTCGAGTATTGCCATTACTCATTATAACGGATGCTTTTCAAGGTTGAGGTACCACGATTTCGAAGGTTTCTTGGTTATGTGTTGACGGATGGATACAAATTTGGATCTAGGTATTGTTAGTTTGGGTGATATATTTTGTGTCCCTGTATCCCCAACACCGCATTGCATAACCGTAAAGTTTCGAGTTTATAGGTGGGATTCAAGTAGCTCCTAGCATTTCTTCCCGCAGATATTTGGTTTGCGATTGGGTAATCCTTACCACTTATTTGTTCCAAATTGCCTTGTTATTTTTTCATCAACCCTTAATCAAGTGGCTTCTCACCTTAATGGACGTGTGATGTTAGCTTTTGGAATTCATTCGTTCATCCTTGTTCGAATGTTTATTGTGAAGACTATATGTTGCAATTTCTATCCGTTGATTCAACTTGTCTATCTGCTCTATCAAAGTGCTAACGGATATCACCCTCTTCAGATGGCTCCGCCAACGCTGGGCTCAATCCGGATCGCAATGATGAGAGTCGGTCGAACCTCCACCTCCACCTCCGCCTCCGGAGGCATGGCAAGCTATCATGGCAGCCACCAATGCCAATGCTCGATGATTTTGCAACTCTTGCAAGAGCGTACCCAAGGGCAAGGCAATCAAGGAAATCAAGGTCAAGGCAACAACCAGCCGCACTTTGCTACCCTCAATCAGTTCCTTGCTAATCGGCGAAGTCTTTCGGTTTACGTGGTCGAGGCCACAGACGCCGACGATTGGCTTGTGGACATCTGCAAACATTTTGAATGTAGCAATGTCGACACGAGGACTTTGTCAAGTTTGCTTCGTTTCAACTCAAGGACCAAGCTGCTGAGTGGTACCAAAGAATACAAAGATTCCAGAGGAGGTCGTGTCATTACAGGATGAGTTCCGCCGAGACTTCAAAGCTCACCACATTCAAAAGTGTTGTTGAGAGCAAGCGTGAGGAGTTCCGCAATCTCAAGCAAGGCAACATGTCCGTGTATCAATACAATATCCAGTTCCAGAAACTCGCTTCGCTTTGCTAAGCAAGACGTCCCGATGAAAAGAGTATGATCTATCAATTCGAGGTGGTCTCAGAGAAGATCTGCAATTAGCTCTCGTGCTTTTTGAGCCGTAAAAGTATGATGAGTTCTACAACATGGCATCAAGCAAGAAGCTGCCCAGCTCAAATGTGAGGCTTCTAAGAAGAGAATCGTGGATGCAGATTCAGTCTTCTTCTTCCTCTCAAGTGGCAGCTAAGCAGCGAAGTTCTACCTTCCTCCTCCTCCGCTCCACAAATCGGCCTTATCGTGAGAAGAACTCGGTGGTCGTGGATCTTCCCACCCACCCAACCCTGTGCTATCGTAACAAGTCTAATTCTCAAGCTCCAAGGTCAAATGCTCCTTATCACCGTCCGCTCTCGAGGTGACTTGCAACAAATGTCGTGAAAGTTCACTACGCGAACAAGTGCTTCAACCAAAGGCGCCTTCCGCCTCCTCCTCCTGTGAGATCTTCCAGCAATGCAGTGGTCAAGCATAATCCAAAGCATGCCAAGGTGAACATGATGAATGCAGCGCAAGCAGAGGATTCTTCTGATGTGATAATGGGTAATCTCTCAGTTAATGATATTCCTGCAAAAGTCTTATTTGATACTGGTGCATCGCATTGTTTCATCTCAAGACCGTTTTTGCCAAGCATGATTTCACTTGAATTTTTGTATAGACCTCTAGCAATTGTTTCCCCGGGCAAGCACATGAGTTCTAGTTTGTTGGTTCCGAATGTCGGTATCAAGATGGGCGACTATAAATTTCTGGCTAAACCAATTGTCCTTGGTGACTTGGATATTGATCTTATTCTTGGGATGGATCGGCTTTCTCAAAGCACAAAGCTCAGCTTGATTGTGCTGCCAGGAAATTCAATTGACACACTCTTCCGAGGATGTGATCATCTATGCCGCTTCGTGATGAAACCATTCGGTTGTTTTCTCTCAATGAGAAGGGCGAATTGGATGCTATCTCGCAGATTCCATCGTTTGTGAGTACCAAGATGTCTTTCCGTAAGAGCTTCCAGAATGCCTCCTCACCGCCAGCTTGAGTTCGTTATCGATCTTGAGCACCGCATCGAACCCGTTTGCAAGCCGTCCATACAAGCTTGGACCTAATGAGCTGAAGGAATTGAAGAAGCAGCTCGATGAACAAGAGCGTCTGGGTTTGATCAGACCGAGTTCATCTCCTTGGGGTTGTGGTGTTCTTTTTGTCCAGAAGAAGGATGGCACGGACCGACTTTGCGTTGATTACCATCCATTGAATAAGAAGACTATCAAGAACAAGTACCCACTTCCCAACATCAATGAGCTTTTCGAGCAACTCAAAGGTGCTAAAGTGTTCTCCAAGCTTGACCTTCGTATGGGTTATCATCAGATTCGCATTCGTGAACAAGATATTCCCAAGACAAAGATTCGTAACAAGCTTTGGTTCTTATGAATATACCTTGTCATGTCTTTCGGCCTTGTCAATGCTCCTCCAACATTCTCTCGAATGATGAACTTCATCTTCAACCCCTACACCAATGAATTCGCCTTGGTCTATCTCGATGATATTTTGGTCTTCTCCAAGAATAAGAAGGATCATGCCAAACATTTGCGATTGGTGCTCGACAAGCTCGAGAGAGCATCAATTCTATGCGAAGTTTTCCAAATGTGAATTTTGGCTTGATGAAGTGCTTTATCTTGGTCACATCATCTCCGCCAAGGGCATCATTTATTAATCCCGAGAAGGTGTCTGCGGTTGTGAATTGGGAACCTCCTCGGAATGTCAAGCGACTTCGCAGTTTTCTTGGTCTTGCAAGCTATTGCGAAGATTCGTTGAGAATTTCTCCAAGATTGCAAAGCCTCTTTCCAACCTCCTCCGTAAGCATGTGAAGTATGTCCGTCTCCTCGAGTGTGACGTTGCTTTCAATACTCTCAAAGAGAAACTCGTCACAGCTCCTATCTTGACTCCTCCCGATGAATCCAAGCCATTCAAGTTTTTACGTGATGCTTCTCTTCAAGGTCTCGGTCTTGTGTTAATGCAAGAGAAGAAAGTTGTGGCCTATACCTCTCGTCAGCTGAAGCTCAACGAAAAGAACTACCCCACTCATGATCTTGAGTTGGCGGCAGTTGTCCATGCATTAATAACATGGAGACATCTCTTGTTGGGAAGGAAAGTGGACATATTCACCGATCACAAGAGCCTCAAGTATATCTTCACTCAACCGAACCTCAACCTCAGGCAAACTCGATGGGTCGAAATGATTCAAGAGTACAACCCAAGTATTGAATATACTCCGCAAGGCCAATGTGATTGCAGATGCTTTGAGCAGAAAGGCTTACTGCAACAGTTTAATCCTCAAGCCCTTCCAACCGGATCTTTGTGAAGCTTTCCGCAAGCTGAATCTTCAAGTTGTTCCTCAAGGCTTTCTTGCCAACCTCATAGTCTCTCCTACTTTGGAAGACCAGATTCGTGAGGCTCAACTCCTAGATACCATGGTGAAAAAGGTGAAACGTGGTATCGACAAGGGCATTTCCAAGTACAAGTGCTTCCACATTGATGACAAAGATACTCTTTTCTTCAAGGAACGGATTGTGGTTCCTAAGGGTGATCTACGTAAAGTCATTATGAACAAGGCACACAATTCGCTTCTATCCATTCATCCTGGAAGTACGAAGATGTACCATGACCTCAAGCAGTCATATTGGTGGACTCGAATGAAGCGAGAAATTGCTCAATTCGTGAATGAGTGTGATGTCTGCGTAAGAGTGAAAGCGAGAACACCAACGACCAGCTGGTCTCCTCCAACCTCTTGCTATTCCGTAATGGAAGTTTGATCATATTGAAATGGACTTGACTGGATTTCCTAAGTCCAAGCGTGGAAATGATGCTATCTTCGTTGTCATTGACAAGCTTACTAAAGTGGCTCATTTTCTTCCTATCAAAGAATCCATCACAAAGCTCGGTTGGCGTAGCTATACACCTCGAGATTGTCTCCTTGCACGGCATTCCACAAGTGATCTCTTCTGCATCGTGGCAGCATCTTTACCTCCAGGTTTTGGGATTCTCTTGAAGGCCATGGGCACCAACATTCGTTTCAAAGACAGCCTTTCCATCCTCAAACAAGTGGCCAAGTCGAGCGAAATCAATCAAATCCTTGAAGATATGCTCGGGGCTTGTGTTATTTCCTTCGGTATGAAGTGGGAAGATTGTCTTCCATATGCCGAAGTTCTCCTACAACAACAGCTTCCAAGCGAAGTTCGGCATGGCCCCATTCGAAATTCTCTATGGCGTAAAGTGCCGTACTCCTCTCAATTGGTCCGAGACAGTGAACGCCAACTTCTTGGCAACGACTTGATCACGAAGCGAATAAATGTGCAAAGTCATTCGTGAGAATCTCAAAGCCGCATAATCGCGCCGGAAGAGCTATTATGATGACAAGCACCGTGATGTGGCTTTTGAAATCGGAGACCATGTCTACCTCGCGTCTCTCCAATGAAAGGCACTCGTCAGCCCGGTATCAAAGGGAAGCTTGCCCCTAGATACGTGGGTCCTTTCAAGATCATTGGCAAAAGAGGCGATCTCGCCTATCAACTTGAGCTCCGTCCAACTTCGCGAACATGCACGATGTGTTTCACGTGTCACAACCGCAAGTGCTTCAAGACTCTGGCGCACTATCAACTTCAAGAAATTGACCTCCAAGAAGATCTCTCTTATCATGAGCACCCGTTGCTATTCTTGAAGAAACCGAGCGCAAGACTCGCAACAAGTCAATCAAATTCCTGAAAGTGAAGTGGTCACACCATTCGACCGATAAGCCACACGGGAGCGCGAGGATCACCTACGTTCGAATATCCGGAGTTCTTTCAGTCCTAGATCTCGGACGAGATCCTCTTGTAGTGGTGGAGTGTTGTAACACCCCGGATGTAACTTTCCATATTTGTAACTCCAACTCTTGCCATTTTCGGCATTGTGATATGATTTTCCCTCCGTGGTTGGGTTTTTGTCTTTTGTTTTGCATTTTGTTCATGTCATGCATCTCATATCATGTCATCATGGGCATCTCATTTGCATACGTGTTCGTCTCATGCATCCGAGCATTTTCCCCCTTGTCCGTTTTGCAATCCAGCACTCCTATGTCCCCCGGCGTCCCCTTTTACATTTTTCCGTGAGCGGGTACTAAACTTTCATGGAATGGACCGAGGTTTGTCAAGTGGCCTTGGTACACCACCGGTAGACCACCTGTCAAGTTTCGGGTCATTTGGAGCTCGTTTGGTACTCCAACGGTTAACCGCACTCTCGCAAAGGCCTATTTTGAGTTGCAGCCCAACACCCCTCCAAAACAGCCCAATAACCCATCTAAGTCACTTCCATGTCCATCGCCGTTCGATCACGATCGTGTGGCGAAACTACACTCCATTTGGAGCTTCCTAGCTCCTTCTACCTATAAAACACCCCTCCCGAAATTTGGATCAATCCTCCTCCAAACCCTAGCCCGCTCCTCCACGCCGGACACGTCGTCCCGGACGAATCCGCCGCCGCCCAATCGGGCGCCACGTCGCCGCCACACATCGCCTCCACCGCCCACTGCTCCCGCTTGCCCGTCGCTCCCGTCGCTCCCCATGGCGCCGCCATTTGCCGCCGACCGCCGCCCGCCGCCTCGGCCTCCGCTCCGGCCGCCCGCATACCGGCCGGCGCCTCCAGAAGGCCGCCGCGCCTCCGGCCCGGCCGACCTACGCCCGGCCGGCCCGAGCCTCCTCTCCGTCGACCCCGCGCCGGCCTCTCCTCTTCGGCGAGCCGCCGCCGGCCTCGCGTCGGAGTCCGCGCCCGGATCCGATCCGATCTAGGGTTGACCTCTTCTCCCCCGAAATTTCCTCTCAAGTTTTTAATCTGTCATTATTTTGTTGCAATTACATCATGCCATAACTCTCGGCATATTGCTCAGTTTCGTGTGTGTAATATGTCGAACTGTTCGCCTCGAAGAGTAGATCATTTCATCTCGTTGCATCATTTTTATTTGAGCTCATCTTGATACCCGAAATGCTGTTGGAGGAGGGCTATGTGATGTTAGTTTCAGATTCTTAACAGAACATGCACTTTTGTCATTTTTTCCATGATTGATGTGTGCATCCTATGAACTTGAGTCCTACATGTGTTTTGTAATATGCCATGACATATTTACAGGGGTGTATGCCATGTATTTTTTGTGATCTCTGTGGTGACTAGCACAAGCATGCAAACTAGGCTTCATGATGTTGCTGATTTCAGCCCCTGTTTTGCTGATATTTTTATGCGATGTTAACTTGATGCTAGGGAGAGATCCATGCATATTTTGAGATACTTCAGTAAGGATGTTTTGAACATATGGTTATGCTATATCCATACATGCCCTTTTTTGCAATTATGGAGAGCCATAGCTTGAGTCAATCAAGCTCTACTTTTGCTATAAAATGTTTCCTCACAGATTGTTTACATGTTATTCAATTTTGCCAAGGTTGTTGTAGTTGATCCGTGTATGCTATGATGTTGTTATTGCCATGGATAGCTTATATGCCATGTCTTCTTGATGGATGTATGATTAGATTATCATGAAATGCTCTGTAGTGAGTGCATCGAGCTCTTAAACATGCCTACTTGTTATCTGTTTTTGTCATGCCCTGTTGCTGAATCTATTAACGCAACTTGCTATGTTGACATGGGTGCTATTGCATTTTCTGTTCCCTTTTGGCTCATGGTCAGTAAGGGACTTTTGTTCTATGCTTTGAGTAGATTCATGCCATGCTTTGTTTTGCTATTATAAGTTCATGTAGCATGCTGTTTGCTTGCTCTGAACATTGCTTCCTGATGCTGATTCTGCCATGTTCAGTATTTTCGCTAAGTCTGTGAAGCTGATATATTTTGCACTTTTGCCATGCTTGTTTGGACCTGTTAATGTGTCAATTATCCATAGCTCATTGTTCATCTTTTGTCAAGCATCTTGAGTAGATCACTGCCATATGCTTTTGTGGTATGTTTGGGTGCAGTAGCTTAATTTCTTGTTGCTTGCTAAGTGGTATCATGCTGTTAATGGCAGATTTGTGTCATTCTTGTTTTGCTCGTCATTTGCAAACCGAGCATCCGATTCCGGTGATCTTTATATCGATTTCAACCGAAATCATCTCACCTTTCCAGCGGCTTACTTGGTTTGCCAAGTTGATGCCTGGTTCATCTTTTTCCTTCCGGAGCACGCATACGCATTGCATATCACATCTCGCATATCATGCCATGTATTGCATCATGTTGCTTGTGCATTGCACCGTGATTTATTGTGGTTCCATTGTTTGTGTTCTTGTTTTTGGTAGAGCCGGGAGACGAGTACGTGAACGAGGAACCTGTTGAGAACGCTTACGAGGATCAAGCTTTCGACAACTCTGAGAACTTTGCAGGCAAGATGACCATACCCTCGAAATCACTTCTATCTTTGCTTGCTAGATGCTCGCTCTTTTGCTATGCCTATGCTACGATGCCTATCACTTGCTATATCATGCCACCCATATTTCCATGTCAAACCTCTAACCATCCTTTCCTAGCAAACCGTTGTTTGGCTATGTTACCGCTTTGCTCAGCCCCTCTTATAGCGTTGCTAGTTGCAGGTGAAGATGAAGTTTGTTCCTTGTTGGAACATGGAGATGTTGTTTCTTGTTTGAACATGTTTACTTGTTGGGGATATCACAATATATCTGATATAATTAATACATCTATATATTTGGTAAAGGGTGGAAGGCTCGGCCTTATGCCTGGTGTTTTGTTCCACTCTTGCCGCCCTAGTTTCCGTCATACCGGTGTTATGTTCCTTGATTTCGCGTTCCTTACACAGTTGGGTGATTTATGGGACCCCTTGACAGTTCGCTTTGAATAAGACTCCTCCAAAGAAGGCCCAACATTGGTTTTACCATTTGCCACCTAAGCCTTTTTCCCCGGGTTTTCGCGAGCCCGAGGGTCATCTTTATTTACCCCCCCTGCATCAAAGGTTCTTCGAAAGTGCCGAACCGGCAGATCATGGGCCACCACGGGAAACTTCGAGGGCTGGTTTTACTCGTGGGCTGACCTATCCGGTGTGCTCGAGAACGAGATATGTGCAGCTCCTATCGGGATTTGTCGGCACAATCGGGTGGCTTTGCTGGTCTAGTTTTATTCTTTGTCGAAATGTCTTGTAGTCCGGGATTCCGAGATCGATCGGGTCTTCGGTAGAAGTAATATCCTTCGTTGACCGTGAGAGGTTATAATGGGCTAAGTTGGGACACCCTGCAGGGTATTATCTTTGAAAGTCGTGTCCGCGGTTATGAGGCGTATGGGAATTTGTTAATGTCCGTTGTAGAAAACCCGGTTAACCTTAATTAATACACATCAATCAAGTGTGTAACCGTGATGGTCTCTTCTCGTGAGTCCGGAAGTGAACACTGTGTTGGAGTTATGTTTGACGTAAGTAGTCCAGATCACTTCTTGATCGCTACTAGCTTCACGACCGCTTTGCTTCTCTTCTCGCTCTCTTTTGCGAATGTAGCCACCATATATGCTAGTCGCCATCGCAGCTCCACCTCACAACTATGTCCTTCCTATAAGCTTAAATAGTCTTGATCTCGTGGGTGTGAGATTGCCGAGTCCCCGTGACTCACAGATTCTACCAAAACGATTGCAGTGCCGACGATGCCGGTCAGGCAGTATGACGCAACCGAGCTCAAGTGGGAGTTCGACGAGGAACGTGGTCGTTACTATGTGTCTTTTCACGATGATCGATGAGTGGAGCCCAGCTTGGGACGATCGGGATCTGTGTAGCATTTGGGGTATCTTGATTTATTTTGGGTCCGTAGTCGTAACTTGAGTGTAATCTGAGTGATGGATGTTTATTTATGTATTGTGTGAAGTGGCGACTGTAAGCCAACTATGTATCTCTTTCCCTTATGTATTACATGGGTTGTGTGAAGATTACCTCACTTGCGACATTGCTTTAAATGCGGTTATGCCTCTAAGTCGTGCTTCGACACGTGGGAGATATAGCCGCATCGAGGGCGTTACACCTTCTTAAGGCATCCTTGTCTAACTTTATGTCTGTACTCAGATATTGTTGCTTCCGCTGACGCTTGTGTATCGAGCTTGTATTCGAGCCCTCGAGGCCCCTGGCTTGTAATATGAAGCTTGTATTATCTTATTTGTGTCTAGAGTTGTGTTTTGATATCTACACGTGAGTCCCTGATCTTGATCGTACACATTGCGTGCATGATTAGTGTACGGTCGAATTGGGGGCGTCACAAGTTGGTATCAGAGCCGACTGCCTGTAGGATCCCCCTTTCCTACTCTTTGGCCGAAGTTGAGTCTAGTTTTTGAAAAACGGTTTTACTAATATGGCTGTGTGGCTTACGGGCCCACGTCACCAAATGGGTGGTATTAGGATCTTTAAGTCCTCGTCTATACTCTAGGACTCTGATCTCTCTTCTATTCGGGTTAATGATTTTGCAAAATCTAACATTAGGTTCTCATGATCACATCCACCCGGAGATTTGTAATATGGCTTTCTCAAATTGAGGGTCAAGATTTGCTTCAAATTGTTCACTGACCGGAGGATCCTTTTGTCGAGGGCACCCTGCGCCGCCCCCTGGAGATCCCTCGCTTCAGAGGTTTTCCCCTGACATTGATGTAGCCTTTGCTATGTCCCCTTGTTGTATTCCTCCATCGCGTGCATGTGCGCCGCCTAGTATGTATGCGATGTTTCCCTTGTTCGAACGCTTATGAACAACGTGTAATTGGCCTCGCATATGTATCGGTATGTCTTTAATGACTAATGCCTTGTACATACTGCGCCTTTGCCCATTGCTCTAGTAACATCATGAATGACTCCTTACACTTCCTCCACCCCTTGCTAAACTACACCCTGTTGCATCTAAGCAGGATATTTAGACCCGCTGATCGTGGCCGTGGTGGCGACAATCCACCACCGCCCGAATACATGGCCAGAATGATACAGGAGTTTGATGCTGAATCGCCAGATCATGGACTGAGTCATGGCTTAGTTCCCTCGTCCCACTATGAATCAGCAACCAGCCCCAGCAACTCTTTGAGACTTTGCACATCTCAACCCTGTCATCTAACGCAGTTCAACTTAGCCCCTTAATGCTAACGACTGGCTCCGTGACATCACTTTTGAGTTGGAGTCTGCTGACGTAGCCCCTGCCAACTATGCCACCTTCGCGGATTACTACCTGAAAGGTCCCGCTGCTCAATGGTGGGACAGCCACAAGCGTTCCTTACTTGTTGTAACTGCCATCACTTGGCCAAAATTTCAAGCTGCATTCCGCGGGCCAATGTCGAACCGCCTTGGTTACTCACAACGTCTCGTTGAAATTGAAGGCTGGAATTCCTTGTTTCCCCCATTGTTTGAAGTCGTCCAATATCGAACTCATTCTAGGAATGGAATGTTTTGGAAAACACACACTACTTCTATCATTTGCGCCACTAAAACCGTCCATCCTTCGAATGAGATTGTAAGCTACCATGCTCATCTTGTTCGTGATGCCGAAGCACGAATTTATTCCTGGAATGCGTAAACGCTTCTCCTCTTGTGAGAATTGAAAACGCTCAAGTCTTTTGTGAATTCCAACGTGTCTTTCCAAAAGAACTACCCAGTCCATGACCTCGAACTGGCTCCAGTTAAATTTGCACTAAAGTTTTGGCGACATTTCCTTCTTGGTAATCGTTGCAAGATCTTCACCGATCATCAAAGTCTGAAGTATCTGTTTACTCAGCTAGATCTGGATCTCCAAAGCAGCGATGTATGGAAACAGTTACAGACTATGACTAGGTATTTCTTGTACCCCTGGCAAGGCTAATGTAATGGATGATGCCGTGAGTAATAAGTCTTGTTGCAACAACCCCATGGCTTATAAAGCTCAACCCCTGCAAGATGACCTCACTTACAGAGGGCTATCAAATTCGTAAAGTTCAATGGTCAAATCATTCTGAAGATGAAGTCACTTCGGAACTCGAGGATCATCTTCGAGATGAATACCCCGTTTTGTTTCCTTCTACCTCCTAAAATCTCGGGACGAGATTTCTTGTAGTGGAGGGGAATTGTGACGCCCAGATAATCAAGCTACAGTAATCCCCTGCTAATGATGCCAGGTCATCACTCATTACTGTTGCTAATCCTCGGTTGATCCAAGTCACAATCCAAATTCAAATAAAAAAATAGAAGTCCAAAATTCGAATTTCTCAAACATGCAAAATAAAAAGTTCAAAGTGTTGAAAATATTCCATAGCCAATTATGGTGCTGACCCAACATTTTGTAAAAGTATTTAAATCCTCTTTTGTGAATATAACATTGAATAAAAACAATTGTTAAATTCTTTTTGAAAGGGCATTTCCCTACCTTATGTTTTGGATGATGATGACAACCCTTTGTTGGTCTAATCCTGTGCTAAATGTTTCAGGTTCTCAATGATTAGGCTTCCGTCGCTTGGTGGTTCTCTCTCGAAGGAATCGTTTGAAGACGGAATCCTCTACGCTTTTTTATCTCTTTGGTCATAGGGATCCCAGATTATCAAGAGGGAATCCACTTTGGGGAGTATAGGGATTCCATTCACGCATACATCCTTCACCCCTCTTTTGTCGAGTGTGCCTCCATCTTTATCTAATCCTTGTTGTGTTTTCCCAGCGGTTGTACCGCTCTTCCGAAAGCGGTTGTACCGCTGGCTCTTAACGCTTCTCTGTCTTTGTCGAGTGGTGGTACCACCGCCTCCAGCGGTGGTACCGCCACTTGTCTCTACAAAGCACAAGGCCGGTTATTCGACCTAGCACCGCACATGTACCACTGGTTACATTGCGTCACGGTGGCTGGCGGTGGTAACCCGGTTGCTCGGTTGTTCCTTTTCAACCGGTACAACCGGAGGTTCGAGCAGTTCTTCCACTCATACCTTAGCCGCTCAAGCGCTCAAGGCAGCGGTTTTTCCGCCATGCACCTCCCATGTACCGGTCAGATTCTGCTTTTGATGCGGTGGGCTGGGCGGTGGTGGCCCGATTGGTCCGATTATTTGCTAATAACCGTACTACCTCGATGGTCCAGCTTGTACCTTTGGTAGGGTTCTGCAGCTACATCGTGTGTCCCGGTTGTCTGGGACAAGGAGCGGTTGTACCGCAGATCGAAAACGCAGTAACGGTTGGATTTTTTGTGGGCTGGTATATAAGGTGGTTCTTCCACCTACCACGCCCACCTCTTACCTCTCTCACTCCTCCATTGATGCTCTCAAGCTTTCTTGCCCGATCTCTCTCTCTCTAGCCACTCAAACTTGTTGATTTGCTAGGCTTTGAAGGAGGAGACCTAGATCTACACTTCCACCAAAGGATATTTAGTTCCCCCATACTTTCTAGTGTGGATTTTGTTACTCTTGGGTGTTTGAGCACCCTAGGCAGTTGAGGTCACCTCGAGGCCATATTCCATTGTGGTGAAGCCTCGTGGTTTCGTTGGGAGCCTCCAATTGTTGTGGAGATTGCCCCAACCTTATCGGTAAGGGTCCTGCTGTCACTTTCAAGGGCACCATTAGTGGAATCACGGCATCTCGTGACCGTGTGAGGGCGTGAGGAGATTACGGTGGCCCTAGTGGCTTCTTGGGAGCATTGTGCCTCCACACCGCTCTAACGGAGACGCATTTCCCTCAAAAGGAAGGAACTTCGGTAACACATCCTCGTCTCTACCGGCTCCACTCTTGGTTATCTTATCCCTTTACTTGTGCAAGCTTACTTGTGTTCCTATCCTTGCTTGCTCTTGTGCTTGTGTTGTTTGCATCATATAGGTTGTCCACCTAGTTGCACATCTAGACAACCTTTATTATTGCAAAGTTTAAATTGGTAAAGAAAAGCTTAAAAATTGTTAGTTGCCTATTCACCCCCCTCTAGTCAACTATATCGATCCTTTCAATTGGTATCAGAGCCTCATCTCTTTTTAAGGACTTTATCGTCCGAAGAGTATGGTTGACGTTGTAGATGATGTGGGGCAGCACTCTGGTGCGAATCCGACATCATCTACGGGAGATGGGGGTACCTCGATCTCTCGTGAGGAATTCAATGTGGCGTTGGACACATTGAAAAACTCCATGACGAGCGAGGTCAAGGACATGTTTAAGGAATTCCTAGAAGGGCTTAAACTTTCCACCGCACCCGTGAAAGTGGGTGATCCCGCCAACACGGAGCGGATGCTAACTCCGATAAGGGGAAGCTACTAGTGAGAAAGCCCCTCGTCTAGTGGTAAGAATGGCACCGCATCTTCGCCCATGTGCAACCTCCCGCTTATGGTGGACCGATTCCTTCCACTCATTTGAATCATGCCGGTCCACCACCTAAGATTGATAAAAAGGAGGATTTTGATTCTTGGGTTTATCGTTTTAAGCGTCATTTAAATCATGTGAACACTAACCTTTGGAGAATCATTGAAGAAGGTTTCTATCCGCATGATCCGAGCAACTTTTCTCCTAGAGAGGTCGTGGACCATCAATTCAATGAGAATGCTCTCTTCATCATCCAAGAAGCAATCCTTCCGAAGACCTCCCTCATCTCCGGCCTTACACCCGTGCCAAAGATGCTTGGCTCAAGGTGGTTTCCATGTATCGAGGAAGCGCAAGCATTCAACGATCCAATTATGAAGTGGTCCAAGATGAAGCCGATGAGTTTGCAATGAAGGAAGAAGAAGAACCTCGTGAGCTCTATCGGAGAGTAACCAAGCTTGTTGTCTCCCTCCGGGATCATGGAAGTAAGGACACAGATGACAACTGGATCAAGCGCAAATTTCTCAAGGCAATGATGCCCTACCACAAAGCCATGTCCTCCGTCATCCGTCAACGACGGACTTCCACACCTTGTCCTCAAGTGATGTGTTGGATGAGTTTGTGGCTATGAACATATTGGACAAGACCGCCGACAATGCGGTGCTTCGCTCTCAAAGAGCAAAGAAGCCCAACCTCGCTTTGAAGGCCAAGATTTGTGTCGAAGAAGATGGAGAGGAGGAAGAAAAAGAGAACAACCTCGAAGATACTAAGTATGATTATCATGAACACATGGCCCTTGCTTCAAGACAATTTTGGAGCAAGAAGAACTCAAGGCCCAACTTCAACAAGAGCAATTCAAGTGGCTCTAAGGGCAAGCAACGAGTGAGGACGTGTTTCAATTGTGGAAATGTGAGTCACTTTGTTGCGGAGTGTCCATATGAGAAGAGGGAAGACAATGGTGGCAAGCTCATCCGTAAGGACAAGGCCAAGTCTTTTCCCAACAAGAGCAACTTCCCAAAGAAGACTCCTCCACAAAGCCTTGGTGGTTCAAGAAGAGTACAATGAGGATGATGATGATGATGAGTATGGTGAATCGGTTGCCATGGCATCCGTGGCCATTGCAATGACTCCTCGGGTGTCTCTCTTCGGTTCACCCAATGAAAGCATCACCGCCAAGTGCCTCATGGTAAAGCCACCAACAAGGTAACCCCCAACATCAAAACTACCATCATCAATCATTCTTCTTTGACGGATTGCATTGATGAACATGAGGGGACTAATGTAGAGGAAAATGAATTTGAGATCTTTATGAGTAAACTCAAAGGGAAATCCAAGAAGCACTTCGTTGCTCTCTTGGAACAACTTGGAGAAGCCAATGTCATGATCGAGACTCATGAAGAAACCATCTCTAATATGGAAGGGCATAGTCGTGACTATGCCGATGAGATTTCGGATCTTTCCAATGCTCTTGAGGAAGAGCGTGGTCTTCGTTTGGCTCTTGAGGAGTCACACAACGATGATCACGCTAAATTAAAGAAAGACCTTGATCATGCTCTTGTTGTGTCTCGTGTGCTTAGTTCCGAGAAGGCAAAGCTTGGAGTTGATCTTGCTAGACTCAACGAGGACTTTAACACTCTCGACAAGGCTCACAAAGTCTTGAAGGGTGCTCATGCTAGTCTCAAAGAGTCTCATGATCAACTCCAAGTGAAGCTAACCAAGGAGAAAGCCACCTTTCCTCATATGATATTGATTGATAATGCAAATGCTACTAACCCTTGTTGTGAGCATGTGCATCTTGTTGAGGAGAATGCTAAGTTGAAGGAGCAACTTGAAAAGGGCCTTGTCACATGCATTCAAGGTGAGAAGAACCTTAACGACCTTTTGAGTAATCAAAAGGAAGTTGTGGCCAAGGAGGGATTGGGTTCGCGCCCAAGCCCAAGAGCAAGAAGAAGAATGACAAGACCAAGCAACCTCCCCCTCTCAAGCAAACTTTTGTGACGGAGGGAGAGGGTGCTTCCAAGAAGAAGAAGAACCGTGCAAAGGGTGGAAATGTCAAGAAGGACAACATCATCCCCATGAACATAGCCGTGACTTTAACCCCTCTTATGTGTTGTCTTGCTGCATAGTGATGGGCATGTTTATGCTAAATTTGTTGGTTCTTCTTATGAGTACATTGAATGGTCTATTTGGGTTCCTAAGACCCTCGTTACTAACATCAAAGGACCCATTACCAAATGGGTACCTAAAACCAAGCATTGATCTCTTGTAGGGGTTTGCTTCGGTGGGGGATCATGGTTGCTCGATAGTGGAGCAACAAATCATATGACCGGAGCAAGGACATGGTGGTGGACGTGCAAGAGATTCCATCTATGCCCATCGATGTCGAGTGGGGTGATGCATCACATTCTAAGGTATTGGGTCTCGGCAAGGTTGTCATTTCTCATGACCTTACGATCGAGAAAGTCATGCTTGTTGAGTCCCTTGCATAACAATTTGCTTTCCGTTCGTCAACTTGCAGTCATGGGTTTTGCTACTTTCTTTGACATTGATACCGTGGCCCTCTTGTGGAGCAAGACTCTTAAAGTAGCCTTTGTTGGGCATGTCGAACGGTCTCTATGTGATTAACTTTTCGAGCGACCCACTAAGTCTGCGACATGCCTAATGGCTAAAGTTGACGTGGGATGGCTTTGGCATCGCCGTTTAGCCCATGTCAATATGAGATCTTTGCAAAGTCTTCTCAAGGGGACCATGTCCGTGGACTAACAAATGTTAGTTTTGCCAAAGACCGTGTGCTTGCAGTGCTTGTATTGAAGGAAAGCTTCATGAGAAGGCTCACCCTCCCACGACCATCATATACTCAAAGAGACCCTTGGAGCTCCTTCACATGGATCTCTTTGGGCCACCATCATTTGATAGTCTTGGAGGAAGAAAGTATTGCTTGGTGGTTGTGGATGACTATTCAAGATACACTTGGGTATATTTCTTCAAGAGGAAGAGTGAGACTCAACAAACCGTCATCGACTTTGCAAATGAAGCTCAACGTCAACATAATGCTAAGATCTTGACTATAAGAAGTGACAACAACACCGAGTTCAAGAACTACACCTTGGATGAGTTTCTTAGTGATGAGGGAATCAAGCATCAATATTCTGCACCATATACCCCTCAACAAAATGGTGTTGCGGAGAGGAAGAACCGGACGTTGATGGATGCGGCAAGGACCATGATGGCGGAGTTCAAGTCTCCATACAACTTTTGGGCGAAGCCATCAACACCGCATGTCATGCATCCAATCGGCTCTATCTCCGCAAAGGCTTGAACAAGACTCCTTATGAGATACTCACCGCAACAAGCCCAACCTCAAGTACTTCCGTGTTCGGGTGTAAGTGTTTCATTCTCAAGAAAGGTGTTAGTTTGTCTAAATTTGAAGCTAGAGCTCATGAGGGCATATTTGTTGGTTATGCTACAAACTCTCATGCTTACCGTGTCCTCAATAAATCCACGGGACTTATTGAGGAGACGTGTAACGTGGAGTTTGATGAGAATAACGGCTCCCAAGTGGAGCAAAGTGGCACTTGTGATGTAGGTGATGAAATTCCTCCCCAAGCCATAAGAAGAATGGGAGTTGGCTTTATCCTACCCATTGAGGAACCCCTTGTGGCGAAGGAGAAGGACAATGCTCCACTCAAGTGGAGCCATCACCAACCCAAGGCCCACACGCTTTCGAAGAACAAAGTGAAGGCCCTCAACCTCATGAACAAGACCAAGGGCAAGATCGTGCTCAAGATGATGATATCACCTTAAATGATGCCCAAGGTCAAGTTCTCTCCCCCGAGCATGCTCAAGATGAAGGTCATGCTCAAGACGGCGCTCAAGATGATCAAGTGACCCCTCCTCATCTCACCTCCGAGGAGGAATTAGAGCGTCGTGCCGCCAAGATTTCTTCCAAACTCACTACCAAAGGCCATCTCATGGAGAATGTGGTTGGAAGCCTAAGAAAAGTGGTAAGCACTCGTAGACAATTGGCAAACTATTGTGAACATCACGCGTTTGTCTCTTGTGTTGAACCTCAAAAGGTCTATGAGGCGCTCGAAGACTCGGATTGGCTCAATGCCATGCATGAAGAACTCAACAACTTTGAGTACAACAAGGTGTGGAGATTGGTGCCAAGGCCATCGGAGAACCACAACGTCATTGGAACCAAGTGGATTTTCAAGAACAAGCAAGATGCTCATGGGAACATCATTCGCAACAAGGCAAGATTGGTAGCACAAGGCTACTCCCAAGTCGAGGGTATCGACTACGGTGAAACCTTTGCTCCGTTGCTCGTCTTGAATCCATTCGTTTGTTGATTGCTTATGCTTCCCATCACAACTTTAAGTTGCAACAAATGGATGTAAAAAGTGTTTTTCTTAATGGTCCCATTAATGAGTTGGTCTATGTCAAGCAACCCCCCGGGTTCGAGGACCCCTACTTCCCGGATCATGTGTATCAACTCGATAAGGCACTCTATGGACTTAAACAAGCCCCACGTGCATGGTATGACCACCTTACCGAGTTGTTACAAGATCGTGGTTTTGAAGTGGGGCAAATCGATCCCACTCTTTTTACTAAGAAGGTCAATGGGGAGTTGTTTGTATGCCAACTATATGTTGATGATATTATCTTTGATTCTCCTAACAAAGCTTTCAATGAGGAATTTGCCGCTCTCATGACCTCCAAGTTCAAGATGTCTTTGATGGGAGAGTTGAAGTTCTTCCTTGGTTTCGATATCAAACAAAGAAGAGAAGGAACCTTCATCAACCAAGCCAAATACACTCAAGACATGCTCAAAAGATTCAAGCTAAGTGATGTCAAGCGGCTACTACACCAATGCCCACCAAGTGCCAACTTGACATTGATCCCAATGGTAAGCGGTGGATCAAAAGGTATATTGCTCCATGATTGGATCCTTGCTTTACCTTTGTGCATCTAGACCGGATATCATGTTGAGTGTGGGAATGTGTGCACGGTTTCAAGCCGCACCGAAGGAAAGTCATTATGTGGCGGTCAAGCGAATCTTTCGATATTTGGCTCATACCCCAAACTTTGGCTTATGGTACCCAAGAGGAGAAAACTTCAAGCTTGAAGGATTTACGGATTCCGATTGGGCGGGAGACAAAGTGGATAGGAAGTCCACTTAGGAGGGTGCCAATTTCTTGGTTGCTCCTTGGTAAGTTGGTCTTCCAAGAAGCAAAGTTGTGTGTCTCTCTCGTCCACCGAAGCGGAATATGTGGCGGCCGGTAGTTGTTATGCTCAACTCCTATGGATGAGGCAAACTTTAAAGGAGTACGGTGTCATTTGTGACAAAGTGCCTCTTTGGTGTGATAATGAAAGTGCCATCAAGATTTCTCTCAACCCGGTGCAACACTTCAAGACGAAGCACATCGAGATTCGGTATCATTTCATCCGGATCACAATAGGCGAGGAGAGATCGAGCTCAAGTATGTCAACACTCGGGATAACCTTGCGGATATATTCACGAAGCCCTTAGATGAAGCAAGATTTCGTGAGTTAAGGCATGAGCTAAATATCATTGATTTGAGCAATGTGACTTGAGCCGTGCACTCCCACCACACTCAACTTGCCGTCTAGTTTAGGTGTAGGCTGGACATAGGGGAGTGTTGTTCTCTCAATGAGCTCTCCCTCCCCCCATCATGCATAAATCGATCACCTCTTTCGCATTAGCCATTTTTGATGGTACTTGTGCTTCAAAGACGAGTTTTGGTCATGGGCCCAAGGATAATTCTTCGCGGTGCCATACCATTTGACTCAAACATAGGTGGCTTGACCATCGCCCTCTCTTCAGAGAGAGGACTGAGCTCGCTCTGCTTGTGTCTTGTTGCTTGTGTTTTCCTTTCGTTCTTTTCCTGTTCTTAGTGTTTGGTTTCTCTTATTTGTTGCTCCGTGTGTCTTGTTCTCTTCCTTTTGGTCTGGCTTTGGTGGTCGGGCGGTACAACCCGGTGTCACGGCGGTTCTACCGGCGATACCTGGTTGTGCTGCCCCGATTGAGTTGCTTTCGGTGCTTGGCGGTTATACGCCCATTTTCACTGGCTTCTTCGTCCGGTTCTACGGTTGTCTCCGAGCGGTACTTCCGGTGCCCTTCGAAACGGAAGTACCGCCCACAATCTGTCAAGACTGACTTGCGGTACAACCGGTCCTAGGAGCGGTTCTACGCCATGTGACTATGGGCCTATTTATATCCGGCCAGGCGAAGGGTTTCTCTTTTTTCCCTTCGTCCACATTCGCCTCCTCCTTGCCCTAGCCGGTCACCTTCGCCCGCTTGAGTGCGCCCAAGGCCGGACCCGAGGGCTCTCCGTGGATTCTCTCCGTGGAAGTCTTCCGGTCTTCTCCCATGGATGGTGGTAATGCCCTTGTTCTTCGTTCTTTGATTCTAGGTTTCCATCTTGCTTTAGGGCATTACTTTTCCCTCCTAGTTTAGTTTTTGTTCTTTGGTTGGGAGAGATCGTTGTTGTTGTCTTGTGTCTGCATGCATTACCTAGAACTCCGAATATTGCTTGGGTGATTTGCACATCTTGAACAGATCTAACTTCCCGGTGGTGCCAGCATCGGTGGTTCTACCGCCCGGATAAATGTACAACCGGTGGCGGTTCTAGTGGGAGATCCCAGACAACCGGATTGTCTGCACCTCTCAAAGACTGATGGTTTCTATGGTGTTGCATTTTTCGTATGCTTTCCTCTCATTCTTGTTGGTTTTCGCGTGTCCCCTTCGTGTTTGTGTTCAGTGGCTCCAGCTTCTGCCCTGCTCCTCGCAAGACCAAGAAGAGGGTTCAAGGGCTCCACGCCTACCTGATTCTGAAGAGGAAGTCGTGATCCCTACCAAGCCCACTCGCCGTGAAAAGTCTGCCGCTATCAAGCAACGTGTGGTAATGCCACTCCACCGTTGGAAAGCCAAGGATTGGGAAGCCTTCCGCTCAAAGAATCCTTATGTGGTTCCCGTAGCTCCTCGTTGGACCACTTTGTTCAGTTTCGAATGAGATGCAAGTACGAATTGTTCATGAACTCTTTGAGCACAACAAGAACAGATATGCCAAGCGGTGGACCATCGATCTTGATCATTGGCGGAACAACTTTGGAGTATTTTGGTGAGGCTTTGGCTCTCTGTGAGGAGTTTGATCTTGTCAAGCTCATGTCCGTCTCTGTGACTTTGATGTTCAACTCATCCATCAGTTCTATGCCACCGTTCACTTTGGAGAAGATGACGCCGCACCCTCACTTTCATGTGTCGTGATGAGCTTTTTCACGTTCCTCGGAGGACCTTCTCGCAATGCTATTGGGTGCGATGATACCGATGCGGAAGGAAGGGGTGGCATTCGCCCCATGATCATCCCGAGCCCATGCCTAAGGAGAAGCTTGCCCCTTTGTACATTCGGGGCCGTGGTATTATTGGTGATTCTAAGGATTTGGTGAAGGTCTATGACATCATGCATCGTGTTTTTAGGAATGTGCTTCGCCCAAAGTGGGGAATCAAGATGAAATCCATGGCTATCTTGTTAACTTGATGGTTGCTATGAACACCAAGGTGGGATCTGGGATACGTTTGATGTGTCCAACTGGTCATGTACGAGATGTACAACATGGTCATCTACGTGAAGGTCCCCATTTATGCTCCGTTTGTCATGTGCCTTCTAAACTCCGTGTGGGCAGTTCGCCGTCCTGGAGAGCCCCTCACCTCTCCTGACAATCTTACCACTCATGAAGTCAAGCTCCTTAAGAAGAAGAAGCACGCCGAGCCACGTTTCCCTGCTAATGCTCCTGGGGATGTCTATGCCACTTCGATGATGAGGATTTTGAGTTGGAACCAGGGCCAAGCCCTCGTGGGTGGACAAGCTCGCTGCCAAGGTGAAGAAGACTTTCTGCCTTCAGTCTGACATCCAGAAGAGGCTGTATGAGGCACATGTCAATGAGAAGCTTGCGCGGCGTCGTCAAATTGCTATGATGAGGCACCTCAACATGTCGGTTCCGAGTGGTTATGAGAAGAGCATCACACCGGAGGAGCGTTGGATATCTTCCCACAAAGACTGGATCGATGATGAAGCCCTCCTCGGCCCTCCACCACCATTCCTGCTGGCGATGATATTATGGAAGACTCGGATCGGGACGATGATGAAGTTTCGATGATGGTGAAGATTACGATAATGATGAAGATCCGGATGCTACCGAGGAGTCGAGGAGGACGACCGAGCACAGGCGATAACCCGCTCTCTTCCTTTTGGTGTCCTCGATGCCAAAGGGGGAGAGAGTGTGATAGGACTCGGGAGTTGCATGGGTGGTTGCGTAGTGTGTGTCTCTCGTATTGAACTTGTCTGAACATGTTTGTGGTCTCCAGTTGAACTTTGGTCGTTCTCGTTTGCTTTGTGTGGATTTTGTGCCACTCCTGCTATCTTATCTTTATACTTGTTGGTCTTTAATGGTAGGATTGCTCCTATTTCATTGTGTTGGCTACCTTCTTGTTATATGCTCTTTGTGGCCATTCTATAAAACCTAGGGGGAGTCTCGACCTGGGGCTCACATCTAGGGGGAGCTCCGTCTAGTTTCTATAGACTTCTATCTTATATCGTGTTGTTGTCATCATCCACCAAAAGGGGAGATTGAAAGGGCATTTCCCTACCTTATGTTTTGGATGATGATGACAACCCTTTGTTGGTCTAATCCTGTGCTAAATGTTTCAGTGTTCTCAATGATTAGGCTTTCGTAAACTTGGTGGTTCTCTCTCGAAGGAATCGTTTGAAGACGGAATCCTCTCGCTTTTTATCTCTTTGGTCGTAGGGATCCCGTACTATCAAGAGGGAATCCACTTTGGGGAGTATAGGGATTCCATTCACGTACACATCCTTCACCCCTCTTTTGTCGAGAGTGTGCCTCCATCTTTATCTAATCCTTGTTGTGTTTTCCCAGTTGTACCGCTCTTCCGAGCGGTTGTACCGCTGGCTCTTGACGCTTCTCTGTCTTTGTCGAGCGGTGGTACCGCTGCCTCCGGGCGGTGGTACCGCCACTTGTCTCTACAAAGCACAACGGCGGTTGTTCCGGCCTAGCACCGCACATGTACCGACACAGGTTACATTGCGTCACGGTGGCTGGCGGTGGTAGCCCGATTGCTCCGGTTGTTCCTTTTCAACGGTACAACCGGAGGTTCGAGCAGTTCTTCGCTCATACCTTAGCCGCTCAGCGCTCAAGGCCGAGCGGTTTCCCGGCCATGCACCGCCCATGTACCGGTCAGGATTCTGATTTGATGCGATGGCTGGGCGGTGGTGGCCCGGTTGGTCCGGTTATTTGCTAATAACCGATACTATCGCCCGATGGTCCGGTTGTACCGCCTGGTTCTGCAGCTACATCGTGTGTCCCGGTTGTACCGGGACAAGGAGCGGTTGTACCGCTGCGATCTTGGCAATAATGTGAGTTGGATTTTTGTGGGCTGGTATATAAGGTGGTTCTTCCACCTACCACGCCCACCTCTTACCTCTCTCACTCCTCCATTGATGCTCTCAAGCTTTCTTGCCCGATCTCTCTCTAGCCACTCAAACTTGTTGATTTGCTAGGGTTTTAAGGAGGAGACCTAGATCTACACTTCCACCAAAGGATATTTAGTTCCCCATACTTTCTAGTGTGGATTTTGTTACTCTTGGGTGTTTGAGCACCCTAGACGGTTGAGGTCACCTCGAGGCCATATTCCATTGTGGTGAAGCCTCGTGGTTTCGTTGGGAGCCTCCAATTGTTGTTGAGATTGCCCCAACCTTGTTTGTAAGGGTCCGGTCGCCGCCTTCAAGGGCACCATTAGTGGAATCACGGCATCTCGCATTGTGTGAGGGCGTGAGGAGATTACGGTGGCCCTAGTGGCTTCTTGGGGAGCATTGTGCCTCCACACCGCTCTAACGGAGACGTACTTCCCCTCAAAAGGAAGGAACTTCGGTAACACATTCTCGTCTCCACCGGCTCCACTCTTGGTTATCTTATCCCTTTACTTGTGCAAGCTTATTTGTGTTCCTATCCTTGCTTGCTCGTGTGCTTGTGTTGTTTGCATCATATAGGTTGTCCACCTAGTTGCACATCTAGACAACCTTTATTATTGCAAAGTTTAAATTGGTAAAGAAAAGCTTAAAAATTGTTAGTTGCCTATTCACCCCCCCCCCCTCTAGTCAACTATATCGATCCTTTCACTTTTCAAATCATAAAAATACTAAACTATTTTATTTAATCCTCAAACTATTTGTGGCAGTGGCTTAAATTACTAATGTTGATTTAGGGGCTAGTGTTGTATTTTATAAAACTAAAAATAGAAACAGTAGCTAAATAGAAAATAGAAAATAAATAACAAAACTAAAATAAAGAGAAAAGAGAAACCCTTTTCTCCCTGACCACTTGGCCCATCTAGTTAAACAACCAGCCCACCTCTACCTATCCCTCCTCTACAGGAGACCAGGAGGGCGTGGCGCTCATCCACGGGCGCCATGGCCATGGATGGCTGCCACTAGCCCCTCCTCGACCTATATGGGAGACCCCCTCGCCCCTCCCCTGAAACCCTAGCTACCCCGCCCGTTCCGCTCACCCTCTCGGCCTCCCTTCCTCTTCCCCAGATCCCCTTTCCCCTTCTCGCCCGACGCGTTAGACGTCGTTCGCCTCGCGCCCTCGTCGATCTCGTGACCACCTTGCTCCCCTCCGTTTAGCTCCATGTCCAGGAGCTTTGTCTGCCTCCTCTACGTCGACCACGCACATCATATCAAGCCGGAGACCCCACCTCGACTGGATCGAGCTCGTCCTCGCCTTCGGTCACTGACGCCTCTCCGACGAACTACACCGCCCCTGCTGCTCCTAAGACCTCGTCGAGCCATCCTTGTGCTCCACGGTGAGCTCCCGCGCCCCGCTTCCCCCTATCTTTTTCGTGGATTCATCATCAGTAGACACCTTGCCGACCGCCGCGGCCTTGTGTGCTGCCCCATCGCTCGCCGTCTCTGCTCCGGCCGCTCCCTTGAGGCCTCAACTGGCCAGCTGGCCCGCTCCCACATTGCTGCCACCTTCCTGCTGGTGCACGGTGTGCGAGCCACGACCACTTTCGTCGCCGCCTCCGGTACCACCACCTGCTGCGTCACGCTACCACGGCCACGCTGCGTGCCATCCGTATGTCTGTTGCTACTGCCACCGCATCGCCTCTGTCATGGCGCCTCCCATGACTCACACTCCGCCCGCCTTCGCCAGCGCCCTTGGTCGCGAGCCCATACCCAAGACACACTGTGATCCACACGGTGGTCGCGCCGCCATGCCCCACCGTCTTTGGCCGACCAGCGCCCGCATCGGCCGCCCCGGCCCCGTTCTGCGCACTCACAGCGCCGCGCCTCACGGAGCTCGTTTGCATGCGCTGCTACTCTGCTGAATCTACTACTACTTGTGGCTAGTGTAGCTATATGGCTAGCTTTAGGAATTTTGCACTGACTAACCCCCTAAACAGTCCCTAATCAGCGGTTAAACAATTGTTAATATGTGTAAAAATAATATGAGTACGTAGTACACTTGGCAAGGCTCAAATGTTTCCATCTATTTATATTAAAAAGTACTTGATGAGGTTATTAGAATAAAGATAATTAGCTTAGAAAATCCGACCTTTAATTCTGGTTGCGTATTCCCAGGCAACAAAATACAACCGTTGGATCTTCATAAACGAGGTGGGACCATACCATGAGATAAAGACTTCACGTTCAATTTTGTTAGGAATTAATTAATTAAATTAATTAATTGTTAATCTATGCTAATGTCGGTGGCCATGTTTGGCAACCGCCTCCTTTGTAACCGCCTTGTGACGAGGGTATAAATACCCCAATATTCAATCAATGAAACAACTGTTCCATCATTTGCTCCTCTCTCTCGTTTCTCTCTAAACACGTTATCAGCACTTTGCCAAAAAGAGCGATTAGGCCGCGAAGAGTGAGGAGCGACAGCCCTCGCACACATCCGTGAATCACCGGGGACTCCCTTTTTCTCCGGCCACAACGTCGTACGGATCCCCAGGCCCTCGGCCCCGGCGTGCGTCTTCGCGACGCAATATTCGACGCGGCGCCCGCGACGCCGCTCCACGACGAGTGGCGTCGTTTCCCGCGGCAAGGCCGTCCCAGGCGCGTGGCATGGAGAGGCCATCCGGCGCAACGCACATCTGACCTCTCCCGCTGGCGCGACTCACAGATCCGGCGGCACAGGCGTCCAACGGCTGAGACGCGCGGCCGCACCCGAAGATATGGCTCTCAGCCGGTCCTCTCCACTGACGGCGAACGCATTTGGCGGCTGCTCGCCCTCTCCAGCGCGCCGCAGCGGCCTGAGGTCGCGGCCCTCTACGGGGAGGCAGCGCAGTGCCCCAGGCGACGTCCAGCGGACAGCAGCGGCGAACGGCCGGAGCCCAGCGTGAAGAAAACCTATGAGGCAGCACGACGACTTTCAATCGGCAACGCGACCGCCCTTCTAACAATTCTTCAAAACGGAGATGTAGTGTGTGCAACGACGAACCAAGCGAATCAATCGTTCGTGGCTGCAGAGAGAAAGACAAGAGCATCTTATCTCTTCGGTCATTTGACGTTTTACCACGTCTAGTTACCCTTATTAGCATATAAGTTCTGTAACTAGCATATAGGCCCACAAGTTCTCTGTTTTTATGCTGTCAAACCAACCCTCTGCTATTCTGTATTGCAACCTTGCAAGCCATCAGACTTAGTAGTACTACTACTTCAACAGAAGCCATCAGGCTTAATGTCATTTTAGATTTTGGTAAATACCTTGTTGAATCATATTGGTTGAGTCCCCAGGGATTTAGCCTATGTTATTGGGTGCATCGGTCATTCCATCCGGAATGGACCCAAAGATACTAGCATTCTTTATGATATGTGCAACAACTATGTTTTGCAATTGATTTTTTCTCCTCCTTGCAAATCATGATGTAAATTCAAAACAAGGATTGTGAAGTGTCATACTGAATATGACTACATCATATTTTATTTGCGAATCACAAGGTATGATGGCATCTACTGTGTAATTTGCAGATTATCCATCAACACTGTGAGGTCTACGTCTTGTCATTTTGATAAGATGACTACCTTCAAAGTGCTTTTTCAAATATTAATGTGACTATTTCAAATGTTATTTGTGAATCACAAGGTATTGGTGGTATCTACTGCATCATTTGCAGATTATCCACCACTACTGTAAGGTCTACACCTTGTTATTTTAACACGATGACTACCTTCGAAGTGTTCTTCCAAATATTAATATTATATGTGACTACCTTAAGATATCATAAAGTAATATTGGCATCTACTGCAAATTTTGCAAACTATCCACTATTAGCAAGGTCTACATCATGTCACTTTGACAGATGATTACCTTCAAAGTGATTCCACACATTTTGCATAACATAAGGTAATAGAATTATGAACATCTACTGACAAAAGTCAGACTATGTTTTTCTATTACTGCGAGATCTACACCACATCCGGTGATTATCTTCAAAGTGTTATCCTATATAAATTGAGGTCTACACATGAGTGTATAGCATCAGCTATCATAAAATTTGCTCCTCTGAAGCAATTATTATTGTTCACTAAAGTTATTTACTCTCATAGTAAATAATAATAATATTGATCTTACATGTTAAAATGGCATTTTTCTTCTAGTATCAATTATTTAAGCATCATTTTGCTTGAATAAGTCGTGGAAAATTACACAAATATTAGTATTTGTGATGATATTGTCGTCCATACATCAAGGTGGAGACCATACTTTATAGCAAAGATCGAGTGTCTCAAACACTATTACAAGATCCACATCACATTTTTGGTTGTTATTTTATAGTGACTAACCCCATGTTCGAAAAATTCCATGGCTATTCTCTTGATAGCAAAATATGTACATATTCATTTTATATGTCGCAAACTTCACTTAGTTCTCAAACTAAGTACATTATGGATGAGTATTTATTCACTTTGAATATTTTCCTTAAGAGAAACATGCTGCCATGAGCACATCACGAATGATCACCCATTCAGTTTTCAAGACGTCAAGTCTATTGCATCTCACAATTCTGTCACTTAATCAACCTTCAAGTTGATATCCCGTGATCAAATATTTTCATATGTAGATCCGGTTGAAAAATCCTTATACACTTTACCTCCTCTTAAGATGGTACTACCATTTTTATGATGAAGAAACATGGAATTTCTTAAAATCATCAGATTCACCCAACGGGTGCTATACCATTATTTGAAATTCTTGCTACTACCGAGAATACTATGCAAGTTAGTGGTACCAAAATAGAAGCATGAGGAATTCGAAATAAGTGGAGGATAATAGACAACCAAAGACAAAATTACCTCATAGTAGGGAATATATCATTTTCAAACGATCACAAAGACAACTCTCAAGTTTGTCAAATGTGTGGCTATACAAAGATTATACATATGATTACCAAACCCTCAGATACATAGTCAAACCACACCACATATTTGGGATGCATTTTAAAATTTCCAAACTTACAACCAGAAAATATTCTGGTAAATGATTGTTCTCAAATCTTCATCAGAAGTTGAGAACCAAAAATCTAGTGCAATAAAAGGATGTTGAATTGCATTGCAACGATGATATGTTTGCGAAATAAATTTTTTAATAATATTGAAGACCTCATGTAATCTCTTAATTATCCCAAAATACTATTAGCCTATACTTGGTGTACTACAAGTAGTGCGATGTCCAATATCTTATTTCTCGGACATGATATTTGATAAATTCTGAATGTATGAATCAAGTCATACTCACACAATAATTTTCTAGATCTTAATAAATTAAATATTTGGCTTGGTAGCCTTAACCATCCTGGTTTGGGGATGATTAAAAAATTATTGACAATCCTGTTGGTCACAACTTATCAAGTTATAAATTTTTTCAAATCATCAATTTTTATGTGCACTGCATGTGGCATAGGGGAAATAAGTTTTAAGGCACTCTCACCTTAAAATTCTAAGGAGGACACTTATTCTCTCTTGAACACATTCAAAAGATATGTCTGGATTGCTTAACCATTATCTGGGGTAATTTAGATACTTCATGGTACTCATATACACATTCATAAAATGTTTTGAAGTGTGTCTCTTATCACACACAACCATGCATGATCTTACTAAATAAATTGCTCAACTTATTAAAGTAAGAGCAAATTCTCCTAAAAACATGATCTATAAACTCATTCAAATGAACAATGTTGTTGAACTCATTCGATGATCATTTATTTTTCATTAAGTACTTTATGTACATACCCAGTATGGTTTAGCTAAATTTCTTATCAAAGAGAGTTAAATGAATTACATGACCACTTTTAAAGAATTGTAAATTTACCAGCCTCTTGCTGGACAAATACGGCCTTACACACCGTAATTATGATCTAAATCATACGAACTGCATATCATACTACTTTTCCCTTGTAGTTACTACATGGAAATCAACAAAGTATTTCCCATCTACGATAATTTGGTTACATACCGATATCACCACTCCAGCGTACATCAATGGGCACTCACAGAAAATTAGGGATCTATGCGAGGAATAACAATTTATCCGTCAATCAAAATTATTCACAGCCCGTATGCTGATTGCATCAGCAATAAGGATATTTTTCCGGCATTAGGGGGAGATAAGTACCACAAAGAATGCCGAGAAATAAATTAGAAATGTTATTGACATGCAATCCTTATATCCACGTACTCAAAGAATCTGAACTAAAAGTTTAGAGAATCATATATTTTCAACACATTGCAAATCTGCCACATACATTTACTAATAACAAGGTGTTACTAAATTCTATATTCATGCAGTAAAGTGTCAGAAAGAGTGGAGGTACCTGATAAACCACTCTTGTCCCCAAATGAGAGCAAGAGGGGGAGAAAATCTGACAAGACGAGATATAACTTCTCATATGCTTCCGCGGAAACAGAGGAAATCAAATCCTCAACCAGTAAATGTAATTCAACATCAAGTTGAAAGACACCTCACTGGATGCTCATAATCCAAAGCCCGACATAAATGTGCACACATGTTTTGGTGCCGGGACATCGAAACACCTTGACTCCATTTGTTGTAGGAAATCACAAGAAGTTAAAAAGGAATGAATATATTATCCACAAACTTCAATGATTCCATTAGAATCATATAAACTAAAGACTACATTTGTCGACATGTATTACTTCTCAAATTGCTAAAACCTTTTGGGCCCTGAACCAAAATCCATGGTAGAGTGCCTCTTGCACTCATATTGGTTCACATAAAAGGAAGCAAGTAACGAAGAATAGCACTCACTCTGCAAACGAGTAGTATTTACTGCAGTAATACCTACTCCTCATAAGTATCATCCCTATGGAATACTATAAACTTCTCATTCATAGACAAAGTCAATGAGGTGGTGAGAAAGCGAGGCTTGTAGAAAAAGGGTTCACGTAGAGACCTGTCGGTGTCAAAACCGGCGGATCTCGGGTAGGGGGTCCCGAACTGTGCGTCTAGGCGGATGGTAACAGGAGACAAGGGACATGATGTTTTTACCCAGGTTCGGGCCCTCCTGATGGAGGTAAAACCCTACTCCTGCTTGATTAATATTGATGATATGGGTAGTACAAGAGTAGATCTACCACGAGATCAAGGAGGCTAAACCCTAGAAGCTAGCCTATGGTATGATTGTTGTTAGTCCTCTGGACTAAAACCCTCCGGTTTATATAGACACCGAATAGGGTTAGGGTTACACAAAGTCGGTTACAATGGTAGGAGATCTACATATCCAGACGCCAAGCTTGCCTTCCACGCCAAGGAAAGTCCCATCCGGACACGGGACGAAGTCTTCAATCTTGTATCTTCATAGTCCGAGTCCGCCAATCGGTGATAGTTCGGCTATCCGGACACCCCTAATCCAGACTCCTCAAGAGCCCCGAACCAGGCTTCAATGACGATGAGTCCGGCGCGTGATTGTCTTCGCATTGCGGCGGGTTCTTCTCGATTCCATATACTTGTCGAATAGTGTCCGGCTTCTGATAAATGCTACGCTCCTTGGCTTCCACGCCCAATAAGGGCCATCTTCCACGTGTTGAATGAATGCGAAAAGCCAGGGTATTTTTACACTTATCCCCAGCTGCGCCAAATGAGCCGTCTATAAAAGGGACGAGGATCTAGATCCGAGTCACACCATTCTCCTCCATGAGCTCTCATCGGGCGCCTCCGACAAAAATCCATTCCATCATGGGCCGGTCGATGCGGCTCCTCCTCTCGCGCTCCAGCCCTCGACACAGAAATTGGGAGAGATGCTCGATTCCGCATAGCGAGCTAGTGACACTCCAAACCAAGGGACTTCTTCCCCCGGCCTTCATGGTTCCGGTTCGAGCCGGACTCGCCACCTATAAGGGCGGAAAGCAAGCGGAGAGTGTCCCCGATCCCTCTAAAGGAGAGCGGGTATGCTTTGTCTCTTATCTAGTAAGAGGACTCGGATTTCCAATTCATCCGTTTCTCCGGGGGCTCTTGGAGTTCTATGGCCTCCAGTTGCACCACCTTACGCCTGGTTCCATTTTGCACATCGCGGGCTTCGTAGCCCTTTGCGAACTGTTCTTGGGTGTCGAGCATCATTTTGCGCTGTGGAAGAGATTATTCTGCCTTGTACCCCGTTCTCATGAGGGGTCAATATATCAAGTGGGCGGAGCAGTATGGCGCATCGCCGGACCGGATATCTATCCGGAACCCCAAAGAAGGCGTCCAAGACTGGCCTTGAATGGTTTTATATAGAAGACGTCCGCTGCCGGATCCTGTTGGATCGGTCTCCGGAGTTCAACAATGCTCCTTTGAAGAACGCTGAGTTGGCGCCCATGAGCCCAGAGGGAAGACGACAGGGACGTCCTTTACCTGATGAGCCGAATAAGATTGTTAGCTCATTCCGGACTGACCATGATCGGCATCATGGCCACATGCATTATGCGGGGGGTGCAGCCACTCCAGTATAGGGGCCACCCCATGTGGGATTTCAACGGGGAGGACGATGCTACCCGTTATGGCCGTAAGGGGCCGGGATTGGTCACCGATCTGGTGAAGATCTTGTCCGCGCTATACAAGGGAGAAGAGGATGATTTTCTCCGCGTCAATCCATTGAACGGATTTTCTATGAACAATCCTCGAAGCTGGGTAAGCGGACATTTCTTTTTCGCTCATCCGATCCGTATTCCCATGGTTAGGTATTTTATTTTGTAATATTGACGCAGGAACTGCGCCAGGCCCTAAAAGACATAAACAGCCCGCCTCCACAACCTGAGGATCCGGAACGGCTCCTCGATCCGGCCTCCCAAGAGGATCCGGACATATTGGTGGAGCTGGTTGATGGGGTATATCACCAACTGAGCATCGACAATGCCTTGGTTGCCATTACGGCCGATTACCCCGGAATATTTCCAGCCTCACAGGTAAGTGAGACCGAGGTCCCAATACTCTGATAATGACCCATCCGTGCTTATTTTTTATCACCGTATACCAATGGTGTTTCGCGGGGTGCCTTGAGGCGAGGAGGCCGAGCCATGACTAACCAACAAGGGGCAGCGCGTCCATGCAGGCTAAATGGAAGTGCGGCTCGGATTGAAACGCCGCCGCGACGGTAAGGCGTGTCACCATATCCCCAGGATTGATTCCTGGAAGGCGTACTAACGCCAGTGCTCTTTTCAGGAAAAAGCGCGCCACGGATCATGTCCGGAGAGATTGCCAATCGAGCCTCCGCCAGCCAGGCTCCAACGCCGGGTCCGGAAGCGGAGGTAAACAAGAGGCGTGCGTCGGATGCTCCTCCGACAGAGGATGCCGACAGATTGTCCGCCACCAACTCCGAGGTAGAGAGTGACATGAATCACAGGCGTCGCCGGACAGTTCTTCGTGACGCATGTTTCGCCCAAGAGGCATTGAATGCCTTCAATTCGGGAGATGCGCACCTCCGTGCCGCTCAAGATGGTCTAGCGAGCCACGGAGCAAGTATGTAAAGGACATACGGGTGAGGAAATTTGTGATTGTATATGCCAAGAGCCCCGAGACTTAAAATAGTTAGAAGAACTGATTTAAGGATCATTTGTTATGCAGGATCTTACGGAAAAGAATACCCGACTGTCCCAGGAGCTTGAAGAGTGCAAGGCCCAACTTGAGGCCGCACTAGCCGCCACAGGGGGAGCCATAGAGACCCCCTCCGGTAATATTACTTTAAAAAATAAGTAGTTTGTGAAGTGCGGCGTGTGTATAAGTCAGACAATAATATTGCAGATGGCGCCAGACTAGATCCGGACAAGCAACAGCTCCTGTGCCGGTTAAAGGCCGGCGAGAATGTGCTTACAAGGGTGAGGCAAGAGAAAAATAGTCTCCAAGATGCCAACACCCAGCTGGGTGAGGAACTAAAAGATGTTCGAGCCCAAATTGCCCGACTCAGATTAAGGAGAATCGGCAACCGTCGCGGCATTTATAGTAAGTGCTTGAGCGAACTTTTGAAAAAAAAGAGTTCGGCGAGGAAGTCGATTAATGTAAATATGTCTCAGAGGTATGCTCACGTGTCGCCCCTGCGGAGGAAATGCCCGGTTAAATGGGTGACCTACTTCCCGAAGTCTGCGAATCGCACGAACCAGTTCGGCAGGTGATGAGAGGCGTCGCCCAGGCCTTGTGGCCATCGATCTCCCTACCCGAAGGCCTTGGAGAGCTTGTGGAGAAGCTTCAGGGAGCACGGCGGCGCTTCCCGCTATGGAAGATATCGGCCTGCCGTCAAGGCGCCAGGGAGGCCTGGGCCATGGTGAAGACGTGGTGCATGAAGGCTGACCCAAACCACATGGCCGAGGTCGGGCCTGTGGGGCCCGATGGGAAGGAGATCCCTGTGAGCTTAGTGTACGGTCAAGTAGAGTTGGCCGCAAAGTATTCCCAGCAGGACTGTAAGCTAGACAGCCTATTAGATGGTATTGAAGAGCAATACAATCAGTCAATTTGACTATGTAATTGAAAATGACATGTAAAATGCCTTCTAACCGGATTGTAGATCGTTTGTCGTAGCGGACCTTTTCGCTTCAACCTCGGGACCCGACAGTCTGGAGTGTGTCCGAATACCCTCGCGGTTATGTAAGAACCGGGGCATGCGTGGAGACCAGGCGTAGGGGTCATAAGTGTTGTATCAGACATGTGCCCAACTAGGTATGTTATATTACATGGTTAGTAAGAAACATCTTCCAGGGAGAATAGTTCCGTTAAGGGTTCCTTTCCCTGGGAGGCATGCCCTAAAGTGCATGTCCGGACTGCGAAAAAATCAAAAAAACATCTGGGGGCAGGTAAATGAATAAGTAAGAAATCATCTTTTAGTTCACCGACCAAATATTCCCTTAAGAACGCTAGCTTTCGGCTTCACCCAGTCTGAGGTACACATCCGGCTGACCCGTCGGTAACAATCGCAGAGGTGCTCCCTTTACCACCTAGCTGAACAATCGGGAATGTAGGGGTAAGCACAGGAGCCAGGCAACCCAGCTTGGCCAAAACTTAAGTCATATCGATGCATATAATGGTGAATAAAAGGTACATGCGGAAGTGTGACACATGTTTTGGGCATAAAGCCCAGATAAATAAGCTTACATTAAAGAAGCCCCAGGTATAATGAGCGCGGATAGCGCGTCAAGTGAGTGCGAACAATGCGCAAATGAGCCTTTTAACGGCTTCGGAAAAAAGGAGGAAGAGATAAATAAAAGACAGCTTAATGTATAAAATATAGACGGAGGAAGGAGACGAACTCAGAATCCGGCGCTAGGCGTAGAATCTTCGGAGACGGGCTGCGTTCCATGGGTTCGGCTCGAGTCGGTTATCCAATGCGTTTAGCGGGCAGTGCAGCTCCGCGGTCGGGACTTGGTCAATGATGAAGGACCCTCCCATTTGGGCTTGAGTTTGTCCTTTTCTTGTCCGACGGGCATAGAACTAGTTCGCCAACATTGTAAGCTTTGGCCCGTGCTTCCTGCTTTGATATCTTTGAGCTCTTTGTTGATAGAATGCGGAACGAGCTTTTGCCACGTCGCGCTCCTCCTCCAAGGCGTCAAACTGTCCTGCCGATCGAGCTCGGCTTCTCTTTCTTCGTACATGCGCACGCCGAGGTGAGTCATGAATTATGTCGCAGGCAAAACTGCCTCTGCCGTACACCATAAAAATGGTGCGAATCTGGTAGTGCGATTCGGGCGTGGTCTGCAGCCCCTGAGTACGGAGTCGAGCTCCTCTACCCGGTCGTATTAGATTCCTTGAGGGACCGCACTAGTCTGGGTTTAATGCCGCTCATGATAAGACCATTTGCTCGCTCGACTTGACCGTTAGTTTGGGGGTGATAGACTGAAGCGTAGTCGAGCTTGATGCCCATATTTTTGCACCAGAGTTTGACCTCGTCGGTCGTGAAGTTCGTGCCGTTATCGGTGATGATGCTATGGGGGACGCCGTAACGGTGTACTACCCTTGATATGAAGTCTATCACCGGTCCGGATTCGGCCGTCTTTACAGGCTTAGCCTCTATCCATTTGGTGAATTTATCCACCATGACCAATAGGTATTTTTGCTTGTGGGTTCCTCCTTTAAGGGGTCCTACCATGTCAAGCCCCAGGACATGAAAGGCGGTGATGGGTATAGTTTTGAGGGCGGTGGGTGGCATGTGGCTTTGATTAGCAAAGAGCCGGCAACCGACACATCGTTGGACTAAGTCCCGAGCATCTGCCGGGCGTCGGCCAATAAAATCTTGTACGGAAGGCCTTGCCTACAAGGGCCCGGCTGCGGCGTGGTGCCCATCGAGTCCGGCATGAATTTCAGCCGGAGATTCCGCCCTTCCTCTTCAGAGATACACCTTTGAAGGACTCCGGTTGTGCTTTTCTTATAAAGCTCTCCCTCATGGACCTTATAGGCTTTAGATCGCCGCACTATGCAGCGGGCCTCGTTTTGGTCCTCGGGAAGTTCCTGCCTAGTTAAGTAAGCTAGGAATGGTTACATCCACGGGCAATGACTGCCATTATTGTGTGGGCTGACGGTGTTATTTCGTTGGCAGAACCACCAACTATGTCAGAATGTTCGGTGTGGGGTAGTGTGGTTGGGTCCGGGATCGCGCTTTGCACCAATGCGTGCCAACACGTCCGCTGCCTGGTTGTTCTCCCGGGCTATATGGTGAAATTCGAGCCCCTCAAACCGAGCTGACATTTTTAGGATGGCATTGCGATAAGCTGCCATTTTCGGATCCTTGGCATCAAAGTCTCCGTTTATTTGGATATCGCGAGGTTTGAATCCCCGCGGACCTCTAGGCGTTGAATGCCCATGGAGACTGCCATCCGGAGACCATGTAGAAGGGCCTCATATTCGGTTGCGTTGTTGGAGTCCGTGTACATTATTTGAAGTACGTATTGGATTATATCTCCGGTCGGGGGCGTCGAGCAGCCAGACCCCAGGCCGGCCAACATTTTGGAGCCGTCGAAGTGCATGATCCGGTTGGAATATGCGTCGTACTCTTTAGGGAGTTCGGCTTGATCCATTCGGCGATGAAGTCGGCCAAAACTTGCGACTTAATAGCTCGCCGTGGCTTGTAGGTTATGTCGAGCGGGAGGAGCTCAATGGCCCATTTAGCAATCCGCCCGTTAACGTCATGATTGTTTATAATGTCATTAAGAGGTACTTCGGAGGCTACTGTTATCGAACACTCTTGAAAGTAGTGTCGCAGCTTCCGGGATGCCATGAACACCGCGTATGCTATCTTTTGATAGTGCGGGTACCGTGAATTGCATGGAGTTAGGACAGTGGACACGTAGTAAACTGGTTTTTGGAGAGGGAACTTGTGTCCGTCCGTTTCTCGTTCGATAACGAGCACCGCGCTTACAACTTGATGGGTTGCCGTGATGTATAATAGCATTGGTACGCCCATGTTGGGCGCGGCCAGGACCGGATTTGTTGCCAATATGGCTTTTATTTCTTCGAGTCCGGCCGTATGATCCGTCCACTCGAAGTGTTGATTGCACCGTAGGAGGCGATAAAGGGGTAATGCCTTTTCTCCTAAGCGGGAGATAAAGCGGCTTAAAGCCGCCACGCATCGATCAATTTTGTATTTGTTTGAGGTCTTTTGGGATATCCAATTGTGTGAGCTCGGATCTTGGCTGGGTTTGCTTCAATTCCTCTAGGATACAATGAAGCCCAAGAGCTTTCCGGTGGTATGCAAAACGCATTTTTCCGGGTTGAGCTTAATGTCATATGCTCGAGATTGTCGAATGTGAGCCTCAAGTCGTCTACTAGGGTTTCGACATGCTTGGATTTGGCGACCACATCGTCTCACGTATGCCTCCACCGCTTTGCCGATCTGGTTTGCGGACATGTCCGAATCATGCGGCGATATGTTGCGCCGGCGTTTTTGAGCCCGAAGGGCATTGCGTTAAGCGAATGGGCGTATGGAGTGATGAATGCCGTTGCGGCTTGGTCTGGCTCTGCCATCTTAATTTGGTGGTAGCCGGAGTATGCGTCGAGGAAGCACAATGAATCGTGTCCCGCGGTAGCGTCGATAATTTGATCAATGCGGGGAAGAGGGAAGGGATCCTTTGGGCAAGCCTTGTTAAGGTCTTTGAAATCGGCCTTACGGCGCCAGGATTTGTCCTTCTTTGGTACCATTACCAGGTTTGCTAGCTAGTCCAGATGTTTTATATCCCTAATGAATCCGGCCTCCAATAGTTTGGCTAGCTCCTCTCCCATGGCCTGTATCTTAGGTTCGGAGAAACGTCGAAGAGCTTGTTTGACTGGCTTGAATCCTTTTAGGATATTTAGGCTGTGCTTGGCCAGCCGGCGTGGGATTCCTGGCATGTCTGAAGGGTGCCAGGCGAAGATGTCCCAATTTTCGCGTAGGAATTCTCGTAGTGCGGCGTCTACATCAGGGTTTAATTGTGCCCCGATGGAGGCCTTTTTGTAGGGTCCGTTGGATGGACTTGGAATTTGACTATTTCGTCCGCCGGTTTAAAATAGGTGGACTTGGATCTCTTATCGAGTATCACATCGTTCCTGTTCACCGTGGAGCGCATCACAGTAAGTTCCTCGGCCGCTAGGGCTTCGGATAGTGCCTCAAGGGCAAGTGCGGCTGTTTTATTTTCGGCGCGGAGTGCTATGTCCGGGTCACTAGCAAGAGTGATGATTCCGTTGGAGTGCAGGCATTTTGAGCTTCATGTACCCGTAATGGGGTATAGCTTGGAAATTGTGAATGCCTCTCGCCCTAATATAGCGTGGTATCCATTCTTTGAGCAGGGGCCACTTGGAATGTGACCTCCTCGGGCTGTAATTATCCGGCGTGCGAATACCACATCGATGTGATTTTTCTGTCTGACATGCTTCCCGACTAGGGATTATTCCTCTAAAGGTTGTGTTGCTTCGCTCAATGCGGCTCCGATCTATTTCCATTTTTGAAGGGTTTCCTCGTAAATGAGGTTTAATCATTGCCGCCATCCATGAGTACCTTGGTAAGGCAAAAGCCGTCCACTATTGGACCGAGGACCAATGCGGGTGGTGCTCGGGCTGTTCGAATTTAGGTTAAATCATTGGCGTTAAAGGTAATAGTCGTGTCACTCCTTGGATTTATTGTTGCTACACAGTGGACTTGACAAGGCTGCGAGTGTTCGTTTCGCATATTGTTTGATCTGAAAGTTTGGCTGATTAATACCGTCTTTGGTGTTCTTTGGGCTGGTGCTCTGGGGCTAGAAGCTCTTCGCCACTTTTGGCCACCTGCCGTAGTATCCAACATGCTCTAAGGCTATGAGTTGGAGTGGCGCCCTCATACTATGAATTTTGCAGGGTCCATTGAGCCATCCCTCGATCTGATTACATGCCCTTTAAAGGGTTTTGCTTTTTGGTATTTAGCCGGTGCACGGTGATGATGCACCCTTTTACTTTGGACTAAGGTTGTGTTCAAGGCGGATTATCCCAAAAATTGATTTCGGTTTTCGAGCGCTCTCCATCGCACAAGATTTTCGTACTATGGACGCCAAGTCAACAAAGCGTGTAATTTAGGCGACTTACGTCGTTGAGGATTCCTTCGTCCGTGCAATTAATGCGAAGAATGAAATTGCGTCCTCTTCACCGCAATCCTTTATCCTGTTCATGACCGGAGGAATCGCCCGATAATGATGTCTTGTTTATTTGGCTCTTGCGGATCTGGGATAGATCGCTTATGTTTGGGTGGGCGGTGGTTTTAAATTTGAACTCCGTCCGATCTAAGACTCGAGGGCCAAGAAGTTTCGAACTTGGAAGCTTGGGTTCTTGGGCGTCGTCCGATGAATCTAGCCCGCTACGACTTTAAGTTCGTGGCTTGAGTGGTGTTCTCCCCTCCGCGGGAATCCGGCATGGAGGGGTCGGGAATCCGGACATAGCTAGTCCTTAAGATAGAAGAAGGGTCGCCAGATTGTTCCTCTACCACAACAATGTGGTGGGTAGCACAGGGAGAGTTAATCTCTCTCGGATCGGTTTAGGTCCAATCTGTCGTGTCTGTAGCGACTCCCGGTCTTGGCGATGCGATCCAAGAGCTCGTTTAAGGAAGAGAGCTCCATCGGATCTAACTGCTCGGCGAGTTCCGAGTTGACGTGAAGATAGCTTTTGATGACCCGAGAAGTCATCGTCGGCGCGGCGGCCGAACAGGCGGTCATAAGAAAACCGCCTAGCCGGAGAGTTTGGCTGATGGCCAAAGCTCCTTTAGCAATGGTGCCGTCTTTAAAGACGGGATGAGGCATCCTTCCTGATGGCGACAACACGGAGGAACTCTCAATGAAAGCACCAATGTCGGTGTCAAAAACGGCGGATCTCGGGTAGGGGGTCCCGAACTGTGCGTCTAGGCGGATGGTAACAGGAGACAAGGGACACGATGTTTTTACCCGAGTTCGGGCCCTCTCGATGGAGGTAAAACCCTACTCTGCTTGATTAATATTGATGATATGGGTAGTACAAGAGTAGATCTACCACGAGATCAAGGAGGCTAAACCCTAGAAGCTAGCCTATGGTATGATTGTTGTTAGATCCTACGGACTAAAACCCTCCAGTTTATATAGACACCGGATAGGGTTAGGGTTACACAAAGTCTGTTACAATGGTAGGAGATCTACATATCCGTATCGCCAAGCTTGCCTTCCACGCCAAGGAAAGTCCCATCCGGACACGGGACGAAGTCTTCAATCTTGTATCTTCATAGTCCAGGAGTCCGGCCAACGGTGATAGTTCGGCTATCCGGACATCCCCTAATCTAGGACTCCCTCAAGACCCGACATCCATAACGATGTAACATACCCACTTGGTATGAGTGGAATTATGTTTCGATATTAAATATCATTGGCAATAAAAATAATAATATTATCCATGCAGTTGATGGATGAAGTGGCTACATACTCATATGAGTCACTCATTTCGGAAATCTCTATTGAAGTCCCTGAAGGGCTTATGCTTCCGAATCCAAAAGTAAATCGCAACAATTTTTGTGTAAAACTTCATAAGTCACTCTATGACTTGAACTAGTCGGAAATCATATGGTACCACTGACTAAATGAGTTCCTTCTTCAAAAGGATTACTCGAATAATGATGATTATTTACATGTTTAATAAAGGAATCCCATATTTGATTTCCTTTCATCGCCTCAGTGTATATTTATGACCTCATCATCAATGTTTATACAAGACCTAAACATACACATAATCATCTCAAGACGGAAAATTTGAATTCAACCAAATTTAGATTAAGCTTACAACTTGAGCATTCTCTCAAGAATACATATCAGTCTACATATATCCAAGACATATACGAGAAGTTCAATGTGGATATATCATACCAATAAAAGACATGCAATATGGTCATGGTACCCCTGATAGGGTACAAATCCATTCATACCTAGGGGTGATAATGAAGTGATATCAGGACCTGAAGTTCTATCCCACTAATGGTCAATGCACTCATATCATTGCAAACTACGTCAGGCCTGACATTATATTTGTTATCTTTGTTCAAAGTGCAACCCCCAACAAAAGGTATATGGTCGATATAAGAAATATCTACTTATATCTCAAGCTCACAATAAATCTTGGACAATTCCGTCAGGAAAATCAAGATATGACCATGATATGATGTAATAATATTGGCTCTTTATTTGATCCCAATAATGCCATATCAATGACTGAATTCACTAGAATAGTCTTCTCATGGAATTCATCTAAATAGACTCTAATGACTATTTCCACTTATCATTCTGACATAATTGCTTTATCTAAAAACATGGCAAAATATGCATGGCTTAGTAGAATGATTAATCACACTCAAAATCATATGGTTGAGATTCATCAGAATTGCATAACTTGATTTTATCAAGATTCTACCACTCGTGTTACTCAATACCTACAGGTTATATGAAGAGCAACATCATAAAGCACATTGCTCAAAAATCACTTATCCTCATGAATTATAGAAAATGAGGAAAAATCTGCAAACAAAATACTGGAAAATCCAACGGATTATTCCTATTGTTATGATCATGTCAATGGAATTGGTCGGACACATCCTCCAAATTTGCAAAGTTCATGGGGAGTAATCTCCTAAAGTATAACCCATTAACAATCATTAGATTGCATATATTGCACTCCTTTTCCCTTCATGAGTTTTTCCCTGATGGTTTCTCGTAAAAGGTTTTTAACGATACAATATAAACACAAGTGTCAGTATATGCCACATCATTTTCTCCTTGTATTTTCTCCCACTGGGTTTTAAAGGAGTTTTCAATGACATATATAATCGCACTCTTTTCCCTTATGAGTTTTCCCTGAAAGTTTCTCATAATGGTTTTTAATGAGGCAATATCTTCTCAAAGATCATATGTCCTACTTTCTATTTTCCCTATTTGGGTTTTTAAAGGAAGTACTCAAGACATATTTATTGTTCTCTAACCTCAAAGATGAGTTTTCTCCTTCTATAAAGGTTTTTCTCAATTGAGTTCTCATGAGACAATAATCATTATATGTTGTATCATTTTCTCCTTATTTTCCCACAGGGTTTAAAGGAGTTTTAACAACATATCAAATACTACTCTCCTCATATTTTTCCCACAGGGTTTTTGGAGGAGTATTTCTCAAGATGAAGATGATGAACATCCAAGGCAAATACATACTAGGAGGAGACTATCAGGATGATGTATATTCACAAAGAGAAGCATTGATTAGGGGGAGTGTTAGGAATTAATTAATTAGATTAATTAATTGTTAATCTATGCTAATGCCGGTGGCCATGTTTGGCAACCGCCTCCTTTGTAACCGCCTTGTAACGAGGGTATAAATACCCCAATATTCAATCAATGAAACAACTGTTCCATCATTTGCTCCTCTCTCTCGTTTCTCTCTAAACAAATTTCAAGATCCTCACGCAAGACCATCCCACGAGGGATCAGATTTCACGATCCCAGGTTGGACATTCAACAAAAAAACACATACAAAAAAAGACATATAGGTTGGGCCTCCCACACGTACAGGTTGTACCATACCATGAGTGATGAGACCATTCCAAGAAAAACTGACGCATGCAGGTATAATATCCCCAAAGAAATCTAAACTATCATCAATATGTACAAAGATTCGATCTCTGCAAACAGAATCTCTCTCTTTCCATCGTGCAAACATGGTAAACTCAGCCATCCCTATGCTATCTCCCCCATGTAATGCTTCTACGGCCTTAGAGGTTCATTGTCATCTAGGTTTTAGGTATTATTTCTACATCATCTTCCTTCGGCGAACGACACTTTGAGGTCAACTCCCCCCAACCAGTGGCACTTCAGATTTGTGTTCCTCCGTGAGCGAGAATCCAGCTTCTTCGAGCAATCAGACCATCATCTTCCTCCAGCGAACAACACTTCGAGGTCAACTTCCCCCAACCAGTGGCACTTCAGAATTGTGTTCCTCCAGCAGGCACAAGCCAGCTTCGTCGAGCAATCAAACCATATCAAGTAAGTACAATCTGCAAAAAAAAATCAGACATGTTAATGGAACAATTATAGTGCAATTATGCTCAAGGCAACGCTCATCTAAAAAGATTTCACATGCTACCTCAGAATGTTGATTATGTAGAATTATATGTGTGTGGGTTCCTATCTTAATGGTATCACATTCATGCTTTTTACTCATCTAAAGAAGGCTGATGTCATGGATGGTGCTTCAAGTGTATTCACATTAAGGTAGTATACCATAAAAGTCCAGAATTTTACTACAACTATAACAGAAACAAGTGGGATTGCCTGCTGCGACATAGAGAAACATATATGGTGCATCAGATGGTTTTCATATTACAAAACAGACCTCTTAATGGATCAATAATACTTCAATTATACTGTAGGCAGTGCTAATCTTAAAAGATTAGACATGTTACATCAGAAGGTTCATTATGTAGAAACAGAAGAAACTATGAAGTGTATTCTACATTAAGTAATGCAATTCTACAGGTATGAGTTCCTATCTTAATTGTTGCACATACATATCTTAATGGTTGCATGTTCATACTTTTACTCATCTACGGAAAGCTGACACCATGGATGTTGGTTCCAGTGTATTCATGTTAAGATAATATACTCTAGAAGACTAGAGCCATACTACAGCTATAATAGAAACGAATGGGATTGCTTGCTGCAATATAGAGAAACATATATAAATGGTTTTCATATTTGACCAACCTCAAATTTAATAGTGGGTTCCTGTGGTAATGCCATCAGCTCCATCTGAAACAAAAATTCAGACAAGTTGCCAATGGAATTGTATTTATTCATCTACTATGATTTCATATATCTATTCCAGTTTAAAAAGTCCTCAATTTTCTTTGTTGCACAATCACTGGAGGAGGTTGGAACGAAAATATTTTGCATTTATAAAGCTTGCATGTCATTATATTACTTACTTTACTGATCAACATTTTGTACTTATATTTTTAGGGCCTCAAAGAATATGGCACCTACACTGTTGAATGCATTGACTACACAAAACGAGACAGCGACAATCAAAGTTTTAAGACTTTGGGGCACAATTAACTTATCGACTAATGAACTCATTAGCACTGATATAATTTTATTAGATAAAAAGGTGCAAGCATTACATATATAATGTCTCTTCAGTTTTCCTTTTCCAAAGTTTGCTAATGTCTTCTCTCTATGTAGGGTAGTGTGATCCATGCTTCTATTGGGAGCAAACTGGTCAATAAATTTAAAGCGAATATTAAAGAGGACTCCATCTACATAATTAAGACCTTCAAAGTCTGGCGTATGAAAAATACCGACCATTGAAGAACAATCTCAAAATTAGTTTCTTTTTCATATAACAGTGAAGGAAGTGGATGGACAAAAATCCAAGTTTTTGGACTACCACTTCGAATTTGCTGATAGTGATACCTTGTATGGTACAGTGAATATTGATAAATAGTGCTCAGGTATGAACCAATGTATCAAATAGCGGACTATGCCAAATAGCGGCGGTCCTCTAAATCAGCTATAGCGGGGCTATAGTTGGCTATTTGAAATTCAAGGAATCTACAAGAGTGAATGGAATATTTTAAAGCGAGCTTCACTTTTGAAGTTGACAACAAACCTGAGATGGAATATTCAAATGAAATAGTTGAACAGGTATGCACATGCACATTTCCGTATTTTAAATGGTGTACAAAATTATAATGTCAGTATGTGGCAAGATACACAAGGTTCTTCAAATTCTGCTATCCACTAATTAATGGTTTTGTTGTCACAAGTGTGCAACTTTTTCTTTAAAATATTAAAAATATAATTTCATTTTTATAGGGCAACCACTCTTCCAAGACCGCGTCAAAAGATGAGAAGAACGATATGTGTGGAAAGGTAACTTCTAAATCAACTAACAAAAAACAACAATGGAGGACAAAGCGACAGAAGTCTAGCAAAATATATGAAAAAGATGTGACAATCTTTGCTTCCAGAAATAGCAGAAAACCAGTTGTTGAAGTAGAAGCTCTTGATGACGAGGTAACAAACTGAAAACATTATCACCCTGTATATGCATTAATAATTTTTTACAGCGTATTTATTTATTACATCACAAACCACATAGGCAGCAACGTAGAAACAAAGAAATATTTATTCGAAATAGAAATGAGGATGATGTGCCGACCAACCTCGAGCAGAAATAGAAATGATGCATCTGCCTTGCGCACTTGTGAATGAAAACGTAGCCAGCAACCTCATACTCAAGCTAGATGCAAGAGGGCTGCAGGTCTTTGGGAGATGAAATCAACGAATAAAGCAACTGCACGGACGCCACCGCCGCCCTTTACAAGCGTAGGCGACCGATGAGGCGTACGAGGACACAGACAAGCCTCCGTCCATGGTGAACATGTGCACCGGCTGCGGGGGTGGCTCCAGGTGAGGAAGATAAACCTCCATGCGCGAATCAACAAAGAAAGTTGATGGGAGTTATCCAATAGCAGCAATTTCTGAGTTAGAAGCAAGATTTAGGAAAAGAGAAAGGGGATCGGGGGAGATGGACAAACTCACTGTGAAAGAACATGAGTGGGGAAACAGGAACGGAGAAGTCAAGAAGACTACAGAATAGGAATGTGGAGAATAATAATGGTGGGACCCATTTGAACTAATGACGTTTTGTAGCACACGCACCTTGCTACTGTGATTGCACGTTTCTCATATATTAAGACAAAATATATCAAGGTTTTTTGGTAATTTACCTTATAAAGCCTGAAGAAGAGCTAGGCACGACAAAGGTAGCCACGTCGCCCCTAAATCGCTATCAACAGTGCTGCTGCCACCGTCTGTAAATTTCATGCCCCGCCGAGGGCATTTTAGTCTTTTCACGTGTAGGGGTATAAATTACAGCCGCTGCCGTGGAGAAGCAGGCAGCGACACCCCACGCGCGTGCACCTCCTTAACCCTAGCCGCCTCCCCACCTCAGCCCCCCGGTCCCCGGCGGCTTCCCCCTCGTCCTCACCCCCTTCCTCTCTTTCTCTCTCCCCCCGCCATCGTCGACCCCCACGGTTGGTTCGCCGCCTTCCTCTTCTTCGCCATCGACGTGGACGTCGGCGTGCGCGCGCGGGCGGCAGAGCTTGCTGGCCGGCTGCATGGCGCGCCCGTGCTGTACTGCCAGAAAAGCTTGATCCGCCGGCACCGGCCAGGCTCTCGACTGACGGGCTCGCCGGGTCGCCGCCCCTCACGCCGCGCCGGCTAGGGGCGAGAAGGCGGAGGCGGGAGCGGCTGCTTCGGGCCCCGATCTGGGGAGGGTATGAGGCAGGGGAGGACGCCGTCCCTTTTGTTCCCTCTCTGATTCGTCATCTTTCCTCTTTCCTCTTTCCATCCCTCACTTCGCCCTCAGGTCCGAGGCAACGAGTTTGCTTCCTCTGCTCCGTTCATGTCATTGAGGTTTGTTCTTCTTCCATCCTCTTCTTTCCTATTCGTGTGTTGTTGATTTTATTTTGATTATAACAATGAATCTCCATAGATTTTCCTATACTCAGCAGAAAACTTAGATCCCTTCTTCACTGGTTTCTTCTTCCTTCTCTGTAGTTTTTTCCTTGGCCATAGCACCACATTTGCGGCAGCACACCAGAGTCAATTTGGTTGACTAGCAACAGAGCAAAGGTGAGGTAATTCCCAATCTGACAATTAATTGCCTACATTTTCCTATCTTCAAGGGGCTGCTCTTTGATTCAGAGTAAAATCAGGTCTTCACCTATGGAGGAGGTAGATACTGACGGAGTGTATATGACCAGGTGTCCTCCAGGTTCTGCATCATCAGTGTGTACCTCTAGATTCTGCATCATTAGTGAGCAACTTACCTAAGGTTAGTTTTCTTTGTACTTCCAGCCCACTCTGCTCCCATTTCTCTCTCATATTCACATTAATCAGGGGCTGCTATCTGTGCAATCATGATGGTTTCTTTATGCCATCAGACCCCATCCTGTAGTGTCATTTTCCTCTCATCAGCTAGGAGAGTTTTAATAGATATATTGATAGCAAACAATAGAATTAATAAGAACCCGGTATATGGTGGTTTTCTCTGGGTTTTCTTTAATGAGTATATGTGATACATAGAAAATGTATATGGTGGTTTCCATTCTGGTTTACCTGGGTGGTGCATGGAGCTTATTTCTCTTGGGTTCTTTCTAGAGTATGAAGGTGTTTTTAGCTAGCACCATTTGGAGGAAGCACATCATGTCTTGGATCTGAAGTGAAGCTTGTTCTTATATAATTCTTTGAGAAAAGGGTGTTTATTAAGACTAACAAGAATCTCCAAGCATTTTTAGAATTGCATTCTTCTTTAGAGATGGTATTCTTTTTCAATAGTTCTCTGACTCATCTGATTGGGGTTTGGGTATACCAGTGTTGAGTAATGTATTCATTATGAACTGTTAATCCGGTTAACTGATGGAAATATTGGTGTCATTACACATAGTCAGTCTAAGCTAGATTTAGTTTCCCTAATAGTTATTATAGAGTTAATCCATGGTCTATAGCTTCAGAAGGGTATATTTCCTCTATTAGTTCCACTAATATAGTTCCCATTTACATTTAAGTGTAAGCATAGGGACATAATACATCATCCTTAATCTTCTAACTACAGTAGCCCATATCTAATTTTCCATTAATTTAACTTTGGTGAATGAGTCCCACTTAAAAAAAAAGCCAATGGAAAGTGTGTGATGCATTATCTACCTTTGTACTACCTACTTCTTGAACATTTCCTTTTAGATTGCTTACGCCTTATGTGCTTTTGCATTTTAATGCAGCAAATCACCCTGCCCTACGAACCACCATGCAAGCTGTTCACTTAACCTTCCAAAGCCAAGGTTCCTGTGTCGGCTTCTGTCGATAGTAGAGAAAGTACTTTAGCTGAAGATGCTATTGACCTATATCCAAGGAAGATGTTAGTGCTTCTGTTAAATTCAACTACTGTTTTTCCATGTTACAAATTTTCTTCCACTGATGATCCCCACACGAAAATAGGAAACTAAGCTGGATGGTGAGAATGCTGATGCTGTGGTTACCGGAGATGAGAAGAACGTGCAGTCTGACCAAACCTAGCCTAAGAGGTAGGAAATGTCTCTTAGATCAAAATCATTGGTTGGCAGTTGTACTGTGTTATTTGGCTCTTTAATGCTGGTTACTGAAATCTTGCTTACCTTGCTTGTTGACTACTAATGGATTATAATTATCTCTTCTAATTGGCTTCTTGGGCGATGGGCGCAACAATAAAATTTATATATTGCTTTTCTTGCTTACCTTGCTTGTTAACACAGACAACAACGACACATTCTTACTATGTTCCATTAAAGCAGATAAGAAGATAATTTATTTTGGGTAAATTTATTAATTGCTTTTCTTATCCAAGCTCACCAACCTAGCTTTAACACAAAAAGAAAAGGAGCAGGCTTGATTAGCTTAAAAAATAAAAAAATTTCAAAACGGTGTGGTAATAGAATTATGTTCAGTTTGTTACTTTGGGTTATTCTTGATAAGCAATTGGGTAGTGGTTGCTGTTTACTCATAATGGATGGATTGGTGGGAATGAGTTTATGAAAGCGTAATTCAACTGTTTATGGAAGTAGTTGGATGAACATGCATGTTGTATGCAACTAAACTGATCTGGTTGCTTACCTGCAAAAAATAAACTGATCTGGTTGCTTGGAAATCTTCACCTAATATGTTGTGCACTGGTCTGCATTTATATTAGCAGTTGTATTTTTATTTGTCTCTTTTGTGATAGTTTAAGGTGAGAACAGAGTATTTATAATTGGGGCATGGACTACATACTTTTCCTAAGTTTTTAGGTGTGACCATGGGATACACCTACTGTATTTAAGGCGTGTTGTTCTTTCTTGAATAAGGTACTGCGTTGTGCTTGAATGCAATTGTCTTGATTTTGACAGCAACCGAGCCCAATCAACAGTTAGTAGAAGTAGTTATGAGATGAGGCAGAGGAGAGCAGAGAGGACCGGAGAAGGAGTTGCAGACCTCGCCAACAAGGCCGTGACCAAAAATGCCCCGTATTTGTTTCTCATGCTTGGGTGATGGCTGACCATGGCATGTTCTTATTAGTTCAGGTTAGTTTCTAGCTGCCACTTTGTTTTACCAATTTCAGGTTGCTTCTCCACGAGTTTGTGTGTAGTTCCTTCTGCCCTGGAGCACCTTTGCTCATTGACCACGTTGATTGCTTATCTTTTGTTCCCTTCACGTCATTTGCTTGCACAAGATTTGTTGTTGTAAAAGAATTGCAATTATTTTTGCAGGTTGGTCTCTCCGGTTCTTTTTGCCGATGGCTTGATGTACGCACTGGCAACCTCTTACTGGCATGCCTCTGTTCGAGAGATGGGATATGAAGAAATGGCATTCTGGTATGTTATATCATTTGAAGCAATGACACTTTATTTTGGTTCACATTTCTTTACAGGTTGTTGTATGCAGAGTTTATGAGGTTGCACTGCACCATCAAACTATGCTCCATGTTAAGCAACGTCCAGAACTGCCATTATATATTTAATGTAGTAGGTTGATGTAAGTTTGTAACCAGTCATGGATTTAAAATAGGCTTTCTACCTCTTTATTTTGGCCGGCATGTTTTGGCATGTGTTTTTGTCATTGATCTGCTATATATTAATTACATTTGAGTAGACTGTTGACTGAGAAAGCTTGAACATGTTGTGTTTTGATTTATGAGGACTAATAGATAGTTTTCCCTCGGGTTTATTTATTTTCTCTCCACACTTTTAATTCTACAAAAAAAGTACATTCTATTGTTATTTGTTTACTAATGCAATATATGTACCCTTATTTGTCTCAACTTTATCAATTTTAGTTTGTGTTTTCTGTGGCGCAGAACACTGTTCAAGGCAGTGCTGTGTCAAAGATGTGTGCCAAATAATTAAGCTGATTGAAATATCAAACTTTGGGTGCAGTCTTCTTGGTCCTGTATATATGACTGTCTGATACAAAATCTGGACAGTTCTGTCATGCCTTTTATCTTCACATCTGCCTTTCATGAATTTACTAAAGCTTTTTTTTACTTGATCTTATGTGCAGCTACGTTTATCCAGGTTATAGGGCCTCTATAGGAAACGTAATAATCTGAATTCCTAAGTAAATATAACAGCTCATTTTCTTGCTTAAATTTGCCATTCTGAAATCCTAAGTATTTATAACAACTCAAGTGTATCCATATAGTAAGATATGACATTAGATTTTCTTCTTACTTGGATCTTTTGCCATGTAAAGTAGATTGTCCTCGAGTCGCTGTTGTGCTACTGCTAGGCACGAACAGAATGGCCTCCTCTTATTGCGAACCACACTGATGTTGGCTTCTGATTTCTGCTGTAATGGATTATTTACTATGGACAAATATGACAACATTCATTTGGAGCACCGTTTCTTGAGGCTATGTTTCTTCTACAGGTATACCATTATCGTTGGAGCGTATACTATGTCTATTTGATATATCTATGAATATATCCTTCCAGAGAATATTTATTTTTGTATTATATACTGGATGGAAATAATTTCTTGCTTATTGTTTATGTATGCCCAAACCAATGGTAGCTGCTTATTGTTTATGTATGCCCAAACCAATGGTGGCTGCTTACTGATAAAGGAAAGGTGTAATATATGTGTTATAGAATCCAACAGATCACCTGCTTACTGTTTATATATGCAAAGAGTAATGCTTGTTGCCCACTTATAATAAAGGGAAGTTAACTAGCAAATAAATAATCTATGGGTTGCAAAATCCAGTAGACCATGTGCTTACTGCTTTCATACATGGTCGTCTGCTGCTTCTTATTCCTTTGTAAGCCTCTGATTCCAACTATGGTGTGCTTCTAGGTTGATCGTCCGGCTGGGCAGTAGGTTGATTTCTCTCCTTTGGTTGGCTTGTTATCTGCTGCTTTGCCTAACAATGTTTGTGCTTGCTCTTTACAACTCTCTAAACACGCCCTGTCATGTAGGTTTCTAATTCATTCTATTCTACAGGTCTTGTTGTACTTGCATTGCCTTGCCTTTTTATCTGCTGCTCTGTTGGCTGGGCGACTACTTCTGCTGCTATATTGATTATTGTCGCCTCTTTCTCCATTGTAAGGTGTTGTGTTCAGTCCAGCGCCGTGCCTACGGCACAAATTCGTTGGCCTGAACAACGCTCCCGGCGCTGTGGATGCACCCACTAGCAAGCTCAGGCCAGGGGATACATGATATCGGTACTTTTTATAACTGATCCATGTTCTTGGAATACTTTATTTTATTTCATTAATAAGCAAGGGTGGATGGTGGCTTGCAGTGTGCTTGTACTAAAAAAGGTGTTCTGCCATCCCATGGATTCTAGCACAGCTCGAAGCGGCCAAGCCAAGGAGGACCTATAAAATTATCTGATCGTCTCTCTCTTTCTATATATGTGGTGTCTGGTGCATGTATGGCTGAGAATAGGGAGAGAGAGAGCAAGCTTAATTTTCATTGGGCATTCAAATTCTTATTTTGCTTTTCTCAGATTTTTGGCTGGGTGTTTAAACATACTTGCACACACTGGTTTCAGATTTCAGTGTAAACTACAAATAGGGGCAAATTATAGTGATTTTTCCAAATTAGAAATAGGGAAGGGAAACTATTGATTATTGTGTGCATGTATAACTATTGGATTACTGGTTGAACGAGTGCAGATTTGAGAAAGAAGAAATAGGGCCAATAAAATTAGGTGGGAGGTATGCTGATCGGTTCATTTTAGCACTACTAATCGACCGCTTCGCATCCTGAAGGTATGATGCATATTGCCTTGCTCTGATTTGCTTATTTGAATGTGTTTGTGTACATCAAAGTTCATTTTGTTATTTTTGCTCTTTGAGGGATATAGGAGAGATCTATTGTTGAAATTTGATGATAAAAATATAGCCATTATTGTTACAAGCATTATTGTTCCAGTTTTTTTTACTTATTGATCATGCCATTTTTCTTTCTGCCTTTGTAGCTGAAAGATTAGTGAGACTGACTAAATTCTAAACATGTTCCATGTGAGAGAAATAGCATGTTGATTTATTCTTGAAATAATCATAGCTGAGGGACGAGGTTCGTAACCGAGGGTCATGTGCAGAGCTGAAGGAAGAAGTTGCGAGGCTTGGAACTCTCCTTGTGAAGGGCTCAGGGACAGCAGTGAGGACAATGCCTCTTTAGTTGTAATTGTGATACTCCTGATGTGCAAGTAAACACTCCTGTAATACTCCTTATGCTAAAATGTTGGTGGTTAGTACAAAGGTGATGACATTGTTTGGTTCTCTGGTATTGATTTCATGATTTGTGGTTAATACATGATGTAATACAATCCACATTGCATTATATTTCCAGTTACATCTCCTACTTACTCTCTACTAACATTCTTTCTAATTCGCTTCTTGCGCCATTGGCGCAACCGGGTCATCTAGTAAGAATAACGGATTGGCGTGACAACCAAAATATAAAGGGTGGCTTATATTTTAACGGTATATTGTTTGCTCTCACAAAGTCCTCACTTTACTGTGACAGTACGCTCACCCTCGGTACTGTTGTACATGTCTATAGTAACAAATACATACCAGCAAAGTATATATGGATATCAAGACTATAATCAATTTCAGTAAAAATACAATAAAATATATGCCAAACTTGGGTACAAAATTAACTTATGATTATATTAAAACAAAAACAATGAGCTCCGTTCCAGTTTAGTTGTTGCTGTGTACTAGATCTGCGACAACTATTATGGAACGAAGAGAGTAATAAATTTATATTTATAAAAAAACTAAGTAACAAGATAAAAATGCAAGCGAAAAAATACATATATAATATGAAGAATGTAGTTGATCATAAGATTAGAGGATACAAATATAATTTGAAAATGCAGAGGTCATAAAACTACAGTTAGTATGGCAAATGAGAATGGACAACACATATATTTATATATAAATGAAAGACCAAACATACTAAAGAAAAAAGTTCGCAAAATTTTAATACTTGATAATGTGATCTCATTTGGTTTAAATTTTCTATGAATATATTACAAAATATTTTCCTAAAATTTAACATCATAAATCCTAGCCCGCGCATCGAGCGGGCCACTTTGCTAGTTGGAACAAATTCATTTGATGCATGAATTAAATCATACGAAAATCACAAATTGCTATCTTCTGTTAAGAGAGAACATAATTAGCCTCATAGCATACTGTGTTGCGTCCTGTATGTGGTGTGTGTGTGGCTGGCTTGGCCACGGTCGTGTGTGGCCGGCCCTGTGTAATTAGTGTGTGTGTGTGTGTGTGTGTGTGTGTGTGTGTTAGGTTAGTAGTGGCACACTGCCATGTGGTCCCACCCCCCTCTGTTTATCCATTTATCAGAACTATTAAACTTGTGTCTATGACACCTAGGCCCCACTGCCTAGAGTTGACTAGTCAACCCAGTAAATGTTGACTGTTGACCTTGCTGACTCATCCCCCTGGCCCACTGTCATACACCCTGGCTAGCACAACCCCATGTGACAAAAGTATTTAGTTACTTAATTTTTGAATTAAGATAATTAGAAAATCATTTAAAACTTTGAAAAATCATAGAAAAACATCCGTAGCTCGGATGAAAAAGTTTTATACATGAAAGTTGCTCAGAACGACAAGGCGAATCCGAGTATGCAGCCCGTTCGTCTGCCACACATCCCTAGCATAGTGAACATGCAACTTTCACCCTCTGATTCATCTGTCTGAAAAATGCCAAACTTCGGGAAAACTTTCACGGATGTTATCCCCCTTCGATGGTATCGCGTAGTACTACGTTAGAACACCCGTAGCTCTGCTTATTGTCTTGTCATGCATAGTATTGCACTTGTTTGCTCTGTATTTATTGTTTCTTCCCCCCCTTCTCTCCGGTAGACCCCGAGTCCGATGCTGATGCCCCCGTGATCGACTACGTCGACGACGACCCTTCTTCCGTTTCAGCGGAGCTTCCAAGCAAGCCCCCCCTTTGATCATCCCGATATCGCCCATTCTATTCTCTCATGCTTGCATTAGATTTTGCTACTGTATTTGATTGCTCCTATTCTGATGCATAGCCTCCTTTTGTACTTGCTATTGTTACCTACCTGCTTATCCCAAACTGCTTAGTATATGTTGGTTAGTGATCCATCAGTGACCTCCACCTTGTCCTTGTTGCCCCTGCTTCATCATCGACGACTCTATCAACGTGATCGACGACCAGAGCCCGACACCTCACATCACTTCACGCTCCTTTTGTTGCTCGACTCTGCAGAGCTACTATCGAGTGCCGAGGGTGATCCCTCATAACGCACTCCTGATGATAATTCTGTAGTGTAGCTATTCGGTGTGGTCATCGAGGGTGGTTCCTCTTTCACCATTCCCGATCGGCTCTGTCGTGCAACACCTCAAGTGTGAACCTCAAGGGTGGTTCCTCTTACGTTCACCTTGATGATTACATCGAGTGGAATCCTCCGAGGGTGATTCCTTGGGTTTTCCCCTTGATGTATGGACACACAGTTACCTTGACTTTACTAGAGATCGTTGTGAAAGCCGGGCGGGCCTGGAGAGCACCCGTGCGATGTAACGATGGCGGTGGCTGTTTAGCGGTATCACCCGGGAGGGGGAGATAGCTCCGGACTTGTCTCGACAGCCGTCACTCCTTTTAATAACGCACTAACAGGTTTGGGTATTTGTTCTGAGTTGGCCTTTGGCCTTTACGCACTAACCACCACGCGAGAATAGTTATGGACCTTGATGTCGTGGTATCAACTGAAGCTTTGTCAGACGTCCAGTTCAGCAGTGCGGCACGGTCGGATCGTGCTGGCCATCCGAGGCGGTGCTGGTATTCACCCTGCGCGCAACGACCCGGAGTGCTGCGGGCGATGGGCCCAAGACCCCGGGCGCTTAGGATGTAGACCGTGGGAGCTCTTTCTTTGAGCCTAGGTAGGGATGCGACGTGTTGATCTTCCGAGGCCGGGCATTGACCCCAGAAAGGTGTGTCCTGCCAGAGTGATCGAGCGTGTTGGGTAACGTGGTGCACCCCTGCAGGGAAGATCTTTATTTGAATACCGTTTCCACGGTAGTGGACGTTCAGACTTGTATCCTGATCTTATACAACTAGAAATGGATACTTGATATGTGATGGATATGTTGGCTCCGGGATTGCTTTCTCGCAGGGAGTCGAGGAAGGATCTCTGGGCCTTAATGTTACAACATGCTTGTTAATTAAACTGCTATTCTTAACTCTTCTACATGCTGCAGGATGCTTGGATCTGCTTGAAGATGCTAGTCTTCGATAGGCTAGGCCTTCCCCCTCTATTCTGGCATTCTGTAGTTCAGTCCACAGATACAGCCCTTCCATTTGATACCAATGCATACTTAGTGTAGATCTGATGATTGCGATTACTTTGGATGAGTACTCACGGTTGCTTTGCTTCCCCTTTCCCCCCTTCTTCCTTCTTTCCTGTTGTTGCAACCAGATGGTGGATCCCTGGAGCCAGATGCCACCGCCGACGGATGCTACCACGTGGAGACCGCCGACAACCAGGAGTAGTTAGGAGGTCCCAGGCAGGAGGCCTTGCCTCTTCGATCGTGTTGCTTTTGTGCTAGCCTTCTTAAGGCATCCTTGTCTAACTTTATGTCTGTACTTAGATATTGTTGCTTCTGCTGACGCTTGTGTATCGAGCTTGTATTCGAGCCCTCGAGGCCCCTGGCTTGTAATATGAAGCTTGTATTATTTTATTTGCGTCTAGAGTTGTGTTGTGATATTCGCCTGCGTGAGTCCCTGATCTTGATCGTACACATTGCGTGCATGATTAGTGTACGGTCGAATCGGGGGCGTCACAAGATCACTGGACAGCGGTCAAATTTATCCTTAGTGGAATAAGGATATGTTCTCGATTATGGAGGTGACAAAAGCCTCGTCGTAAAAGGGTTACGTCGATGCAAGTTTTTGACACTGATCCAGATGACTCTAAGTCTCAATCTGGATACATATTGAAAGTGGGAGCTATTAGCTAGAGTAGCTCTGTGCAGAGCATTGTAGACATAGAATTTGTAAATTACTTACGGATCTGAATGTGACAGACCCGTTGACCAAAATTATCTCACAAGCAAAACATGATCTCACCTTAGTACTCTTTGGGTGTTAATCACATAGCGATGTGAACTAGATTACTGACTCTAGTAAACCCTTTGGGTGTTGGTCACATATCGATGTGAACTATGGGTGCTAACCACATAAAGATGTGAATTATTGATGTTAAATCACATGGTGATGTGAACTAGATTATTGACTCTCGTGCAAGTGGGAGACTGAAGGAAATATTCCCTAGAGGCAATAATAAAGTTATTATTTATTTCCTTATATCATGATAAATGTTTATTATTCATGCTAGAATTGTATTAACCGGAAACATAATACTTGTGTGAATACATAGACAAACAGAGTGTCACTAGTATGCCTCTACTTGACTAGCTCGTTGATCAAAGATGGTTATGTTCCCTACCCATTGACATGAGTTGTCATTTGATTAACGGGATCACATCATTAGGAGAATGATGTGATTGACTTGACCCATTCCGTTAGCTTAGCACTCGATCATTTAGTATTCTGCTATTGCTTTCTTCATGACTTATACATGTTCCTATGACTATGAGATTATGCAACTCCGTTTCTGAGGAACACTTTGTGTGCTACCAAACGTCACAACATAACTGGGTGATTATAAAGGTGCTCTCTGTGTGTCTCCAAAGGTACTTGTTGGGTTGGCGTATTTCGAGATTGGGATTTGTCACTCCAATTCTCTGAGAGGTATCTCTGGGCCCACTCGGTAATGCACATCACTATAAGCCTTGCAAGCATTGCAACTAATGAGTTAGTTGCGGGATGATGTATTACAGAACGAGTAAAGAGACTTGCCGCAACGAGATTGAACTAGATATTGAGATACCGACGATCGAATCTCGGGCAAGTAACATACCGATGACAAAGGGAACAACGTATGTTGTTATGCGGTCTCGACCGATAAAGATCTTCAGAGAATATGTAGGAGCCAATATGGGCATCCAGGTCCCGCTATTGGTTATTGACCGGGAGGTGTCTCGGTCATGTCTACATAGTTCTCGAACCCGTAGGGTCCGCACGCTTAACGCTCGCTGACGATATAGTACTATGAGTTATGTATGTTGGTGACCGAATGTTGTTCGGAGTTTTGGATGAGATCACGGATATGACGAGGAACTCCGGAATGGTCCTAAGTAAAGATTGATATGTGGACAGTAGTGTTTGATCTCCAGAAGGTTTCTAATCCATCGGAAGGGGTTCCGGATGTTTCCCGAAATGTTTGGGCACGAGAACACTTTATCTGGGCCAAAGGGGAAAGCCCACGAGGTTTTTGGAAAGCGCAATGAAGTTTTGCGGAGTCCAGGGGCCAGACGCCAGGGACCCTGGCGTCTGGCCCTGGAGTCCGAGAAGGACTCTTACCTTTCGGGTGAAACTGACTTTGTGGAGGCTTTTACTCCAAGTTTCGACCCCAAGGCTCAACATATAAATAGAGGGGTAGGGCTAGCACCCAAGACACATCAAGAAACACCAAGCCGTGTGCCAGCAACCCCGTCCCCTCTAGTTTATCCTCCGTCATAGTTTTCGTAGTGTTTAGGCGAAGCCCTGCGGAGATTGTTCTTCACCAACACCGTCACCGCGCCGTCGTGCTGCCGGAACTCATCTACTACTTCGCCCCTCTTGCTGGATCGAGAAGGTGAGGACGTCATCGAGCTGAACGTGTGCAGAACTCGGAGGTGCCGTGCTTTCGGTACTTGGATCGGTCGGATCATGAAGACGTTTGACTACATCAACCGCGTTGATATAACGCTTCCGCTTACGGTCTACGAGGGTATGTAGACAACACTCCCCTCTCGTTGCTATGCATCACCATGATCCTGCGTGTGCGTAGGAATTTTTTTGAATTACTATGTTCCCCAACAAATAGGTGTGGAGGCAAACACCATCTCGAACCATTCAAACAGATTACTAATTGCACCCAAGGTTTCCAATTTAGGCGCAGAGACCACAATTATTTGTGAAGGTTTATAACAACAATCAAGGAGCAACCATTGAAGTGAAGGGGCGTCTTCAATGATGCGCTCCTGACCTTCAAAATGAATTCCAATGCTTACAAGGTGAGACGACTTTATTTTGAGAAAAGAGATATGGATTCCTAGTCCAAAAACAAGCACCAAACGTTGCAGTGCAGGGCAGCTAGAGTGGATGATGCTGTGAAGTGAGGCCACCGACAGATCAATCAACACAAGCACAAGTTTTTTCAGCAGTGGGAGTCGAAGCATTTGTACTAGATAGTCTGCTAGATGGCACCGGGTCAAGGTGGCGGTGTGGAGAGAGGAGGAAAACCATGAGATGGGCATCGATGGTGAGGGCACAGATGCAGCTCTTGGAGGTAACCTATCACTTTAGTAATGGTAGAACTCAAGATGCTGGAGTTTATCGAATTGACGGGATGTCAGCCAGGCGGCCATCATGCAGGGTATGTCCAGCAGGTAGCATGCCTGGATGCAGATGCTTTGAACGGAGCCCTCGTGGGAGGAGATGATGGCTCCGGGGAGTTCAGAATCATCATCTACAGATAGCTGACAACAGTCGAGATTAAGAGGCGCGGTCCACCACGGAGTGTGCCACCGAGGTGCGAGGACTTGTGTGCGACAACCATCCTTGGTTGGGAGAAGGGAGATGATCTCCCCAAGGATGCCGTCTTGGAGATCGCTGATGTGGTCCGCCAGATATTCTACTGGTTCCTCAGGTCCAGGGGGCGCTTCTGGCCGCACAGTCGGGTCCAAGATCTACATTCGGCGGCAGTGCTGATCGGAGCCTCATCTTTGTTACCAATCTGAAAGAAAAAAATGGCATAACATGTAGGACATTCGAAATGAATTCTCAAGATCAGGAAGAAAAAAGGCACAAACATATATTATGTAGGACATTCAAAATCAATTCTCAAGATCTGGCCACGAATTATTAGCACGCAAGCTAACCCTAGTCGAATTATTAGCAAAAATCATTTGTATAAAACAAACAATTAATCACTAACTCTATACACATAACATTGGGTATATAGATGGGTATATAGATGACTAACCGGTTTTCCGTCGGAGTTGCAGTCGTTGCCGGAGTTGTTGTTGACTGATACGTCTCCGTCGTATCTACTTTTCCAAACACTTTTGCCCTTGTTTTGGACTCTAACTTGTATGATTTGAATGGAACTAACCCGGACTGACGTTGTTTTCAGCAGAATTGCCGTGATGTTGTTTTATGTGCGTAAAACAAAAGTTCTCGGAATGACCAAACTCCACGGAACACCTTAGAAAAAATAATAAAAATCCTCGCCAAAGATGAAGACCAGGGGGCCCACACCCTGCTCACGAGGGTGGGGGCGCGCCCCCTACCTCGTGGGCCCCCTGGTGGCCCTCCGACGCCAACTCCAACTCCATATATTGGCTTTCAGGGAGAAAAAATCAGAGAGAAAGTTTCATCGCGTTTTACGATACGGAGCCGCCGCCAAGCCCTAATCTCTCTCGGGAGGGCTGATTTGGAGTACGTTCGGGGCTCCGGAGAGGGGGATTCGTCGCCGTCGTCATCATCAACCATCCTCCATCACCAATTTCATGATGCTCAATGCCGTGCGTGAGTAATTCCATCGTAGGCTTGCTGGACGGTGATGGGTTGGATGAGATTTATCATGTAATCGAGTTAGTTTTGTTAGGGTTTGATCCCTAGTATCCATTATGTTCTGATATTGATGTTGCTATGACTTTGCTATGCTTAATGCTTGTCACTAGGGCGCGAGTGCCATGATTTCAGATCTGAACCTATTATGTTTTCATGAATATATGTGTGTTCTTGATCCTATCTTGCAAGTCTATAGTCACCTACTATGTGTTATGATCCGCAACCCAAGTGACAATAATCGGGACCACTCCCGGTGATGACCATAGTTTGAGGAGTTCATGTATTCACTATGTGCTAATGCTTTGTTCCGGCTCTCTATTAAAAGGAGGCCTTAATATCCCTTAGTTTCCAATAGGACCCCGCTGCCACGGGAGGGTAGGACAAAAGATGTCATGCAAGTTCTTTTCCATAAGCACGTATGACTATATACGGAATACATGCCTACATTACATTGATGAATTGGAGCTAGTTCTGTGTCACCCTATGTTATAATCATATACGACGAATCGTGCATCCGCAAGATAATTATCCATCGCTAATCCGATTGCCTCACGAGTTTTCCATATCTTGGTTCTCGCTTATTTACTTTTCCGTTACTCGTTACAATCACTACAAAACACCAAAACATTAGTTTTCTTTGTCTTTACTTTTGTTACCGTTACCACCACTATCATATTACTTTGCTACTAAACACTTTGTCAGCAGATACTAAGTTTCCGTGTGGTTGATTTGACAACTCAGCTGCTATTACTTGAGAATATTCTTTGGCTCCCCTTATGTCGAATCAACAAATTTGGGTTGAATACTCTACCCTCGAAAACTGTTGCGATCCCCTATACTTGTGGGTTATCAAGACCTTTTTCTGGCGCCATTGCCGGGGAGCATAAGCTCTATTCTTGGAGTCACTCGGGATTTATATCTGCTGGACACTATGAAGAACTTGAAAGACGATCGAACTACTATTTTGCCCTCAACTACGAGGGGAGGTAAGGGACTGCCATCTAGCCTTGCACTAGATTCTCCTTCATTATGAGTAAGTTTGCGACACCTAAACCTACTACTGCTATGAATTCTGATATGTCGCATGTTATTGATGATGCCACTTCTGCTATGCATGATACTTATGATGAAAGTACTTCTATGCTTGATACTACTGTGCCCCTTGGTGAATTTCTTGATGAGAAAATTGCTAAGTCTAGAGAAAGAGAAATTATTGAACCTGAATACGATGATGTTAGTGATGATGAAAATATGCCTGCTATTCCTGAGGGTTATCTTTTTGATGCGGAATCTTCTGCAGCTATTCTTGCTTGCCAGGATAGACTTGAACTTTAGAGGTTGCTAGTAAAATGGAGTAAAGAATCTTTTAGAGATAGGATGAAACCCGACCCTGCTTTTGCTACTTCACCTATCTGTGTTCCTGATCAGGATTATTATGATTTTTCCGTTGATCCGTATATAATTGCTTCGGTTGAATCGATCCTTTTATGGCCATGAATCTGAAACTGTTGTGGCACATCTTACTAAGTTCAATGATATAGCTGCCCTGTTTACTAATAATGAGAGATCACGCTACCTTTATTTACTCAAAATATTTCCGTTCTCATTAAAGGGTGATGCTAAGATATGGTTGAATTCTCTTGATCCTGATTGTGTGCAAAGTCCCCAGGATATGATTTATTACTTTTCTGCTAAATATTTCCCTGCTCATAAGAAACAAGCTGCTTTGAGGGAAATATACAACTTTGTGCAAATTGAAGAAGAGAGTCTCCCACAAGCTCGGGGAGGCTTCTCAAGTTACTTAATGCTTTGCTGATCATCCTCTTAAGAAACCTGAAATATTTGATATCTTTTATAATGGACTAACCGATGCTTCCAGAGATTACCGGATAGTTGTGCTGGTTCTCTTTTCAGGAAAGAACACGGATGACGCTGAAATTCTATTGAATAATATGTTGGCAAATGAAAATAATTGGGCACCTCCCAAGCCAGCTCTGAGCCAATTCGAGCCTATTCCTAAACCAACTCAAGAAGAGAGGTGTTCTATTTCTCGATCCAAGATATGCAAGAAGCAAAGAAATCTATGAAAGAAAAAGGTATTAAAGCTGAAGATGTTAAGAATTTACCTCCTATTGAAGAAATACATGGTCTTAATTAACCGCCTGTTGAAGAAGTATATGATCTCAATTACTTGTTTACTGAAGAACCTCTCGATACCCCGACACAGGTAGTAAAGGTAAATTCTCTCTATAGATATGATAAAGCTGAAGTCCCTCCTACTAAAATTGCTAGTCGGTGCTTGGATGAGTTTGATGACTTTATGTTTAAGCAAGATGATTTTAATGCTTATTTTGGTAGACAATTAAAACAGAATACCTTTATGATAAATGCTTGGGTGATTATATGGCTGATATTAGAGGTGAGCTTAAACTTGTTAGAAAACATGCTTCTATGGTCACCACTCAAGTAGAACAAGTACTTAAAGCTCAGAAAGAACTGCTAGATGAAATGAATAGTAAGAAAAATGATTGTGCTGTTAGAGTGGCTACTAGAACTGGTAGAATGACTCAGAACCTTTGTATCCTGAAGGCCACCCTAAGAGAATCGAGCAAGATTCTCGGAGAAATAATATTGATGTACCTAGTTCTTCTAAGAGGAAGAAAAGAAAAATGATAGGACTTTGCAAACTTCTAGTGAACCTATTGCTGAACCACACGAGAATCCAAATGATACTTCTATTTACGATGTTGAAACACGCCAGTGATGAACATGAACCTAGTGATAATGTTCATGTTGATGCTCAACCTAGTAATGATAATGATGTAGAAGTTGAACTCGCTGTTGATCTTGATAACCCACAATCAAGAAATCAACGTTATGATAAAAGAGACTTCGTTGCTAGGAAACATGGTAAAGAAAGGGAACCATGGGTTCGTAAACCCATGCCTTTTTCCACCCAAACCATCCAAGAAAAAGGATGATGAGGATTTCAGCGCTTTCTTTGAAATGATTAGACCCATCTTTTTTGCGTATGCGATTAAGCGATGTGCTCAAAACAAATCCTTATGCTAAGTATATGAAGGATATCATTACTAATAAAAGGAAGATACCTGAAGCTGAAATTTCCACCATGCTTGCTAATTACACTTTTAAGGGTGGAATACCAAAGAATCTTGGAGATCCAGGAGTACCTACTATACCATGCTCCATTAAAAGAAATTATGTTAAAACTGCTTTATGTGATCTTGGAGCCGGTGTCAGTGTTATGCCTCTCTCTTTATATCGTAGACTTGATTTGAATAAGTTGACACCTACTGAAATATCTTTGCAAATGGCTGATAAATCAACTGCTATACACAGCCGGTATTTGTGAGGATGTGCCTGTTGTGGTTGCAAACGTTACTATTTTAACGGACTTTGTTATTCTTGATATTCCCGAGGATGATAGTATGTCTATTATTCTTGGAAGACCTTTAATTAATACTGCAGGGGCCGTTATTGATTGCACCAAAGGCAATGCCACTTTTCATGTTAATGGCAATGAGCATACGATACACTTTCCGAGGAAACAACCTCAAGTTCATAGTATCAACTCTATTGGAAAAATTCCATCGATTATATTTGGAGGTTTTGAATTTCTTCTCCCTACTGTCAAGAAGAAATATGATATACTTATTATTGGGGATGTCCATATCCCGCTGACGTAACATAGTGTTATTCGAAATTTCTCCGGCTCCATGTTATTCGGAATGAGTTTGTTAACAAGACTTGATCAACCTTGTTAGTGGATTCTTTTTGATGAGCATGAGATGGATGAAACTAGAAGCACAACCTTCTGTACCCTCTTTATATTCTCTGTTATTTAGTAGAAATAAAGTAAAGTAGTATTTTTCAGTATGTTTCCTGATTTATCCGTGCAATATAAAAATATCCCGAAAATAAAAGTCCTCAGAATGCCATGCCAATTTAATATGATTTTTTCGAATATTTGAGGATTCTTGTGCAAAAGTTACTGCTGGGGAGCTGCCACCTGGCCACGAGGGTGGAGGGCGCGCCCCCTGCCTCGTGGGCCCATGGTGGCCCTCCTCCACTTATCCCTGCACCCATCTTCTTCCTCTGCCTCACACAATCCCGAAAAACCAACTCAAGCTCGTGCTCCAGCCGCTTTTGCTGTGATTTTCGATCTCCTTGCTCAAAGCACCTCTCGCAAAACTGCTTGGGGGAGATTGTTCCTTGGTATGTGACTCCTCCATTGGTCCAATTAGTTTTTGTTAGTGCTTTATTCATTGCAAATTTGTGCTGCATAGGTGACCATGTTCTTGAGCTTGCATGTCAAATATATATGGTTCCAAGTAGTTCTAATGCTTGATATATGCTTTAGGCACTTGTGTGAGTTGTTGCTATCAATTTTATTGAAGTTGGTTCACTTTTATTTGAAGTTACTAAAAATTTCAGATTGTTTCAGAAATAATGAAGAAATTTTTGAGGGGCTCGTCGAGCCGAAGCTCTAAGGAAAAACAAAAGGAAGAAGAATGTAAGCCCAAATTTAATTTGTCACAAGACCATGGAGGTCCGGCCGTGTGAATGGCCTTCCGACGACTTCTTGAGGAGAGCCGGGATTTATGAGGATTTCTATTTATTGATTGAGAAAGCCGGCCTCACCAACTTCCTCCGCGACCAACGTCATCAGTATCTGTTACTCACAAATACTTTTGTGCAAAACTTCTACTTTTTCCCTAAGAAATCACCTCCAACAAAGAGAGTTTCATTTATATGACGTTGTTAAAGAGATGACATTAGCTGAATTCTGCGAGGTTTGCGAATAACCTTTGAAGGCACCTTAGATGAACCCCACCGTAACAAAGTAGAAGCTTTTATTAACACCATCACGGTGGGAGAAACCAGGAAGGTTTCTGATGCAAGGATCACTAGCATACATTTTTCTGTTTTACATTACTTTGCCTTATTTGCTAGTCGTTGCTTGATTGGACGCGGGAATTGTGGGAACCTTAGTATTCCTGATATTATTATTTTGCTCCATGGTTTATACCGCAATAACTCTGTTAGTATGGGTGGAATTGTTGCTAGACGGTTAAGTCTAAACCGCATACTAAGGGTCCCATCTTTGGAGGCATTTATGCTTCACGCCTAGCTGAACATTTTGAAATACCTATTAGGCATGAGGAGAAAGAAGAAACAGCTGCCCGTGTTTATTTAGATTATAAGAGTATGATAGCGCATGATTTTCTTGTTAAGAGTCGCTAAGGGGAGCTCAAATATAAATTATACTTTGATAAACATCACCCTGAGACTATTACTTTGCCTGCTCCCTCTTTGTTTAACTTGTCTGCAGAACCTCACATCGCTTCGTGGTCGGCTGTTCAAGCCTATCGGAATCCTGCACCAGCCCCGAACCGGAACCACGAGATGAGCCTCCACGACTATCTGTTTATTCTTGGGATCCAGAGGAGGCTGCCAGCCAGTGGCAGTCAGAGTCTTCTTCGTCACACTATGACCCCAGCTTCACCTACGGGTATCCGCCAGGCTATCCCTGGCAATAGACCAACTTAGGCCAAAAGCCTAAGCTTGGGGCAGTACGTATTTCTCACCGACATTACATTTATGCTCACACACACTCATTGCTAGATGTCGGTGCTCATACTCTTTCACTGTAATATCCATGTTAGTTTAAATTTATTTTTCTAGCTTTCTTCTTGTGTGTTTGATAAACCTTAAGAAAAAACAAAAAAATTAGTTAGTCTACTCTCCATGCTTGTAGTAGAATTAAAAAGAAAACCCAAAAATATTTCCCGTTCTTCTTTTTACTTGTTGGGAGCTTTCCCGTGTAAATAGTTTTTATTTTTCTTTTCCTTTCTTTGGGGTCGAGAAGACCATATTGAAAATGCTTAGTGGCTCTCATATGCATGATCGTTTATTTAACTTAGAGCCCATATTACTTGTCTTCTCTCTTAAGTTGAATGCTTGCAGATTCCAGCTTAGTCCAATGCACGTGCACTCTTATTATAATACACACCGTTTGGTCGTGCAATTGAAAGGAAATAATGATGATATATGATGGACTTATTGGGATGAGAAAAGCTGGTATGAACTTGACCTCTCTTGTTTTTGTAAATATGATGATTCATTGTTCCTGATTCAGCTATTATGAAGTAAACATATTTGCAATGACATTTAGAGATTATAGTTTCTTGTGCCATGCTTGATTAGCTATGAGTTATAATGGTTTACCGTGCGTGCCAACATGCTATTAGAATGATTATGATATGGTATGATGGGATGGTATCCTCCTTTGAACGAATTGAGTGACCCGACTTGGCACATGTTCACGCATGTAGTTGAATCAAATCAACATAGCCTTCATGATATTTATGTTCATGGTGGATTATATCCTACTCATGCTTGTATTCGTGTAAATTAATTTTAATGCATGTTTACTACTGTTGTCGCTCTCTCGCTTGGTCGCTTCCCGCCTTTTGCTAGCCTTCACCGCATTTCAAGCGGAATATCGCTTGTGCATCCAAACTCATTAAACCCCAAAGTTGTTCCATATGAGTCCACTATACCTTCCTATATGCGGTATTTACCTGCCGCTCCAAGTAAATTTGTATGTGCCAAACTCTAAATCTTCAAATAAACATTCTGTTTTGCATGCTCGAATAGCTCATATGTCAACTAGAGCTGCCCTTATCTTTCGTGTTAGGCGGGTTATTCTCAAGAGGAGTGGACTCCGCTCCTCATTCACGTGAAAATGGCTGGTATCCGGGATGCCCAGTCCCATGCTTTATGCAAACTAAATCAAAATAACTGCAAACAGAACTCCCCTTGGGACCCGTTGAATGTTGGAGGTACTCGTTGTTTCGAGCAAGCCATGGATTGATGCTTGTGGAGGAAGGGGAGTATAAACTTTACCATTCTGTTTGGGAACCACCTATAATCTGTTTAGCATGGGAGATATCGTCATCTTTTAGTTGTTATGTTGACAATGAGAGTATGCCGCTCAATATATAATTTATCTCTATTTCAAAATCGAGCTCTGGCACCTCTACAAATCCCTGCTTCCCTCTGCGAAGGGCCTATCTATTTACTTTTATGTTGAGTCATCACCCTTCTTATTAAAAAGCACCCATTTGGAGAGCACACTGTCGTTTGCATTCATTATAATTGGTTTATATTGGGTATGACTTGACCGGATCTCTTTTACCATGAATTACAATGTTTAGTCAGTCCTTGATCTTTAAAGGTGCTCTGCATTTATGTTTTATGGTATTAGAAAGGGCTAGCGAGATACCATTTCTTTATATCATGTTATGATTATTTTGAGAAAGTGTTGTCATCCGAAGTTTTATTATTATGGCTCGCTAGCTGATTATGCTATTGATATGAGTAATTATGAGACCTACGTGTTATTGTGAGTATGATTAGTTCATAATATTTGCTGAAACTTGAATGCTGGTTTTTCATGTTTACAACAACAAGAGCAAACAGAGTTGGTAAAAGTTTTTCTTTTTCTCTTTCAGTTTGTCAACTGAATTGCTTGAGGACAAGCAAGGGTTTAAGCTTGGGGGAGTTGATACGTCTCCGTCGTATCTACTTTTCCAAACACTTTTGCCCTTGTTTTGGACTCTAACTTGTATGATTTGAATGGAACTAACCCGGACTGACGTTGTATTCAGCAGAATTGCCGTGATGTTGTTTTATGCAGAAAACAAAAGTTCTCGGAATGACACGAAACTCCACGGAACACCTTAGAAAAATAATAAAAATCCTCGCCAAAGATGAAGACCAGGGGCCCACACCTGCTCACGAGGGTGGGGGCGCCCCCAGGCGCGCCCCCTACCTCGTGGGCCCTCGGTGGCCCTCCGACGCCAACTCCAACTCCATATATTGGCTTTCGGGAGAAAAAATCAGAGAGAAAGTTTCATCGCGTTTACGACACGGAGCCGCCGCCAAGCCCTAATCTCTCTCGGGAGGGCTGATCTGGAGTCCGCTCGGGGCTCCGGAAAGGGGATTCGTCGCCGTCGTCATCATCAACCATCCTCCATCACCAATTTCATGATGCTCACCGTCAGTGCGTGAGTAATTCCATCGTAGGCTCACTGGACGGTGATGGGTTGGATGAGATTTATCATGTAATCGAGTTAGTTTTGTTAGGGTTTGATCCCTAGTATCCATTATGTTCGAGATTGATGTTGCTATGACTTTGCTATGCTTAATGCTTGTCACTAGGGCCCGAGTGCCATGATTTCAGATCTGAACCTATTATGTTTTCATGAATATATGTGTGTTCTTGATCCTATCTTGCAAGTCTATAGTCACCTACTATGTGTTATGATCCGCAACCCCGAAGTGACAATAATCGGGACCACTCCGGTGATGACCATAGTTTGAGGAGTTCATGTATTCACTATGTGCTAATGCTTTGTTCCGGTTCTCTATTAAAAGGAGGCCTTAATATCCCTTAGTTTCCAATAGGACCCCGCTGCCACGGGAGGGTAGGACAAAAGATGTCATGCAAGTTCTTTTTCATGAGCATGTATGACTATATACGGAATACATGCCTACATTACATTGATGAATTGGAGCTAGTTCTGTGTCACCCTATGTTATAACTGTTACATGACGAACCGCATCCGGCATAATTATCCATCGCTAATCCGGTGACTACGAGTTTTCCATATTCTGGTTCTCGCTTATTTACTTTTCCGTTGCTACTGTTACAATCACTACAAAATACCAAAAACATTAGTTTTGCTGTCTTTACTTTTGTTACCGTTACCACCACTATCATATTACTTTGCTACTAAACACTTTTCTGCAGATACTAAGTTTCTAGGTGTGGTTGAATTGACAACTCAGCTGCTAATACTTGAGAATATTCTTTGGCTCCCCTTGTGTCGAATCAACAAATTTGGGTTGAATACTCTATCCTCGAAAACTGTTGCGATCCCCTATACTTGTGGGTTATCATTGACCTTCAGCTCATTTGAAGAGCACGGCAACACCGACGAAGTCAAGGTCGTGCTGCTGCCCGCGCGAGACCTTTTTGGCGGTGAAGAAAACCTCTGTGCCCAGCTTCACGCGTTGCGCGGGTGCTTCACCAGCCCCGGCTTCGCCACTCCTCCGATGGTGCACTTCAGCGGTATCGTCATACACTCCAGAGTCCAGACGTTGGTGACCACTATGGACCGGGGGTGCGGCCGCCTATTATGGTCGGTGGCTCGAGCGCGCATTTAATACAGACCAGTGGGAGCAAGGCAGGCTACGGTCAAAAGTTGTCTCGCCTCCCGGTGAGCTTGCGAAGCAGACTTCTGCCATTCCAGCCATCATTTCACACAGCTGCTCGCAAGCCTCCCCGTCAATACGCACACCTGCACTGCACAAACGCCTCTCGGTATGCCTGCGCGGCGGACTGCTCGCATACATCCCGTCAACTCACGCCTGCTCGCACGATCACGGGGCGTGTGGCAGCACGTATATTTTTTGGTTTATTTTCTGCCGATTTACTGCTTAACTGAACCGTTTGCGTTGAAGATATGCACAAATCCTGCGTTGAACAGCTCGCACACTTCCCGTGAACTGCGCACCACACGAGTTTTGATTTACTAGAATTTAAAAACCAGGTATCTCAATGTTTTGACGGCAATCAACAAAGGTTCTCGGTGTTTTAAATTCATTCCCATTTCTTGCATGGGACCTAATTAAGCATGCACCCAAGGACGATATTTGATTTTTTCAACCAGTTTATATGCACTAGAGCATGTGCATGTATTTCTAATTTGAATTATGCACATAAAATGTCTAGAAAACCCAGTTAATGTATAAAAATGCCCAAACAAGCCCCGAAAAATTCCAAAACTTAACAACACTCCTGTTGTTCTATGTTGACACTAGAATTTTTTTGAAAGCAATAAGAGGCAACGGATATCGTTTCGTCCCCAAAGGTGGCACGTTCCCTACCGAAACCAGCAGACTTGTTGTGAGAAGCTCCGGTTCGTGAGAAGCTTATACCCAAACCTGCCCCAAATGGGATCAAATTTTTACCACGACATGCTGATGCCGCTCCATGATACCATGCCAAGTCTCATGAATTTGATTTAGTTCGATTTACTAGAATTCAAAAACCAGGTATCTCAATGTATTGCCGCAATCAACAAAGGCTCGGTGTTTGAAATTCATTCCCATTTCTTGAATGGGACATAAGCATGCACCCAAGGACACATATTTGATTTTTATACCAATTTATATGCACTGGAGCATGTGCATGTATTTCAAATTCAAATTATGCACATAAAATACCTAGAAAACCCAGTTAATGTATAAAAATGTCCAAACGAGCCCCAAAAAATTCCAAAACTTAACACAGCACTCCTGTTGTTCTATGTTGACACTAGAAAATTTTTGAAAGCAATAAGAGGTAACAGATGTCGTTTCATCCCCAAAGGTGGCACGTTCCCTACCGAAACCACCTGGCTTGTTGTGAGAATCTCTGGTTTGTGAGAAGCTTATACCCAAACCTGTCCCAAATGGGACAAAAAATTTACCACAGCATGTTGATGCCGCTCCATGATACCATGCCAAGTTTCATGAATTTCAGACGAGTTTTGTATTCACTAGAATTTAAAAACCAGGTATCTCAACGTTTTGCCGGCAATAAACAGTGCCCTGGTGTTTGAAATTTATTCCCATTTCTTGCATGGGACGTAAAAATGCACCCAAGGACACATATTTGATTTTAATACCAATTTATATGCACTGGAGCATGTGCATGTATTTCAAATTTGAATTATGCAAAAAAAAATTCCTAGAAAACACAGTTAATGTATACAAATGTCTAAACGAGCCCCGAAAAATTCCGAAACTTAACACAACACTCCTGTTGTTCTATGTTGACACTAGAAATTTTTTGAAAGCAATAATATGCAACGGATATCGTTTCGTCCGCAAAGGTGGCACGTTCCCTACCGAAACCACCAGGCTTGTTGTGAGAAGCTCTGGTTTGTGACAAGCTTATACCCAAACCTGCCCCAAATGGGACAAAATTTACCACGGCATGTTGATGCCGCTCCATGATACCATGCCAACTTTCATAAATTTCATACGAAGTTTTGATTTACTAGAATTTAAAACCAGGTATCTCAAAGTTTTGCCGGCAATCAATAAAGGCTCTGGTTTTTGAAATTCATTCCCATTTCTTGCATGGGACGTAAGTGATGTCTACTACGCAACCTTCTTCTTATAGACGCTGCTGGGCCTCCAAGTGTAGAGGTTTGTAGGACAAGAGCAAGTTTCCCTCAAGTGGATGACCTAAGGTTGATCAATCCATGGGAGGCGTAGGTTGAAGATGGTCTCTCTCAAACAACCATACAACCAACTAACAAAGAGTCTCCTGTGTCCCCAACACACCCAATACAATGGTAAATTGTATAGGTGCACTAGTTCGGCGAAGAGATGGTGATACAAGTGCAATATGGATGGTAGATATAGGTTTTTGTAATCTGAAAATACAAAACAGCAAGGTAACTAATGATAAAAGTGAGCACAAACGGTATTGCAATGCTAGGAAACAAGGCCTAGGGTTCCTACTTTCACTAGTGCAAGTTCTCTCAACAATAATAACATAATTGGATCATATAACTATCCCTCAACATGCAACAAAGAGTCACTCCAAAGTCACTAATAGCGAAGAACAAACGGAGAGATTATTATAGGGTACAAAACCACCTCAAAGTTATTCTTTCGGATCAATCTATCATAGAGTTCAGACTAGAATAACACCTTAAGACACAAATCAACCAAAACCCTAATTTCACCTAGATACTCCAATGTCACCTCAAGTATCCGTGGGTATGATTATACGATATGCATCAAACAATCTCAGATTCATCTATTCAACCAACACATAAAACTTCAAAGAGTGCCCCAAGGTTTCTACCGGAGAGTCAAGACGAAAACGTGTGCCAACCCCTATGCATAAGTTCACAAACGGAACCCGCAAGTTGATCACCAAAACATACATTAGGTAGATCACGTGAATATCCCAATGTCACCACAGATAAGCACATGCAAGACATACATCAAGTGTTCTCAAATCCTTAAAGACTCAATCCGTTAAGATAACTTCCAAGGGAAAACTCAATCCATTACAAGAGAGTAGAGGGGGAGAAACATCATAAGATCCAACTATAATAGCAAAAGTCGCGATACATCGAGATTGTACCACCTCAAGAACACGAGAGAGAGAGAGAGAGAGAGAGATCAAACACACAACTACTGGTACATACCCTCAGCCCCGAGGGTGAACTACTCCCTCCTCGTCATGGAGAGCGCCGGGATGATGAAGATGGCCACCGGTGAGGATCCCCCCCCTCGGCAGTCTTGGAACAGGTCCCGATTGGTTTTTGGTGGCTACAGAGGCTTGCGGTGGCGGAACTCCTGATCTATTCTATTCTCCGACGTTTTTAGGGTATATGGATATATATATATATATATATATATAGGCGAAAGAAGTCGGTCAGGGGAGCCATGAGGGGCCCATGAGGGTGCGGGGCGCGCCCAGGGGGGTAGGGCGTGCGTCCCTGCCTCGTGGCTTCCTCGAAGGTTCCCTGCCGTCTACTCCAAGTCTCCTGGATTGCTTCCGTTCCAAAAATAACTCTCCCGAAGGTTTCATTCCGTGTGGACTCCGTTTGATATTCATTTTCTTCAAACACCGAAATAGGGAAGGAAACAACAATTTGGGCTGGGCCTCCGGTTAATAGGTTAGTCCCAAAATAATATAGAAGTGTTTAATAAAGCCCATAAACATCTAAAACAGAGAATATAATAGCATGAATACTTCATAAATTATAGATACGTTGGAGACGTATCAGCACCCCCAAGTTTAATTCCTGCTTATCCTCGAGTAGGTAAATGATAAAAGAGATAATTTATGAAGTGTCAATGCTATTAGGTGCACAAGTTTGATCAATGATAATTTCAATCACCTTTTCTAGCATCATCATATATCATAACAGTAGCTCATCTAATAAAACTGTTCATGATCAAATAACAAACTGTTCACATGTTAAAGTATAGATCATAAACTTTCTTGAAAACTAACAAACCGTGTTATTAGTCATCAAACAATTACAATTCATCTTATTTTCAGGAAGAGTCTATGTCAGAGCTTCGATTCAGCAAACTTCACATACTCAACTATCATTTAGTCTTTCACAATTGCTAACACTCACGTGATATTTATGGGTTCAAAGTTTTAATCGTACACGTAGAAAGATAGGGGCTTATAGATTTGCCTCCCAAGCTTTTACCTCAAGGGTAATGTCAACAATAATAGTTCATGATGCCTTACATCCAATTGGATATATATATCAGGATCTTTCCAACACAAGGTGCTTGCCAAAGGATAAAATGTAAAAAGGAAAGGTGAAGATCACCACGACTCTTGCATAAGGTATAAGACGAGAATAAAAGATAGGCCCTTCGCAGAGGGAAGCAGAGGTTGTCATGCACTTTTATAGTTGGATGCACAAAATCTTAATGCGAAAGAACGTCACTTTATATTGCCACTTGTGATAGGGACCTTTATTATGCAGTCTATCGCTTTTATTGCTTCCACAACCCAAGATCTTATAAAGCTTATTTTCTCCACACTAATAGATCATACATATTTAGAGAGCAATTTTTATTGCATGCACCGATGACAACTTACTTGAAGGATCTTACTCAATCCATAGGTAGGTATGGTGGACTCTCATGGAAATACTGGTTTAAGGGATGTTTGGAAGCACAAGTAGTATCTCTACTTGGTGCAAAGAATTTGGCTAGCATGAGGGGGAAAGGCAAGCTCATCATGTTGAATGATCCATGACAATATACTTTATTTCAGATATAAGAAAACATAACCCATTACGTTGTCTTCCATGTCCAACATCAACCTTTTAATATGTCATATTTTAATGAGTGCTCACAATTACAAAAGATGTCCAAGATAGTATATTTATATGTGAAATCTCTCTTCCCTCAATATTCTTTCATGAATTGTTCAAGTGACCAATACAATTTTGCTAACCTTCAATAAATTTACCACCTCTACTTCTTATATGTGAAGTCACTACTCCCCATGGGATAAGCATATAAAACATATATAATTTCAGATTTATGATATTCAATTCATTCAACCATTTACTCATAGGATATAAGTGAAGCACATGAGTAAATGACAAACCACTCCAAAAAGATATAAGTGAAGATCAATGAGTAGTTAAATAATTATGTCGCTATGTGAAGACTCTCTCTCATTTAAGAATTTCAGATCTTGATATTTTATTCAAATAGCAAGCAAAACAAAATAAAATGACATTCTAAGAATAGCAAACATCACGTGAAGAAGCAAAAATTTAGGATCAACTGATACTAACCGATAGTTGTCGAAGAAGAAAGGTGGGATGCCAACCGGAGCATCCCCAAGCTTAGACGCTTGAGACTTCTTGAAATATTATCTTGGGATGCCTTGGTCATCCCCAAGCTTGAGCTTTTGTGTCTCCTTAATTCCTCTCATATCATGGTCTCCCTAAATCTCAAAAGCTTCATCCACACAAAACTCAACGAGGACTCGTGAGATAAGTTAGTATAAACCAATGCAAAAAACCTTATCATACTCTTCTGTAGCAAATAACTAAAATTATTATTAAACATTGCATACTAAATGCCTCTGCATATGTAATAGTCCTATCCTCAAATAGAATCATTAAAGAAGCAAACATATGCAAACAATGCAAACATAACAGCAATCTGCCTAAACAGGACAGTCTGTAAAGAATGCAACAAGATCCATACTTCCCTAGCTCCAGAAATTATGAACGAAAATTACCACTTTATTAAATTTATCAGACCTTATTATGCAAAAGGTTTCAACATTTTATCGCACTCTGACTTTTCTAGGGAATTTTTGTAACAGCGGTAAACTTTCTGTTTTCAAACAGCAACATGAAGACTTGTAAAATAGGCATAGTAAAGGCTATCAATGCCACTTTTATTGAAATAAAAGATGCAAAACATTTTTCTAAATAAAATCAAGAAAATCCTAACAAAATAAATTGATGCTCCAAGCAAAACACATATCATGTGGTGAATAAAAATATAGCTCCAAGTAAAGTTACCGATGAACGAAGACGAAAGAGGGGATGCCATCCGGGGCATCCCCAAGCTTAGGATCTTGGTTGTCCTTGAATATTAACTTGGGGTGCCTTGGGAATCCCCAAACTTAGGCCCTTGCCACTCCTTATTCTATAGTCCATCGAATCTTTACCCAAAACTTGAAAACTTCACAACATAAAACTTAACAGAAAACTCATAAGCTCCGTTAGTATAAGAAAATAAATCACCACTTAGGTACCGTTGTGAACTCATTCTAAATTCATATTGGTGTAATATATACTGTATTCCAACTTCTCTATGGTTCATACCCTCCGATACTACTCATAGATTCATCAAAATAAGCAAACAACACATAGAAAACAGAATCTGTCAAAAACAGGATACTGTAGTAATCAGTATCAAACGTATACTGAACTCCGCAAATTCTAAAATAAACTGATGGACCTGAGGAATTTGTCTATTAATCATCTGCAAAAATAATCAACCTAAGCACTCTCCAGTAAAAAATGGCAGCACATCTCGTGAGCGCTAAAGTTTCTGTTTTTTACAGATGATTATAAAGACTTCACCCAAGTCTTCCCAAATGTTCTACTTGGCACAAACACTAATTAAAACATAAAACCACATCTAACCAGAGGCTAGAAAGATTATTTATTGCTAAAAAGGAGCAAAAATCAAGGAACAAAAATAAAATTGGGTTGCCTCGCAACAAGCGCAAACGTTTAACGCCCCTAGCTAGCATGATGATTTCAATGATGCTCACATAAAAGATAAGTATTGAAACATAAAGAGAGCATCATGAAGAATATGACTAGCACATCTAAGTCTGACCCACTTCCTATGCATAGGGACTTTGTGAGCAAACAACTTGTGGGAACAATAATAAACTAGCATAGGAAGGCAAAACAAGCATAACTTCAAAACTTTAAGCACATAGAGAGGAAACTTGATATTATTGCAATTCCTACAAGCATATATTCCTCCCTCATAATAATTTTCAGTAGCATCATGAATGACTTCAAAAATATAACCAGCACCTAAAGCATTCTTTTCATGATCTACAAGCATAGAAATTGTATTACTCTCCACATAAGCAAAATTCTTCTCATTCGGAATAGTGGGAGTATCATAAGAAACTCGAATACTATAAATTGTTTCCAAATTAAAAGAGTAATGTTCAAAAAAAGGGTAATCATAATCATGACAAGTTTTATAAATATAATCATCACTACTTTTTATAGGATAAGTGTCATCACAATAATCATCATAAGTAGCAACTTTGTTCTCATCATAATCGATTGAAACCTCTTCCAAGATAGTGGAATCATTACTAAATAAAGTCATGACCTCTCCAAATCCACTTTCATAATTATCACAATAAGATTTAACACCCTCCAAAATAGTGGGATCATTACTTCCTAAAGTTGACACTCTTCCAAACCCACTTTCATCAATATAATCATCATAAGTAGGAGGCATGCTATCATAACAAATTTGCATATCAAAACTTGGGAGGCTAATAACATCATCTTCATTAAACATAGCATCCCCAAGCTTGGGATAAACATTAATTTAAGCAAATATATTCTCAAACTTGTCATTCTCATCAAACATAGCATCCCCAAGCTTGGGCCTTTTCATATCATAAGCAAAATCACTCTCATCCGTAACAGTATGGATAGCACCAATAGTATAACAATTATCATCATCACAATGAGTAATAGGAGCAACATCATTAGGGAGGGATACCTTTCTACCTTTGCTCCTCCGTATTTTCTTTTTCTTCTTCACATCATGTGTGGTTTTAACCCTCTTTTTTGGGCTCCTTATTAATGAGATTGGTTGAATAGAAGGCTCCTCCTCGTTACATGATTCATCATAAGAAATAATAGGAGGATATTGGGAAGCCTCCTCCCTTTCATTAGTATTCTCTTCATCTTCTATTTGTTTTCTTTTCTTTATGTAATTGGCAATATAAGGATTTTCAATGCAATTCACCCCACAATACATAAAAATTTCTTCTAGATCAATATCGACGAATTTCTCAAGGTTATATTCTAGAATATGCTTAGTTATACGTCTCAAGGTTATATTCACCCAAAAGCAAACTAAGTTCATTATGATGTGCAAGGGAAATCAAGTAATAACAATTTTTTGGACACGATTCGATCATGAAACAATTTGCATTGGAGATTTAAATGACCACGTTCATTGCAAAGTTCACAAGTATGGCGAAGAAATTTTAAATTTTCAGCACAAACATTTAGCCTCTCTTGCAACCATTTAGTTTCCAAATACTTATGCCTCTTGCAAAATCTATTTTCCCTATTTGGTGTGTACTTGCAAGCTCTATGCACTCCACAGAAATTGACATGCTTATAAGAGACATTTTCATCATGACTAGTGCAACCATCATTAGTACTATGGATATTCAAAGAGTTCATGCTAACGACATTGCAATCATGCTCATCATTCAAAGATTTAGTGCCAAACATTCTAATGCATTATTCCTCTCGTAATTGAGCACAATTATCGGAATCCTTATTCTCATGAAAGAAATTAAAAAGATGAAGCATATGAGGCACCCTCAATTCCATTTTTTTGTAGTTTTATTTTATAGACTAAACTAGTGATAAAACAAGAAACTAAAAGATTCGACTGCAAGATCTAAAGATATACCTTCAAGAACTAACCTCCCTGGCAACAGCGCCAGAAACTGCTTGATGTCTACTACGCAACCTTCTTCTTGCAGACGTTGTTGGGCCTCCAAGTGCAGAGGTTTGTAGGATAGTAGCAAGTTTCCCTCAAGTGGATGACCTAAGGTTGATCAATCCATGGGAGGCGTAGGTTGAAGATGGTCTCTCTCAAACAACCATACAACCAACTAACAAAGAGTCTCCTGTGTCCCCAACACACCCAATACAATGGTAAATTGTATAGGTGCACTATTTCGCGAAGAGATGGTGATACAAGTGCAATATGGATGGTAGATATAGGTTTTGTAATCTGAAAATATAAAAACAGCAAGGTAACTAATGATAAAAGTGAGCACAAACGGTATTGCAATGCTAGGAAACAAGGCCTAGGGTTCCTACTTTCACTAGTGCAAGTTCTCTCAACAATAATAACATAATTGGATCATATAACTATCCCTCAACATGCAACAAAGAGTCACTCCAAAGTCACTAATAGCAAAGAACAAACGGAGAGATTATTGTAGGGTACAAAACCACCTCAAAGTTATTCTTTCGGATCAATCTATCATAGAGTTTGTACTAGAATAACACCTTAAGACACAAATCAACCAAAACCCTAATTTCACCTAGATACTCCAATGTCACCTCAAGTATCCGTGGGTATGATTATACGATATGCATCAAACAATCTCAGATTCATCTATTCAACCAACACATAGAACTTCAAAGAGTGGCCCAAGGTTTCTACCGGAGAGTCAAGACGAAAACGTGTGCCAACCCCTATGCATAAGTTCACAAACGGAACCCGCAAGTTGATCACCAAAACATACATTAGGTAGATCACGTGAATATCCCAATGTCACCACAGATAAGCACATGCAAGACATACATCAAGTGTTCTCAAATCCTTAAAGACTCAATCCGATAAGATAACTTCAAAGGGAAAACTCAATCCATTACAAGAGAGTAGAGGGGGAGAAACATCATAAGATCCAACTATAATAGCAAAAGTCGCAATACATCGAGATCTGTACCACCTCAAGAACAAGAGAGAGAGAGAGAGAGAGAGAGAGAGAGATCAAACACACAGCTACTGGTGCATACCCTCAGCCCCGAGGGTGAACTACTCCCTCCTCGTCATGGAGAGCACCGGGATGATGAAGATGGCCACCGGTGAGGGATCCCTCCCTCAGGTGCCTAACAGGTCCCGATTGGTTTTGGTGGCTACAGAGGCTTGCGCGCGGAACTCCCGATCTATTCTGTTCTCCGACGCTTTTAGGGTATATGGATATATATAGGCGAAAGAAGTCGGTCAGGAGCTACGAGGGGCCCACGAGGTGCGGGCGCGCCTCGGGGTAGGGCGTGCCCCCTGCCTCGTGGCTTCCTCAAGCTTCCCGCCGCCTACTCCAAGTCTCCTGGATTGCTTCCGCTCCAAAAATAACTCTCCAAGGTTTCATTCCGTTTGGACTCGCTTGATATTCATTTTCTTCGAAACACTGAAATAGGCAAGAAAACAAAAATTTGGGTTGGGCCTCCGGTTAATAGGTTAGTCCCAAAAATAATATAAAAGTGTTTAGTAAAGCCCATAAACATCTAAAACAGAGAATATAATAGCATGAATACTTCATAAATTATAGATACGTTGGAGACGATCAAGACCCCCAAGTTTAATTCCTGCTCATCCTCGAGTAGGTAAATGATAAAAGAGATAATTTATGAAGTGTCAATGCTAACAGGTGCACAAGTTTGATCAATGATAATTTCAATCACCTTTTCTAGCATCATCATATATCATAACAGTAGCTCATCTAATAAAACTGTTCATGATCAAATAACAAACTGTTCACATGTTAAAGTATAGATCATAAACTTTCTTGAAAACTAACAAACCATGTTATTAGTCATCAAACAATTACAATTCATCTTATTTTCAGGAAGAGTATATGTAAGAGCTTCGATTCAGCAAACTTCACATACTCAACTATCATTTAGTCTTTCACAATTGCTAACACTCACGTGATATTTATGGGTTCAAAGTTTTAATCAGACACCTCCCAACCTTTTACCTCAAGGGTAATGTCAACAATAATAGTTCATGATGCCTTACATCCAATTGGATATATATATATCAGGGTCTTTCCAACACAAGGTGCTTGCCAAAGGATAAAATGTAAAAATGAAAGGTGAAGATCACCATGACTCTTGCATAAGGTATAAGACGAGAATAAAAGATAGGCCCTTCGCAGAGGGAAGCATAGGTTGTCATGCACTTTTATAGTTGGATGCACAAAATCTTAATGCGAAATAACGTCACCTTATATTGCCACTTGTGATAGGGACCTTTATTATGCAGTCTATCGCTTTTATTGCTTCCACATCACAAGATCGTATAAAGCTTATTTTCTCCACACTAATAGATCATACATATTTAGAGAGAAATTTTTATTGCATGCACCGATGACAACTTACTTGAAGGATCTTACTCAATCCATAGGTAGGTATGGTGGACTCTCATGGAAATACTGGTTTAAGGGATGTTTCGAAGCACAAGTAGTATCTCTACTTGGTGCAAAGAATTTGGCTAGCATGAGGGGGAAAGGCAAGCTCAACATGTTGAATGATCCATGACAATATACTTTATTTCAGATATAAGGAAACATAACCCATTACGTTGTCTTCCATGTCCAACATCAACCTTTTAATATGTCATATTTTAATGAGTGCTCACAATTACAAAAGATGTCCAAGATAGTATATTTATATGTGAAATCTCTCTTCCTCAATATTCTTTCATGAATTGTTCAAGTGACCAATACAATTTTGCTAACCTTCAATAAATTTACCACCTCTACTTCTTATATGTGAAGTCACTACTCCCCATGGGATAAGCATATAAAACATATATAATTTCAGATTTATGATATTCAATTCATTCAACCATTTACTCATAGGATAGAAGTGAAGCACGCGAGTAAATGACAACCACTCCAAAAAGATATAAGTGAAGATCAATGAGTAGTTAAATAATTATGTAGCTATGTGAAGACTCTCTCTCATTTAAGAATTTCAGATCTTGATATTTTATTCAAATAGCAAGCAAAACAAAATAAAATGGCGATGGCCACCGGTACATACCCTCAGCCCCGAGGGTGAACTACTCCTCCTCGTCATGGAGAGCGCCGGATGATGAAGATGGCCACGGTGAGGGATCCCTCCCATAGGTGCAGAACAGGTCCCGATTGGTTTTGGTGGCTACAGAGGCTTGCGCGGCGGAACTCCCGATCTATTCTATTCTCCGACGCTTTTAGGGTATATGGATATATATATATAGGCGAAGAAGTCGGTCAGGAGCCATGAGGGGCCCACGTGGTGGGGGTGCACCCGGGGTAGGGCGCGCCCCGCCTCGTGGCTTCCTCGAAGCTTCCCGACGCCTACTCCAAGTCTCCTGGATTGCTTCTGCTCCAAAAATAACTCTCCTCAAGGATTCATTCCGCTTTGGACTCCGCTTGATATTCCTTTTCTTCGAAACACTGAAATAGGTAAGAAAACAACAATTTGAGCTGGGCCTCCGGTTAATAGGTTAGTCCCAAAAATAATATAGAAGTGTTTAGTAAAGCCCATAAACATCTAAAACAGAGAATATAATAGCATGAATACTTCATAAACTATATATACGTTGGAGACGTATCAGTAAGCATGCACCCAAGGACACATATTTGACTTTTCAACCAATTTATATGCACTGGAGCATGTGCATGTATTTCAAATTTGAATTATGCACATAAAATGCCTAGAAAACCCAGTTAATGTATAAAAATGTCCAAACGAGCCCCGAAAATTTCCAAAACTTAACACAGCACTCCTGTTGTTCTATGTTGACACTAGAATTTTTTTAAAGCAATAAGAGGCAACGGATATCATTTCGACCCCAAAGGTGGCACGCTCCTTCCGAAACCACCTGTGCTTGTTGTGAGAAGCTCTGTTTGTGAGAAGCTTATACCCAAACCTGCCCCAAATGGGACAAAAATTTACCATGCCATGTTGATGCCGTTCCATGATACCATGCCAACTTTCATGAATTTCAAACGAGTTTTTGATTTACTAGAATTTGAAAACCAGGTATCTCAACGTTTTGCCGTCAATCAATAGTGCCCTAGTGTTTGAAATTCATTCCCATTTCTTGGATGGGACCTAAGCATGCACCCAAGGACACATATTTGATTTTTCAACCAATTTATATGCAATGGAGCATGTGCATGTATTTCAAATTTGAATTATGCACATAAAATGCCTAGGAAACCTCATAATGTATAAAAATGTCCAAATGAGCCCCAAAAAATTCCAAAACTTAACACAACACTCCTGTTGTTCTATGTTTTGACACTAGAAAATTTTTGAAAGCAATAAGAGGCAACTGATATCATTTCATCCCCAAAGGTGGTATGTTCCCTACCGAAACCACCTGGCTTTGTTGTGAGAAGCTCTGGTTTGTGAGAAGCTTATACCCAAACCTGTCCCAAATGGAACAAAAAAATTACCACGGCATGTTGATGCCGCCTCCATGATACCATGGCAACTTTCATGAATTTCACACAAGTTTTGATTTACTAGAATTTAAAAACCAGGTATCTCAATGTTTTGCCGGCAATAAACAGTTCCCTGGTGTTTGAAATTCATTCTCATTTCTTGCATGGGACGTAAACATGCACCCGAGGACACCTATTTGACTTTTCAACCAATTTATATGCACTGGAGCATGTGCATGTATTTCAAATTTGAATTATGCACAAAAATGCCTAGAAAACTCCAGTTAATGTACAAAATGTACAAACGAGCCCCGAAAAATTCTGAAACTTAACATAGCAGTCCGGTTGTTCTATTTTTTGAAAGCAATAAGAGGCAACGGATATCATTTTGTCTCCAAAGGTGGCACCTTCCCTATCAAAACCACCAGGCTTGTTGTGAGAAGCTTATACCCAAACCTGCCCCAAATGGGACAAACATTTTACCACGACATGTTGATGCCGCTCCATGATACCATGCAAACTTTCATGAATTTCAGATTTAGTTTTGGATTTACTAGAATTTAAAAACCAGGTATCTCAAAGTTTTGCCGGCAATCAACAATGCCCTGGTGTTTGAAATTCATTCCCATTTCTTGCATGGGACGTAAGCATGCACCCAAGGACACATATTTGACTTTTTAACCAATTTATATGCACTGGAGCATGTGCATGTATTTCAAATTTGAATTATGCACATAAAATGCCTAGAATACCTAGTTAAAGTATAAAACTGTCCAAACGAGCCCCGAAAAATTCCAAAACTTAACACATCACTCCTGTTGTTCTATGTTGACACTGGAATTTTTTTGAAAGCAAGAAGAGGCAACGGATATCGTTTCGTCCCCAAAGGTGGCACATTCCCTACCGAAACAACCAGCCTTGTTGTGAGAAGCTCTGGTTTGTGAGAAGCTTATACCCAAACCTGCCCCAAATGGGACAAAATTTTTACCACGGCATGTTGCTGCTGCTCCATGATACCATGCCAACTTTCATGAAATTCAAACGAGTTTTGGATTTACTAGAATTTGAAAACTAGGTATCTCAATGTTTTGTCATTAATCAACAAAGGTTCTCGTGTTTGAAATTCATTCACATTTCTTGGATGGGACCTAAGCATGCACCCAAGGACACATATTTGATTTTTCAACCAATTTATATGCACTGGAGCATGTGCATGTATTTCAAATTTGAATTATGCACATAAAATGCCTAGAAAACCCAGTTAATGTATAAAATGTCCAAACAAGCCCTAAAATTCAAAACTTAACACAACACTCCTGTTGTTCTATGTTTGACACTAGAAATTTTGAAAGCAATAAGAGGCAACGGATATCGCTTTCGTCCCCAAAGGTGGCACGCTCTCACCGAAACCACTGTGCTTGTGAGAAGCTCGTTTGTGACAAGCTTATACCCAAACCTGCCCCAAATGGGACAAAATTTTTAACATGGCATGTTGGTGCCGCTCCATGATACCATGCCAAGTTTCATGAATTTCAGACAAGTTTTGGATTTACTAGAATTTAAATACCAGGTATCTCAACGCTTTTGCCGCAATCAACAAAGGTTCTCGGTGTTTGAAATTCATTCTCATTTCTTGCATGGGACCTAAGCATGCACCCAAGGACACGATTTAATTTTTCAACCAATTTATATTCATTGGAGCATGTGCATGTATTTCAAATTAGAATTATGCACATAAAATGCCTAGAAAACCCTATTAATTTATGAAAATGTCCAAATAAACCCCAAAGAATTCCAAAACTTGACACAACACTCCTGTTGTTCTATGTTGACACTACAAATTTTTTGAAAGCAGTAATAGGCAACAGATATCGTTTCGTCCCCAAAGGTGTCGTGGTGTTCGAAATTCATCCCCATTTCTTACATGGGACATAAGCATAAACCCATGCACATAAGCAGATAAATGGTCTAGCAGTTCAAACATCGTCCACTACCGCTGTGACCCCATTATGTAATTCAAATCAAGATGGAAAATCAAGTAGATCCCACACAGTTTATTATCACCAACCATGTGAGATGCAAGACAAAATATCCTCAGAGCACCGCTTGTATAGTATGCTTATGGCTTAAGCGAGAAGATGCGTCGCCATACCACATGATATTGCCTCGTAATCTTGAAAATATCTATCGCCTGAATGTTTTAATGTTTGATAGCACACGATTAGTATGTGTGGAGCGTGTGCGATGTCTGATACTTCCGCTCTGCTTCAGTACCTTGATTCAAACACCTCCTTGCCCCCCTCCACACACACCACACACTTCCCAAAACCTCCACTCACACAGACACACACCACCCCCGAAAGCATTGGTAGGTCGCCGCCATCGCCGGCGCCTCCATCCTCAACCTCTGCTTGTGTGCCGGGGAGCTTGAGGAGCCAATGGCCAAAAAGAGGTTTATCACGGCCTTCTCGCCCGACGCCGGCAAGGTGTCCCCGTCGTCCTCCACGGGCTCGACCCGTCGTCGCCGGTCCCCCGATCTGCCCGCCGCCGCGCCCCTATGCCAGTTCGAGGACTTCCCCGTCCTCCCTCGGACCCGCCAGCCGACGAGGTCCTACCTCGGGGTCTGGCAGCGGTGGTGGGGGACATGGGTCACAGATATTACAAATCAGGAGACCCACACCCGCCGGTGGCCCAGTAGCTTCCACACAGCCGAGCTCGCAGCCATGGAGTACGATCACGGGCAGGTCCGCTACCACGCGCTGGCTAGGCTCAATTCCCTTCGCACACGCTCGTCGACCTCGTTCACAGAGCTGTGGGTGGTGAGCTCGGCTATGGCTTGGGAGGACTACGAGGCGTGGGAGCGCCTAGAAGCCGAGGCCGCCGCCGAGGCCTAGATGCAAGAGCTCCGCCGGCAGCACCCGGAGCTCGTGGAGGCGGAGCGGACGATCTTGCCGCGGTGGAGGGCGGTGAGGTTATCGCGCCTCCTCCGGCGATGAGGTCAAGGCGGCGAGGACGGGCGGCGTGAGGGCGGCTAGGTTATCGGGCTCTCCTCCAATGACGACGTCGAAGGCAGCGGCGACGACGGCGTGGAGGGCATCGAGGTGGGCCCCAAGGACGAGGAGATCGACGTTGACGAGTGGAGGAGTGCCTTCCCCAACGACCCCGACGAAGGCATCGGCCCGGACCCGCTTATGCACAATCGTATATGACGAGAAAGGATTGGCTCGACCTCTACTTCGACCGAAAGTAGTTTAGCTTAGTTTAAATTTATGTTTTATGTTCGGTTATGCAAAACTATCTATGTTGATGTTTGAATGCATGCTACTTTTGGTTGAACCATCTTTGAACTTGATCAAATTGAAGTTTACAACCTTAAGTTTAGGGGATCGACTAGAAAAGGCCAAAAATTGCTGGAGTATATATATATCCACTAAGGGTTTTAGTCCTTTAACTTTTTAAGGATCGGCTAGAGATGGCCTTATGACTTGTTTATTTCAGTTCTTCACAATGTGATGCTCTATATGTGCAACTGTTTGCCGTGTAGTTCAATTTCATCATAGCAGTTTCAACAATACCACTATGAATTACGATATTTGGTTGCTATTAAGGATATTGCGCTTAACATGCCTTTTCGCTTTCTTTAACAATAACTAGTGTACTTTAGACCCAAGACAATACCAGTTTGAATGACTATTTGCTTGTTTTAAAATGTTATGCCCGATGCGCTTAACACACCTTTCCACTTCTTGTTTTGCTTAACTAGCATGCTTAAGCCTCGCATAATCAAGCTATCATTTGTAGATTATGTTGTCTACCATGGATATATTTGGGTGATGTTTAGCCTGTTGTGCTTAACATGCCTTTATATGTACTCATACAGGACAATATTGAGAACAATGTTGTTTTCCATCGAGGTTAGTTTCATCGCATTGCTTATATGTACTCACCGCTCGTGATATCGGTAGTCGGTACCATATAGCCCTCAATGATAAGGGATTAATCGTCGAATCGGACATTTCACTGAGTATATCTATAACCCATTTATCAGTAGGTTAACTAGGGCCATATTAAATATATATGAGGCTACATAGCAACATGCATTTTACTGAATGACTAAATATGCAATCCCAGGCTACATAGCAACAAGGAAGAGTGTTACCTTAATGTTCTGATGATGTCTAGATATATATCTAATAAAATCTTATATAATGGGAAGGAGAGAGTGTTGTACTACATCATTTTTCAATTATTGTTTAGCTTCTAATATTAACTTGGTGCTTTTAGGTACATATATCATTGCCAAAGATCCACACTTCAATCTTTCTCGCTTATGGGGCAATGAGATATTCATGAACCAAAGATCAAGTGAGGAAAATGATAAAGATTGTTATTAAAATGTGTCAAAATATGTCAATCAAACTATTTGTTTACACTTTATGCAAGACAACAAAGGAACTGCAGGATGGTAAGTAAGAACCATGTAGCCTTCTTTTACTGCCTGTAATGAGTTGTGTTAGATGACAATGTATGAATCTTTTTCTTTTGCAGTGGATCCTGAAGCAGTTTACTCAAGATTACCCCTCAAACTACATGATTGGTGGCCGGCCATCACAAGGGGTTGGACTAGAGTCCTGCATCCACGAGAGCACAATAGGGTCGTTCCGCTTCACCTTGTTCAGCAACCGAAATGTCTGTCTCCTCTTTCTTTAACATCTATAATAGTACAAGTATAGAACCATGGTTCATCATTCTTTATTTGGTGCTTATGTAATTCTTAAACACATGTACCTGTAAATCGAATAATGCATTGGTTGTTTGAACCTGATGGATATGAATAAAGCTATAGCCTACTTTCAAGTTTAAATTAGGTACAATTTTAAATTGCAGCAATTAAAATAGGGTGAAATTACGTGTGCATGTAATTACAGCGCACACTGTTAATAAAGCACAACGTGTGCGACATACATCATAATCCGGCATGGTTCACGCAGAGGAAACGTGTGTAATAATGCACACAGTTGCTGTTTGCAAAGCGTGTGTGATGTCGTAAACTATCACATACGGTGCGGGAAAACTAAATGTGTGTGATTGTCTACCTATCGACACGGTTTATAATCATGAACTGTTTGTGATGTGCCAGCATCGTAAAATTCCCGTGCACGAATCTGCCTAGAAAAATCACGCGTTCGAATCTGCCTGGTTTTAGGTAAAACCAAAAAACTCCGACTGCGATGGCAATGTGAGCACAAACGAGTAGCAAGGATGAAGCATTTGGGATATTCGAGATATCGGAAATGGTTATATAGGGACAACTATATGCATCAAGGCTCCCTATCCCCGACGTTTTCTGGGTCATGTGGGAAGGACCACCCCTATCGCCGTCACTCACTAGGCGATGGTTCCTAATGCTGTCGTGGAAAGGGTTTAAAAACCGTTTGTATAGCACCGACGCGGACCAGTGAGCTGTTCAAAAGCTTTATGACGTTGTAAGCAGTGATGGTTGAAGTGATGAAAGATCAAGGAGGAAACAACTACAAGATGCCGCATTTGCATAAGGAACGTCTACGTATCGCTGCAGAGGAAATAATCGGTGTATATTGTAGTCCTGAGCTAATTCATCGCATCAAGGCCATTATAGTACAAGGAAATGAGTAGATAGAGAAAGGGAAAAAGAAAGGGAAAGGGAAAAGGAAAATAAAGGATAGGAGTATGTGATGTGTGATGTGTCATGTCTATGTCTTGTGTCATGTGTATGTATTGTGTCATGTGTTCAATGAGAAATGATAGTAGTATTTGGATTTATTTGATTTATTTGGATTTATTTTTATTTATTGATGAAAATGCGCAGCATAAACGAATATTGGAATAATGCCCTAAATTGGTAACTAAATTATAGTAACAATAAGTTCAGTTTTCAACTAATTCTACCATAAATTCAGTTTTCAAGATTCTGAAAAAAATATGCCCTAGAGGCAATAATAAAGTTGTTATTTATATTTCCTTATATCATGATAAATGTTTATTATTCATGCTAGAATTGTATTAACCGGAAACTTAGTACATGTGCGAATACATAGACAAACAGAGTGTCACTAGTATGTCTCTACTTGACTAGCTCGTTGAATCAAAGATGGTTAAGTTTCCTAGCCATAGACATGAGTTGTCATTTGATTAATGGGATCACATCATTAGAGAATGGCGTGATTGACTTGACCCATCCGTTAGCTTAGCACGATGATCGTTTAGTTTGTTGCTATTGCTTTCTTCATGACTCATACATGTTCCTATGACTATGAGATTATGCAACTCCCGAATACCGGAGGAACACTTTGTGTGCTACCAAACGTCACAACGTAACTGGGTGATTATAAAGGTGCTCTACAGGTGTCTCCAATGGTACTTTTTGAGTTGGCATAGATCAAGATTTGGATTTGTCACTCCGATTGTCGGAGAGGTATCTCTGGGCCCTCTCGGTAATGCACATCACTATAAGCCTTGCAAGCAATGTGATTAATGAGTTAGTTAAGGATGATGCATTACGGAACGAGTAAAGAGACTTGCCGGCAACAAGATTGAACTAGGTATTGAGATACCGACGATCGAATCTCGGGCAAGTAACATACCGATGACAAAGGGAACAACATATGTTGTTATGCGGTTTGACCGACAAAGATCTTCGTAGAATATGTGGAAGCCAATATGAGCATCCAGGTTCCGCTATTGGTTATTGACCGGAGACGTGTCTCGGTCATGCCTACACAGTTCTCGAACCCGTAGGGTCCGCACGCTTAAAGTTCGGTGACGATCGATATTATGAGTTTTTGTGTTTTCATGTACCGAAGGTAGTTCGGAGTCCCGGATATGATCACGGACATGACGAGGAGTCTTGAAATGGTCGAGACGTAAAGATCGATATATTGGACAACTATGTTCAGACACCGGAAGTGTTTCAGGAGGTTTCGGACATATACCGGAGTACTGCTTACCACCATGTCATACTTTGGTTCGGCGGTATTGTTGGATGAAGCGGCCTGGACTGACATTACGCGCACGCTTACGCGAGACTGGTTCTACCGACGTGCTTTGCACACAGGTGGCTGGCGGGTGTCGGCTCCAACTTTAGTTGAACCGAGTGTGACTACGCCCGGTCCTTGTGAAGGTTAAAACAACGCTAACTTGACGAAATATCGTTGTGGTTTTGATGCGTAGGTAAGAACGGTTCTTGCTCAGCCCGTAGCAGCCATGTAAAATTTGCAACAACAAAGTAGAGGACGTCTAACTTGTTTTCGCAGGGCATGCTGTGATGTGATATGGTCAAGACATGATGCTAAATTTTATTGTATGAGATGATCATGTTTTGTAACCGAGTTATCGGCAACTGGCAGGAGCCATATGGTTGTCGTTTTATTGTATGCAATGCAATTGCCCTGTAATTGCTTTACTTTATCAGTAAGCATTAGCGATAGTCGTAGAAGCAATAGTTGTTGAGACGACAACGATGCTACGATGGAGATCAAGGTGTCTTGCCGATGACGATGGTGATCATGACGGTGCTTTGGAGATGGAGATCAAAGACACAAGATGGTGATGGCCATATCATATCACTTATATTGATTGCATGTGATGTTTATCTTTTATACATCTTATTTTGCTTAGTTTGACGGGTAGCATTATAAGATGATCTCTCACTAAATTTCAAGGTACAAGTGTTCTCTCTGAGTATGCACCATTGCCAAAGTTCATCGTGTCGAGACACCACGTGATGATCGGGTGTGATAAGCTCTACGTTCATATACAACGGGTGCAAGCCAGTTTTGCACACGCAGAATACTCGGGTTAAACTTGACGAACCTAGCATATGCAGATATGGCCTCGGAACACCAAGACCGGAAGGTCGAGCGTGAATCATATAGTAGATATGATCAACATAGTGATGTTCACCATTGAAAACTACTCCATCTCACGTGATGATCGGACATGGTTTAGTTGATATGGATCACGTGATCACTTAGATGATTAGAGGGATGTCTATATAAGTGGGAGTTCTTAAGAAATTTGATTAATTGAACTTTAATTTATCTTGAACTTAGTCCCGATAGTATTTGCATATCTATGTTGTAGATCAATAGCTTGTGATGTAGCTCCTCGTTTTATTTATGATATGTTCCTAGAGAAAACTATGTTGAAAGATGTTAGTAGCAATGATGCGGACTAGCTCCGTGATCTGAGGGTTATACTCATTGCTGCACAGAAGTATTATGTCCTTGATGCGCCGCTAGGTGACGGACCTATTGCAGGAGCAGATACAGACGTTATGAACGTTTGACAAAGCTCGGTATGATGACTACTTGATAGTTTAGTGCACCATGCTTTACGGCTTAGAACCGGGACGTCAAAAATGTTTTGAACGCCACGGAGCATATAAGATGTTCCAAGAGCTTAAATTGGTACTTCAGACTCATGCCCGAGTCGAGAGGTATGAGACCTCTGACAAGTACTTTGCCTACAAGATGGAGGAGAATAGCTCAACCAAAGGAGCATGTGCTCGCATTGTCTGGGTACTACAATTGCTTGAATCAAGTGGGAGTTAATCTTCCAAATAAGATAGTAATTAATAAAGTTCTCTAGTCACTATCACCAAGTTACTAGAACTTAGTGATGAACTATAATATGCAAGGGATGACGAAAGTAATTCCCGAGCTCTTCGTGATGCTGAAATCGGCGAAGGTAGAAATCAAGAAAAACATCAAGTGTTGATGGTTGACAAGACCACTAGTTTCAAGTAAAAGGGCAAGGGAAAGAAACGGAACTTCAAGAACAATGGCAAGCAAGTTGCCATTCCCATGAAGAAGCCCAAAGCTAAACCCAAGCCTGAAACTGAGTGCTTCTACTGCAACGGAAATGGTCACTCGAAGTGGAACTGCCCTAGATACTTGGCGGATAAGAAGGATGGCAAAGTGAACAAAGGTATATTTGATATACATGTTATTGATGTGTACTTTACTAGTGTTCATAGAAACTCCTCGGTATTTTGATACTGGTTCAGTTATTAAAGAGTAGTAACTCGAAACGGGAGTTGCAGCATGAACATAGACTAGTTAAGGGTGAAGTGACGATCACTACTAGGGAAAAGCCTATACACAGAATCTTACCAGCAGCGCGCTTTAAAATCAGGCGCCGCTAAGTAGCAGCAAGGCCATGACAAAACTCGCCGCTGAAACAAGTTTATCAAGAGCGCACACTCAAAGACGCGCCATCGCTAAAATTCCCACGACGCCGCCAGGTTATAGCGGCAACAAGACATGATAAGAGCGCCATCGCTACGGGTCGTAGAGCGCATTTACGCAATAACCGCTGCTGCTAAGTTAACTAGTCGCAATCCAGATCCACAGATCCACACACTCACTCGATCTCCCCCTCAACCCCCCGCACCGCCGGTCCTCCCCCGTCGCCCCTCCTCCGATTTGTGCTGCCGTCACCTCATCCTCCTCACTGGACTCGGTACCGGCCTCCTCCTCCGTCCTCCCTCCACTCGCGGCTGGCCGGCCCCTCCTCGCTCCGCCTTCATCCTCCGTCCTCCCTCCACTCACCGCCACCGGCCCTCCTCGCTCCGCCTTCCTCCTCCGTCATACTCTCTACTCCCTCCTCGAGTGGCCCCTCCTTCTCCCTCCTCCTGCTACATTTTGATTTAGTAGGCTAGTTTATATCAACATTTTGATTTAGTTGATATAATTCAGTTGATTTAGTAGGCTAGTTGATTTAGTTGATTTAGAAAATTTTCATTTAGTTGATTTAGTATGCTAGTGGATTTAGTATGCTCGTGGGCCCCCTGGTGGCCCTCCGACGCCAACTCCAACTCCATATATTGGCTTTCGGGGAGAAAAAAAATCAGAGAGAAAGTTTCATCGCGTTTTACGATACGGAGCCGCCGCCAAGCTCTAATCTCTCTCGGGAGGGCTGATCTGGAGTACGTTCAGGGCTCCGGAGAGGGGGATTCGTCGCCATCGTCATCATCAACCATCCTCCATCACCAATTTCATGATGCTCAATGCCGTGCGTGAGTAATTCCATCGTAGGCTTGCTGGGCGGTGATGGGTTGGATGAGATTTATCATGAAATCGAGTTAGTTTTGTTAGGGTTTGATCCCTAGTATCCATTATGTTCTGATATTGATGTTGCTATGACTTTGCTATGCTTAATGCTTGTCACTAGGGCGCGAGTGCCATGATTTCAGATCTGAACCTATTATGTTTTCATGAATATATGTGTGTTCTTGATCCTATCTTGCAAGTCTATAGTCACCTACTATGTGTTATGATCCGCAACCCAAGTGACAATAATCGGGACCACTCCCGTGATGACCATAGTTTGAGGAGTTCATGTATTCACTATGTGCTAATGCTTTGTTCCGGTTCTCTATTAAAAGGAGGCCTTAATATCCCTTAGTTTCCAATAGGATCCCGCTGCCACGGGAGGGTAGGACAAAAGATGTCATGCAAGTTCTTTTCCATAAGCACGTATGACTATATACGGAATACATGCCTACATTACATTGATGAATTGGAGCTAGTTCTGTGTCACCCTATGTTATAATCATTACATGACTTAACTGCATCCTGCATAATTATCCATCGCTAATCCAAAGGCTTCACGAAGTTTTCCATATAATCGGTTCTCGCTTATTTACTTTTCCTTTGCTACTGTTACAATCACTACAAAATACCAAAAACATTAGTTTTGCTGTCTTTACTTTTGTTACCGTTACCACCACTATCATATTACTTTGCTACTAAACACTTTGCTGCAGATACTAAGTTTCCAGGTGTGGTTGAATTGACAACTCAGCTGCTAATACTTGAGAATATTCTTTGGCTCCCCTTGTGTCGAATCAACAAATTTGGGTTGAATACTCTACCCTCGAAAACTGTTGCGATCCCCTATACTTGTGGGTTATCAAGACCTTTTTCTGGCGCCGTCGCCGGGGAGCATAGCTCTATTCTTGGAGTCACTCGGGATTTATATCTGCTGGACACTATGAAGAACTTGAAAGACGATCGAACTACTATTTTGCCCTCAACTACGAGGGGAGGTAAGGGACTGCCATCTAGCCTTGCACTAGATTCTCCTTCTGTTATGAGTAAGTTTGCGACACCTAAACCTACTACTGCTATGAATTCTGATATGTCGCATGTTATTGATGATGCCACTGCTATGCATGATACTTATGATGAAAGTACTTCTATGCTTGATACTATCTGTGCCCCTTGGTGAATTTCTTGATGAGAAAATTGCTAAGTCTAGAGAAAGAGAAATTATTGAACCCGAATACGATGATGTTAGTGATGATGAAAATATGCCCGCTATTCCCGAGGGTTATCTTTTGATGCGGAATCTTCTGCAGCTATTCTTGCTTGCCGTGATAGACTTGAACTTTAGAGGTTGCTAGTAAAATGGAGTAAAGAATCTTTTAGAGATAGGATGAAACCCACCGCTTTTGCTACTTCACCTATCTCGTGTTCCTGATCAGGATTATTATGATTTTTCTGTTGATCCAGATATAATTGCTTCGGTTGAATCTGATCCTTTTTATGGCCATGAATCTGAAACTGTTGTGGCACATCTTACTAAGTTCAATGATATAGCTGCCCTGTTTACTAATAATGAGAGATCACGCTACCTTTATTTACTCAAAATATTTCCGTTCTCATTAAAGGGTGATGCTAAGATATGGTTGAATTCTCTTGATCCCGATTGTGTGCAAAGTCCCTGTGATATGATTTATTACTTTTTCGCTAAATATTTCCCTGCTCATAAGAAACAAGCTGCTTTGAGGGAAATATACAACTTTGTGCAAATTGAAGAAGAGAGTCTCCCACAAGCTCGGGAGGCTTCTCAAGTTAGTTAATGCTTTGCCTGATCATCCTCTTAAGAAACCTGAAATATTTGATATCTTTTATAATGGACTAACTGATGCTTCGAGAGATTACCTGGATAGTTGTGCTGGTTCTCTTTTCAGGGAAAGAACACCGGATGACGCTGAAATTCTATTGAATAATATGTTGGCAAATGAAAATAATTGGGCACCTCCCAAGCCAGCTCCTGAGCCAATTACTGAGCCTATTCCTAAACCAACTCCGAAGAAGAGAGGTGTTCTATTTCTCAGTCCCGAAGATATGCAAGAATCAAAGAAATCTATGAAAGAAAAAGGTATTAAAGCTGAAGATGTTAAGAATTTACCTCCTATTGAAGAAATACATGGTCTTAATTAACCGCCTGTTGAAGAAGTATATGATCTAAATTACTTGTTTCTTCAAGAACCTCCCGATATCCCGGCTACGTAGTAAAGGTAAATTCTCTCTATAGATATGATAAAGCTGAAGTCCCTCCTACTAAAATTGCTAGTCAGTGCTTGGATGAGTTTGATGACTTTATGTTTAAGCAAGATGATTTTAATGCTTATTTTGGTAGACAATTAAAACAGAATACCTTTATGATTAAACGCTTGGGTGATTGTATGGTTGATATTAGAGGTGAACTTAAACTTGTTAGCAAACATGCTTCTATGGTTACCACTCAAGTAGAACAAGTACTTAAAGCTCAGAAAGAAGTGCTTGATGAAATGAATAGTAAGAAAAATGATTATGCTGTTAGGGTGGCTACTAGAACTGGTAGAATGACTCAGGAACCTTTGTATCCTCGAAGGCCACCCTAAGAGAATCGAGCAAGATTCTCGGAGAAATAATATTGATGTACCTAGTTCTTCTAAGAGGAAGAAAAGAAAAATGATAGGACTTTGCAAACTTCTAGTGAACCTATTGCTGAACCACCTGAGAATCCAAATGATACTTCTATTTCTGATGCTGAAACACGCTCAGGTGATGAACATGAACGTAGTGATAATGTTCATGTTGATGCTCAACCTAGTAATGATAATGATGTAGAAGTTGAACCTGCTGTTGATCTTGATAACCCACAATCAAGAAATCAACGTTATGATAAAAGAGACTTCGTTGCTAGGAAACATGGTAAAGAAAGGGAACCATGGGTTCAGAAACCCATGCCTTTTCCACCCAAACCATCCAAGAAAAAGGATGATGAGGATTTCGAGCGCTTTGCTGAAATGATTAGACCCATCTTTTATGTATGCGATTAATCGATGTGCTCAAAACAAATCCTTATGCTAAGTATATGAAGGATATCATTACTAATAAAAGGAAGATACCTGAAGCTGAAATTTCCACCATGCTTGCTAATTACACTTTTAAGGGTGGAATACCAAAGAATCTTGGAGATCCAGAGTACCTACTATACCATGCTCCATTAAAAGAAATTATGTTAAAACCGCTTTATGTGATCTTGGAGCTGGTGTCGTTGTTATGCCTCTCTCTTTATATCGTATACTTGATTTGAATAAGTTGACACCTACTGAAATATCTTTGCAAATGGTCGATAAATCAACTGCTATACTGCCGGTATTCGTGAGGATGTGCCTGATGTGGTTGCAAACAATACTATTTTAACGGACTTTGTTATTCTTGATATTCCCGAGGATGATAGTATGTCTATTATTCTTGGAAGACCTTTAATTAATACTGCAGGGGCCGTTATTGATTGCACCAAAGGCAATGCCACTTTTCATGTTAATGGCAATGAGCATACGGTACACTTTCCGAGGAAACAACCTCAAGTTCATAGTATCGACTCTATTGGAAAAATTCCATCGATTATATTTGGAGGTTTTGAATTTCTTCTCCCTACTGTCAAGAAGAAATATGATATACTTATTATTGGGGATGTCCATATCCCCGCTGACGTAATATAGTGTTATTCAAATTTCTCCGGCTCCATGTTATTCTGAATGAGTTTGTTAACAAGACTTGATCAACCTTGTTAGTGGATTCTTTTGATGAGCATGAGATGGATGAAACTAGAAGCACAACCTTCTGTACCCTCTTTATATTCTCTGTTATTTAGTAGAAATAAAGTAAAATAGTATTTTTCAGTATGTTTCCTGATTTATCCGTGCAATATAAAAATATCCCGAAAATAAAAGTCCTCAGAATGCCATGCCAATTTAATATGATTTTTTCGGGAATATTTGAGGATTTACTGTGCAAAAGTTACATGGGGAGCTGCCACCTGGCCACGAGGGTGGAGGGCGCCCGCCTCGTGGGCCCACGGTGGCCCTCCTCCACTTATCCCTGCACCCATCTTCTTCCTCTGCCTCACACAATCCTCAAAAACCAACTCAAGCTCGTGCTCCGGCCGCTTTTCTGTGATTTTCGATCTCCTTGCTCAAAGCACCTCTCGCAAAACTGCTAGGGGAGATTGTTCCTTGGTATGTGACTCCTCCATTGGTCCAATTAGTTTTGTTAGTGCTTTATTCATTGCAAATTTGTGCTGCATAGGTGACCATGTTCTTGAGCTTGCATGTCAAATATATATGGTTCCAAGTAGTTCTAATGCTTGATATATGCTCTAGGCACTTGTGTGAGTTGTTGCTATCAATTTTATTGAAGTTGGTTCACTTTTATTTGAAGTTACTAAAAATTTCAGATTGTTTCAGAAATAATGAAGAAATTTTTGAGGGGCTCGTCGAGCCGAAGCTCTAAGGAAAAACAAAAGGAAGAAGAACAGAAGCCCAAATTTAATTTGCCGCGCACCGCGGAGGTCCGGCCGTGTGAATGGCCTTCCGACGACTTCTTGAGGAGAGCCGGGATTTATGAGGATTTCTATTTATTGATTGAGAACGCCGGCCTCACCGACTTACTCGCGACCAACGCTATCAAGATTCATTACTCACAAATACTTTTGTGCAAAACTTCTACTTTTTCCCTAAGAAATCACCTCCAACAGTAGAGTTTCATTTATATGACGTTGTTAAAGAGATGACATTAGCTGAATTCTGCGAGGTTTGCAGAATAACCTTTGAAGGCACCTTAGATGAACCCCACCGTAACAAAGTAGAAGCTTTTATTAACACCATCACGGTGGGAGAAACCAGGAAGGTTTCTGATGCAAGGATCACTAGCATACATTTTTCTGTTTTACATTACTTTGCCTTATTTGCTAGTCGTTGCTTGATTGGACGCGGGAATTGTGGTAACCTTAGTATTCCTGATATTATTATTTTGCTCCATGGTTTATACCGCAATAACTCTGTTAGTATGGGTGGAATTGTTGCTAGACGGTTAAGTCTAAACCGTACTAAGGGTCCCATCTTTGGAGGCATTTATGCTTCACGCCTAGCTGAACATTTTGAAATACCTATTAGGCATGAGGAGAAAGAAGAAACAGCGCTGCCCCGTGTTTATTTAGATTATAAGAGTATGATAGCGCATGATTTTCTTGTTAAGAGTCGCGAAGGGGAGCTCAAATATAAATTATACTTTGATAAACATCACCCTGAGACTATTACTTTGCCTGCTCCTTCTTTGTTTAACTTGTCTGCAGAACCTCACATCGTTTCGTGGTCGGCTGTTCAAGCCTATCGGAATCCTGCACCAGCCCCGGAACCGGAACCACGAGATGAGCCTCCACGACTATCTGTTTATTCTTGGGATCCAGAGGAGGCTGCCAGCCAGTGGCAGTCAGAGTCTTCTTCGTCACACTATGACCCCAGCTTCACCTACGGGTATCCGCCAGCTATCCTCGGCAATAGACCAACTTAGGCCAAAAGCCTAAGCTTGGGGCAAGACGTATTTCTCACCGACATTACATTTATGCTCACACACACTCATTGCTAGATGTCGGTGCTCATACTCTTTCACCGTAATATCCATGTTAGTTTAAATTTATTTTTCTAGCTTTCTTCTTGTGTGTTTGATAAACCTTAAGAAAAACAAAAAATTAGTTAGTCTACTCTCCATGCTTGTAGTAGAATTAAAAGAAAACCCAAAAATATTTCCCGTTCTTCTTTTTACTTGTTGGGAGCTTTCCGTGTAAATAGTTTTATTTTTCTTTTCCTTTCTTTGGGGTCGAAGACCATATTGAAAATGCTTAGTGGCTCTCATATGCATGATCGTTTATTTAACTTAGAGCCCATATTACTTGTCTTCTCTCTTAAGTTGAATGCTTGCAGATTCCAGCTTAGTCCAATGCACGTGCACTCTTATTATTATACACACCGTTAGGTCGTGCAATTGAAAGGCAATAATGATGATATATGATGGACTTATTGGGATGAGAAAAGCTGGTATGAACTCGACCTCTCTTGTTTTTGTAAATATGATGATTCATCGTTCCTGATTCAGCTATTATGAAGTAAACATATTTGCAATGACATTTAGAGATTATAGTTTCTTGTGCCATGCTTGATTAGCTATGAGTTATAATGGTTTACCGTGCGTGCCAACATGCTATTAGAATGATTATGATATGGTATGATGGGATGGTATCCTCCTTTGAACGAATTGAGTGACCCGACTTGGCACATGTTCACGCATGTAGTTGAACCAAATCAACGTAGCCTTCATGATATTTATGTTCATGGTGGATTATATCCTACTCATGCTTGTATTCGGTGTAAATTAATTTTAATGCATGTTTACTACTGTTGTCGCTCTCTCTCGGTTGGTCGCTTCCCGGTCTTTTGCTAGCCTTCACCTGCATTAAGCGGGAATACTGCTTGTGCATCCAAACTCATTAAACCCCAAAGTTGTTCCATATGAGTCCACTATACCTTCCTATATGCGGTATTTACCTGCCGTTCCAAGTAAATTCGTATGTGCCAAACTCTAAATCTTCAAATAGACATTCTGTTTTGCATGCTCGAATAGCTCATATGTCAACTAGAGCTGCCCTTATCTTTCGTGTTAGGCGGGTTATTCTCAAGAGGAGTGGACTCCGCTCCTCATTCACGAGAAAATGGCTGGTATCCGGGATGCCCAGTCCCATGCTTTATGCAAACTAAATCAAAATAACTGCAAAGAGAACTCCCCTTGGGACCCGTTGAATGTTGGAGGTACTCATTGTTTCGAGCAAGCCATGGATTGATGCTTGTGGAGGAAGGGGAGTATAAACTTTACCATTCTGTTTGGGAACCACCTATAATCTGTTTATCATGGGAGATATCGTCATCTTTTAGTTGTTATGTTGACAATGAGAGTATGCCGCTCAATATATAATTTATCTCTATTTCAAAATCGAGCTCACGGCACCTCTACAAATCCCTGCTTCCCTCTGCGAAGGGCCTATCTATTTACTTTTATGTTGAGTCATCACCCTTCTTATTAAAAAGCACCCGCTTGAGAGCACACTGTCGTTTGCATTCATTATAATTGGTTTATATTGGGTATGACTTGACTGGATCTCTTTTACCATGAATTACAATGTTTAGTCAGTCCTTGATCTTTAAAGGTGCTCTGCATTTATGTTTTGCGGTATTAGAAAGGGCTAGCGAGATACCATTTCTTTATATCATGTTATGATTATTTTGAGAAAGTGTTGTCATCCGAGTTTTATTATTATGGCTCGCTAGCTGATTATGCTATTGATATGAGTAATTATGAGACCTACGTGTTATTGTGAGTATGATTAGTTCATAATATTTGCTGAAACTTGAATGCTGGTTTTTCATGTTTACAACAACAAGAGCAAACAGAGTTGGTAAAAGTTTTTCATATTCTCGTTCAGTATGTCAACTGAAATGCTTGTGGACAAGCACGGGGGTAAGCTTGGGGTAGTTGATACGTCTCCGTCAGATCTACTTTTCCAAACACTTTTGCCCTTGTTTTGGACTCTAACTTGTATGATTTGAATGGAACTAACCGGACCGACGTTGTATTCAGCAGAATTGCCGTGATGTTGTTTTATGTGCGTAAAACAAAAGTTCTCGGAATGACCTGAAACTCCACGGAACACCTTAGAAAAATAATAAAAATCCTCGCCAAAGATGAAGACCAGGGGCCCACACCTGCTCACGAGGGTGGGGCGCCCTCCCCGGGCGCGCCTCTACCTCGTGGGCCCCCTGGTGGCCCTCCGACGCCAACTCCAACTCCATATATTGGCTTTCGGGAGAAAAAATCGAGAGAAAGTTTCATCGCGTTTTACAACACGGAGCCGCCGCCAAGCCCTAATCTCTCGGGAGGGCTGATCTCGAGTCCGCTCGGGCTCCGGAAAGGGGATTCGTCGCCGTCGTCATCATCAACCATCCTCCATCACCAATTTCATGATGCTCACCGTCGTGCGTGAGTAATTCCATCGTGAGGCTCGCTGGACGGTGATGGGTTGGATGAGATTTATCATGTAATCGAAGTTAGTTTTGTTAGGGTTTGATCCCTAGTATCCATTATGTTACGAGATTGATGTTGCTATGACTTTGCTATGCTTAATGCTTGTCACTAGGGCCCGAAAGTGCCATGATTTCAGATCTGAACCTATTATGTTTTCATGAATATATGTGTGTTCTTGATCCTATCTTGCAAGTCTATAGTCACCTACTATGTGTTATGATCCGCAACCCGAAGTGACAATAATCGGGACCACTCCGGTGATGACCATAGTTTGAGGAGTTCATGTATTCACTATGTGCTAATGCTTTGTTCCGGTTCTCTATTAAAAGGAGGCCTTAATATCCCTTAGTTTCCAATAGGACCCGCTGCCACGGAGGGTAGGACAAAGATGTCATGCAAGTTCTTTTCCATAAGCACGTATGACTATATACGGAATACATGCCTACATTACATTGATGAATTGGAGCTAGTTCTGTGTCACCCTATGTTATAACTGTTACATGACGAACTGCATCCGGCATAATTATCCATCGCTAATCCAGTGCCTACGAGTTTTCCATATACTGGTTCTCGCTTATTTACTTTTCCTTTGCTACTGTTACAATCACTACAAAATACCAAAAACATTAGTTTTGCTGTCTTTACTTTTGTTACCGTTACCACCACTATCATATTACTTTGCTACTAAACACTTTTCTGCAGATACTAAGTTTCTAGGTGTGGTTGAATTGACAACTCAACTGCTAATACTTGAGAATATTCTTTGGCTCCCCTTGTGTCGAATCAACAAATTTGGGTTGAATACTCTACCCTCGAAAACGATTGCGATCCCCTATACTTGTGGGTTATCATTGACCTTCAGCTCCGGCTGGGGGGCACGACGGCACCGACGAAGTCAAGGTCGTGCTGCTGCCCGCGCGAGACCTTTTTGGCGGTGAAGAAAACCTCTGTGCCCAGCTTCACGCGTTGCGCGGGTGCTTCACCAGCCCCGGCTTCGCCACTCCTCCGATGGTGCACTTCGGCGGTATCGTCATACACTCCAGAGTCCAGACGTTGGTGAGCACTATGGACCGGGGGTGCGGCCGCCTATTATGGTCGGTGGCTCGAGCGCGCAATTAATACAGACCAGTGGGAGCAAGGCAGGCTACGGTCAAAAGTTGTCTCGCCTCCCGGTGAGCTTGCGCAGCAGACTTCTGCCATTCCAGCCATCATTTCACACAACTGCTCGCACGCCTCCCCGTCAATACGCACACCTGCACTGCACAGACGCCTCTCGGTATGCCTGCGCGGCGGACTGCTCGCATACATCCCGTCAACTCACGCCTGCTCGCACGATCACGGGGCGTGTGGCAGCACGTATATTTTTTGGTTTATTTTCTGCCGATTTACTGCTTAACTGAACCGTTTGCGTTGAAGATATGCACAAATCCTGCGTTGAACAGCTCGCACACTTCCCGGTGAACCTGCGCACCACACGAGTTTTGGATTTACTAGAATTTAAAAACCAGGTATCTCAATGTTTTGACGGCAATCAACAGTGCCCTGGTTTTAAATTCATTCCCATTTCTTGCATGGGACCTAATTAAGCATGCACCCAAGGACGCATATTTGATTTTTCAACCAGTTTATATGCACTAGAGCATGTGCATGTATTTCTAATTTGAATTATGCACATAAAATGTCTAGAAAACCCAGTTAATGTATAAAAATGCCCAAACAAGCCCCGAAAAATTCCAGAACTTAACACAACACTCCTGTTGTTCTATGTTGACACTAGAATTTTTTTGAAAGCAATAAGAGGCAACGGATATCGTTTCGTCCCCAAAGGTGGCACGTTCCCTACCGAAACCAGCAGACTTGTTGTGAGAAGCTCCGGTTCGTGAGAAGCTTATACCCAAACCTGCCCCAAATGGGAACAAATTTTTACCACGACATGCTGATGCCGCTCCATGATACCATGCCAAGTCTCATGAATTTCAGACGAGTTCTGGATTTACTAGAATTCAAAAACCAGGTATCTCAATGTATTGCCGGCAATCAACAGTGCCCTGGTGTTTGAAATTCATTCCCATTTCTTGAATGGGACATAAGCATGCACCCAAGGACACATATTTGATTTTTATACCAATTTATATGCACTGGAGCATGTGCATGTATTTCAAATTCAAATTATGCACATAAAATACCTAGAAAACCCAGTTAATGTATAAAAATGTCCAAACGAGCCCCAAAAAATTCCAAAACTTAACACAGCACTCCTGTTGTTCTATGTTGACACTAGAAAATTTTTGAAAGCAATAAGAGGTAACAGATATCGTTTCAGCCCCAAAGGTGGCACGTTCCCTACCGAAACCACGTGGCTTGTTGTCAGAATCTCTGGTTTGTGAGAAGCTTATACCCAAACCTGTCCCAAATGGGACAAAAAATTTACCACGGCATGTTGATGCCGCTCCATGATACCATGCCAAGTTTCATGAATTTCAGACGAGTTTTGTATTTACTAGAATTTAAAAACCAGGTATCTCAACGTTTTGCCGGCAATAAACAGTGCCCTGGTGTTTGAAATTCATTCCCATTTCTTGCATGGGACGTAAAAATGCACCCAAGGACACATATTTGATTTTAATACCAATTTATATGCACTGGAGCATGTGCATGTATTTCAAATTTGAATTATGCAAAAAAAATTCCTAGAAAACACAGTTAATGTATAAAAATGTCTAAACGAGCCCAGAAAAATTCCGAAACTTAACACAACACTCCTGTTGTTCTATGTTGACACTAGAATTTTTTTGAAAGCAATAAGATGCAACGGATATCGTTTCGTCCGCAAAGGTGGCACGTTCCCTACCGAAACCACCAGGCTTGTTGTGAGAAGCTCTGGTTTGTGACAAGCTTATACCCAAACCTGCCCCAAATGGGACAAAAAATTTACCACGGCATGTTGATGCCGCTCCATGATACCATGCCAACTTTCATAAATTTCATACGAGTTTTGGATTTACTAGAATTTAAAAACCAGGTATCTCAAAGTTTTGCCGGCAATCAACAGTGCCCTGGTTTTTGAAATTCATTCCCATTTCTTGCATGGGACGTAAGTGATGTCTACTACGCAACCTTCTTCTTATAGACGTCGTTGGGCCTCCAAGTGTAGAGGTTTGTAGGACAGTAGCAAGTTTCCCTCAAGTGGATGACCTAAGGTTGATCAATCCATGGGAGGCGTAGGTTGAAGATGGTCTCTCTCAAACAACCATACAACCAACTAACAAAGAGTCTCCTGTGTCCCCAACACACCCAATACAATGGTAAATTGTATAGGTGCACTATTTCGGCGAAGAGATGGTGATACAAGTGCAATATGGATGGTAGATATAGGTTTTTGTAATCTGAAAATATAAAAACAGCAAGGTAACTAATGATAAAAGTGAGCACAAACGGTATTGCAATGCTAGGAAACAAGGCCTAGGGTTCCTACTTTCACTAGTGCAAGTTCTCTCAACAATAATAACATAATTGGATCATATAACTATCCCTCAACATGCAACAAAGAGTCACTCCAAAGTCACTAATAGCGAAGAACAAACGGAGAGATTATTGTAGGGTACAAAACCACCTCAAAGTTATTCTTTCGGATCAATCTATCATAGAGTTCGTACTAGAATAACACCTTAAGACACAAATCAACCAAAACCCTAATTTCACCTAGATACTCCAATGTCACCTCAAGTATCCGTGGGTATGATTATACGATATGCATCAAACAATCTCAGATTCATCTATTCAACCAACACATAAAACTTCAAAGAGTGCCCCAAGGTTTCTACCGGAGAGTCAAGACGAAAACGTGTGCCAACCCCTATGCATAAGTTCACAAACGGAACCCACAAGTTGATCACCAAAATATACATTAGGTAGATCACGTGAATATCCCAATGTCACCATAGATAAGCACATGCAAGACATACATCAAGTGTTCTCAAATCCTTAAAGACTCAATCCGATAAGATAACTTCAAAGGGAAAACTCAATCCATTACAAGAGAGTAGAGGGGGAGAAACATCATAAGATCCAACTATAATAGCAAAAGTCGCGATACATCGAGATTGTACCACCTCAAGAACACGAGAGAGAGAGAGAGATCAAACACATAGCTACTGGTACATACCCTCAGCCCCGAGGGTGAACTACTCCCTCCTCGTCATGGAGAGCGCCGGATGATGAAGATGGCCATCGGTGATGGATCCCCCTCCGGCAGGGTGCCGGAACAGGGTCCCGATTGGTTTTGGTGGCTACAGAGGCTTGCGGCGGTGGAACTCCCGATCTATTCTGTTCTCCGACGTTTTTAGGGTATATGGATATATATAGGCGAAAGAAGTCGGTCAGGGGAGCCACGAGGGGCCCATGAGGGTGCGGGGCACGCCCAGGGGGGTAGGGCGTGCGTCCCTGCCTCGTGGCTTCCTCGAAGCTTCCCTGCCGTCTACTCCAAGTCTCCTGGATTGCTTCCGTTCCAAAAATAACTCTCCCGAAGGTTTCATTCCGTTTGGACTCCGTTTGATATTCATTTTCTTCGAAACACTGAAATAGGGAAGAAAACAACAATTTGGGCTGGGCCTCCGGTTAATAGGTTAGTCCCAAAAATAATATAGAAGTGTTTAGTAAAGCCCATAAACATCTAAAACAGAGAATATAATAGCATGAATACTTCATAAATTATAGATACGTTGGAGACGTATCAGCACCCCCAAGTTTAATTCCTGCTCATCCTCGAGTAGGTAAATGATAAAAGAGATAATTTATGAAGTGTCAATGCTATTAGGTGCACAAGTTTGATCAATGATAATTTCAATCACCTTTTCTAGCATCATCATATGTCATAACAGTAGCTCATCTCATAAAACTGTTCATGATCAAGTAACAAACTGTTCACATGTTAAAGTATAGATCATAAACTTTCTTGAAAACTAACAAACCGTGTTATTAGTCATCAACCAATTACAATTCATCTTATTTTCAGGAAGAGTCTATGTCAGAGCTTCGATTCAGCAAACTTCACATACTCAACTATCATTTAGTCTTTCACAATTGCTAACACTCACGTGATATTTATGGGTTCAAAGTTTTAATCAGACACAGAGAAAGATAGGGGCTTATAGATTTGCCTCCCAACCTTTTACCTCAAGGGTAATGTCAACAATAATAGTTCATGATGCCTTACATCCAATTATATATATCAGGATCTTTCCAACACAAGGTGCTTGCCAAAGGATAAAATGTAAAAAGGAAAGGTGAAGATCACCATGACTCTTGCATACGGTATAAGACGAGAATAAAAGATAGGCCCTTCGCAGAGGGAAGCAGAGGTTGTCATGCACTTTTATAGTTGGATGCACAAAATCTTAATGCGAAAGAACGTCACTTTATATTGCCACTTGTGATAGGGACCTTTATTATGTAGTCTATCGCTTTTATTGCTTCCACATCACAAGATCGTATAAAGCTTATTTTCTCCACACTAATAGATCATACATATTTAGAGAGCAATTTTTATTGCATGCACCGATGACAACTTACTTGAAGGATCTTACTCAATCCATAGGTAGGTATGGTGGACTCTCATGGAAATACTGGTTTAAGGGATGTTTGGAAGCACAAGTAGTATCTCTACTTGGTGCAAAGAATTTGGCTAGCATGAGGGGAAAGGCAAGCTCAGCATGTTGAATGATCCATGACAATATACTTTATTTCAGATATAAGAAAACATAACCCATTACGTTGTCTTCCTTGTCCAACATCAACCTTTTAATATGTCATATTTTAATGAGTGCTCACAATTACAAAATATGTCCAAGATAGTATATTTATATGGGAAATCTCTCTTCCCTCAATATTCTTTCATGAATTGTTCAAGTGACCAATACAATTTTGCTAACCTTCAATAAGTTTACCACCTCTACTTCTTATATGTGAAGTCACTACTCCCCATGGGATAAGCATATAAAACATATATAATTTCAGATTTATGATATTCAATTCATTCAACCATTTACTCATAGGATATAAGTAAGCACGCGAGTAAATGACAACCACTCCAAAAAGATATAAGTGAAGATCAATGAGTAGTTAAATAATTATGTAGCTATGTGAAGACTCTCTCTCATTTAAGAATTTCAGATCTTGATATTTTATTCAAATAGCAAGCAAAACAAAATAAAATGGCGATGGCCACGGTACATACCCTCAGCCCCGAGGGTGAACTACTCCCTCCTCGTCATGGAGAGCGCCGGATGATGAAGATGGTCACGGTGAGGATCCCCCCCTCGTGAGGTCTTGAACAGGTCCCGATTGGTTTTTGGTGGCTACAGAGGCTTGCGGCGGCGGAACTCCCGATCTATTCTATTCTCCGACGTTTTTAGGGTATATGGATATATATATAGGCGAAAGAAGTCGGTCAGGGGAGCCATGAGGGGCCCACGTGGGTGGGGGTGCACCCGGGGGGTAGGGCGCGCCTCCCTGCCTCGTGGCTTCCTCGAAGCTTCCCCAACGTCTACTCCAAGTCTCCTGGATTGCTTCCGTTCCAAAAATAACTCTCCTGAAGGATTCATTCCGTTTGGACTCCGTTTGATATTCCTTTTCTTCGAAACACTGAAATAGGTAAGAAAACAACAATTTGAGCTGGGCCTCCGGTTAATAGGTTAGTCCCAAAAATAATATAGAAGTGTTTAGTAAAGCCCATAAACATCTAAAACAGAGAATATAATAGCATGAATACTTCATAAACTATAGATACGTTGGAGACGTATCAGTAAGCATGCACCCAAGGACACATATTTGACTTTTCAACCAATTTATATGCACTGGAGCATGTGCATGTATTTCAAATTTGAATTATGCACATAAAATGCCTAGAAAACCCAGTTAATGTATAAAAATGTCCAAACGAGCCCCGAAAAATTCCAAAACTTAACACAGCACTCCTGTTGTTCTATGTTGACACTAGAATTTTTTTAAAGCAATAAGAGGCAACGGATATCATTTCGACCCCAAAGGTGGCACGTTCCCTTCCGAAACCACCAGGCTTGTTGTGAGAAGCTCTGGTTTGTGAGAAGCTTATACCCAAACCTGCCCCAAATGGGACAAAAAATTTACCATGCCATGTTGATGCCGTTCCATGATACCATGCCAACTTTCATGAATTTCAAACGAGTTTTTGATTTACTAGAATTTGAAAACCAGGTATCTCAACGTTTTGCCATCAATCAACAGTGCCCTAGTGTTTGAAATTCATTCCCATTTCATGGATGGGACCTAAGCATGCACCCAAGGACACATATTTGATTTTTCAACCAATTTATATGCAATGGAGCATGTGCATGTATTTCAAATTTGAATTATGCACATAAAATGCCTAGGAAACCCTGTTAATGTATAAAAATGTCCAAATGAGCCCCAAAAAATTCCAAAACTTAACACAACACTCCTGTTGTTCTATGTTTTGACACTAGAAAATTTTTGAAAGCAATAAGAGGCAACTGATATCATTTCATCCCCAAAGGTGGTATGTTCCCTACCGAAACCACCTGGCTTTGTTGTGAGAAGCTCTGGTTTGTGAGAAGCTTATACCCAAACCTGTCCCAAATGGAACAAAAAAATTACCACGGCATGTTGATGCCGCTCCATGATACCATGGCAACTTTCATGAATTTCACACAAGTTTTGGATTTACTAGAATTTAAAAACCAGGTATCTCAATGTTTTGCCGGCAATAAACAGTTCCCTGGTGTTTGAAATTCATTCTCATTTCTTGCATGGGACATAAACATGCACCCGAGGACACCTATTTGACTTTTCAACCAATTTATATGCACTGGAGCATGTGCATGTATTTCAAATTTGAATTATGCACAAAAATGCCTAGAAAACCCAGTTAATGTACAAAAATGTACAAACGAGCCCCGAAAAATTCTGAAACTTAACATAGCACTCCTGTTGTTCTATTTTTTGAAAGCAATAAGAGGCAACGGATATCATTTTGTCTCCAAAGGTGGCACCTTCCCTATCAAAACCACCAGGCTTGTTGTGAGAAGCTTATACCCAAACCTGCCCCAAATGGGACAAACATTTTACCACGACATGTTGATGCCGCTCCATGATACCATGCAAACTTTCATGAATTTCAGACGAGTTTTGGATTTACTAGAATTTAAAAACCAGGTATCTCAAAGTTTTGCCGGCAATCAACAGTGCCCTGGTGTTTGAAATTCATTCCCATTTCTTGCATGGGACGTAAGCATGCACCCAAGGACACATATTTGACTTTTTAACCAATTTATATGCACTGGAGCATGTGCATGTATTTCAAATTTGAATTATGCACATAAAATGCCTAGAATACCTAGTTAAAGTATAAAACTGTCCAAAGCAGGCGAAAAATTCCAAAACTTAACACATCACTCCTGTTGTTCTATGTTGACACCGGAATTTTTTGAAAGCAAGAAGAGGCAACGGATATCGTTTCGTCCCCAAAGGTGGCACATTCCCTACCGAAACAACCAGCCTTGTTGTGAGAAGCTCTGGTTTGTGAGAAGCTTATACCCAAACCTGCCCCAAATGGGACAAAATTTTTACCACGGCATGTTGCTGCCGTTCCATGATACCATGCCAACTTTCATGAAATTCAAACGAGTTTTGGATTTACTAGAATTTGAAAACTAGGTATCTCAATGTTTTGCCGTCAATCAACAGTGCCCTGGTGTTTGAAATTCATTCACATTTCTTGGATGGGACCTAAGCATGCACCCAAGGACACATATTTGATTTTTCAACCAATTTATATGCACTGGAGCATGTGCATGTATTTCAAATTTGAATTATGCACATAAAATGCCTAGAAAACCCAGTTAATGTATAAAAATGTCCAAACAAGCCCCGAAAAATTCAAAACTTAACACAACACTCCTGTTGTTCTATGTTTGACACTAGAAATTTTGAAAGCAATAAGAGGCAACGGATATCGTTTCGTCCCCAAAGGTGGCACGTTCGCTACCGAAACCACCAGGCTTGTGAGAAGCTCTGGTTTGTGACAAGCTTATACCCAAACCTGCCCCAAATGGGACAAAATTTTTAACATGGCATGTTGGTGCCGCTCCATGATACCATGCCAAGTTTCATGAATTTCAGACAAGTTTTGGATTTACTAGAATTTAAATACCAGGTATCTCAACGTTTTGCCGGCAATCAACAGTGCCCTGGTGTTTGAAATTCATTCTCATTTCTTGCATGGGACCTAAGCATGCACCCAAGGACACGTATTTAATTTTTCAACCAATTTATATTCATTGGAGCATGTGCATGTATTTCAAATTAGAATTATGCACATAAAATGCCTAGAAAACCCTATTAATGTATGAAAATGTCCAAATAAACCCCAAAGAATTCCAAAACTTGACACAACACTCCTGTTGTTCTATGTTGACACTACAAATTTTTTGAAAGCAATAATAGGCAACAGATATCGTTTCGTCCCCAAAGGTGTCGTGGTGTTCGAAATTCATCCCCATTTCTTACATGGGACATAAGCATAAACCCATGCACATAAGCAGATAAATGGTCTAGCAGTTCAAACATCGTCCACTACCGCTGTGACCCCATTATGTAATTCAAATCAAGATGGAAAATCAAGTAGATCCCACACAGTTTATTATCACCAACCATGTGAGATGCAGTACAAAATATCCTGTAGCACCGTCGGTGTATAGTATGCTTATGGCTTAAGCGAGAAGATGCGTCGGCTACAGTCCACAGTATTACTGCCTCGTAATCTTGAAAATATCTATCGCCTGGAATGTTTTAATGTTTGATAGCACACGATTAGTATGTGTGGAGCGTGTGCGATGTCTGATACTTCCGCTCTGCTTCAGTACCTTGATTCAAACACCTCCTTGCCCCCCTCCACACACACCACACACTTCCCAAAACCTCCACTCACACAGACACACACCACCCCCGAAAGCATTGGTAGGTCGCCGCCATTGCCGGCGCCTCCATCCTCAACCTCTGCTTGTGTGCCGGGGAGCTTGAGGAGCCAATGGCCAAAAAGAGGTTTATCGCGGCCTTCTCACCCGACGCCGGCAAGGTGTCCCCGTCGTCCTCCACGGGCTCGATCCGTCGTCGCCGGTCCCTCGATCTGCCCGCCGCCGCGCCCCTATGCCGGTTCGAGGACTTCCCCGTCCTCCCTCGGACCCGGCAGCCGACGAGGTCCTACCTCGGGGTCTGGCAGCAGTGGTGGGGGACATGGGTCACAGATATTACAAATCAGGAGACCCACACCCGCCGGTGGCCCAGTAGCTTCCACACAGCCGAGCTCGCAGCCATGGAGTACGACCGCTGGCAGGTCCGCTACCACGGCGCGGCGGCTAGGCTCAATTTCCCCTTCGGCACACGTTCGGTCGACCTCGTTCCGCTGTAGCCAGGGGTGGTGAGCTCGGCTATGGCTTGGGAGGACTACGAGGCGTGGGAGCGCCTAGAAGCCGAGGCCGCCGCCGAGGCCTAGATGCAAGAGCTCCGCCGGCAGCACCCGGAGCTCGTGGAGGCGGAGCGGACGATCTTTGCCAGTGTGGAGGGCGGTGAGGTTATCGCGCTCTCCTCCTCTGATGAGGTCGAAGGCGGCGAGGACGGCGGCGTGGAGGGCGGCTAGGTTATCGGGCTCTCCTCCAATGACGACGTCGAAGGCAGCGGCGACGACGGCGTGGAGGGCGTCGAGGTGGGCCCCAAGGACGAGGAGATCGGCGTTGGCGAGTGGAGGAGTGCCTTCCCAACGACCCCGACGAAGGCATCGGCCCGGACCCGGCTTGCGGCACACTGTATATGACGAGAAAGGATTGGCTCGACCTCTACTTCGACCGAAAGTAGTTTAGCTTAGTTTAAATTTATGTTTTATGTTCGGTTATGCAAAACTATCTATGTTGATGTTTGAATGCATGCTACTTTTGGTTGAACCATCTTTGAACTTGATCAAATTGAAGTTTACAACCTTAAGTTTAGGGGATCGACTAGAAAAGGCCAAAAATTGCTGGAGTATATATATATCCACTAAGGGTTTTAGTCCTTTAACTTTTTAAGGATCGGCTAGAGATGGCCTTATGACTTGTTTATTTCAGTTCTTCACAATGTGATGCTCTATATGTGCAACTGTTTGCCGTGTAGTTCAATTTCATCAATAGCAGTTTCAACAATACCACTATGAATTACGATATTTGGTTGCTATTAAGGATATTGCAGTTAACATGCCTTTTTGTTTCTTTAACAATAACTAGTGTACTTTAGACCCGCACAATACCAGTTTGAATGACTATTTGCTTGTTTTAAAATGTTATGCCTGATGCAGTTAACACACCTTTCCACTTCTTGTTTTGCTTAACTAGCATGCTTAAGCCTCGCATTAATCAAGCTATCATTTGTAGATTATGTTGTCTACCATGGATATATTTGGGTGATGTTTAGCCTGTTGTGCTTAACATGCCTTTATATGTACTCATACAGGACAATATTGAGAACAATGTTGTTTTCCATCGAGGTTAGTTTCATCGCATTGCTTATATGTACTCACTGTTCAGGATATTGGTAGCTGGTACCATATAGCCTGGGGCTGATAAGGGATTAATCGTCGAATCGGACATTTCACTGAGTATATCTATAACCCATTTATCAGTAGGTTAACTAGGGCCATATTTAATATATATGAGGCTACATAGCAACATGCATTTACTGAATGACTAAATATGCAATCCCAGGCTACATAGCAACAAGGAAGAGTGTTACCTTAATGTTCTGATGATGTCTAGATATATATCTAATAAAATCTTATATAATGGGAAGGAGAGAGTGTTGTACTACATCATTTTTCAATTATTGTTTAGCTTCTAATATTAACTTGGTGCTTTTAGGTACATATATCATTGCCAAAGATCCACACTTCGACCCTTTCTGCTTATGGGGCAATGAGATATTCATGAACCAGCATCAAGTGAGGAAAATGATAAAGATTGTTATTAAAATGTGTCAAAATATGTCAATCAAACTATTTGTTTACACTTTATGCAAGACAACAGTGAACTGCAGGATGGTAAGTAAGAACCATGTAGCCTTCTTTTTACTGCCCGTAATGAGTTGTGTTAGATGACAATGTATGAATCTTTTTTCTTTTGCAGTGGATCCTGAAGCAGTTTACTCAAGATTACCCCTCAAACTACATGATTGGTGGCCGGCCATCACAAGGGGTTGGACTAGAGTCCTGCATCCACGAGAGCACAATAGGGCCGTTCCACTTCACCTTGTTCAGCAACCGAAATGTCTGTCTCCTCTTTCATTAACATCTACAATAGTACAAGTATAGAACCATGGTTCATCATTCTTTATTTGGTGCTTATGTAATTCTTAAACACATGTACCTGTAAATCGAATAATGCATTGGTTGTTTGAACCTGATGGATATGAATAAAGCTATAGCCTACTTTCAAGTTTAAATTAGGTACAATTTTAAATTGCAGCAGTTAAATTAGGGCGAAATTACGTGTGCATGTCATTACAGCGCACACTGTTAATAAAGCACAACGTGTGCGACATACATCATAATCCGGCATGGTTCACGCAGAGGAAACGTGTGTAACAATGCACACAGTTGCTGTTTGCAAAGCGTGTATGATGTCAGAAACTATCACATACGGTGCGGGAAAACTAAATGTGTGTGATTGTCTACCTATCGTACACGGTTTATAATCATGAACTGTTTGTGATGTGCCAGGCATCGTAAAACTCCCGTGCCTGGAATCTGCCTAGAAAAATCACGTGCCTGGAATCTGCTTGGTTTTAGGTAAAACCAAAAAACTCCGACTGCGATGGCAATGTGAGCACAAACGAGTAGCAAGGATGAAGCATTTGGGATATTTGAGATATCGGAAACGGTTATATAGGGACAACTGTATGCATCAAGGCTCCCTATCCCCGACGTTTTCTGGGTCATGTGGGAAGGACCACCCCTATCGCCGTCACTCACTAGGCGACGGTTCCTAATGCTGTCGTGGAAAGGGGTTAAAAACCGTTTGCATAGCACCGACGCGGACCAGTGAGCTGTTCAAAAGCTTTATGACGTTGTAAGCAGTGATGGTTGAAGTGATGAAAGATCAAGGAGGAAACAACTACAAGATGCCGCATTTGCATAAGGAACGTCTACAGAATGCTGCAGAGGAAATAATCGGTGTATATTGTAGTCCTGAGCTAATTACTGGCATCAAGGCCATTATAGTACAAGGAAATGAGTAGATAGAGAAAGGGAAAAAGAAAGGGAAAGGGAAAAGGAAAATAAAGGATAGGAGTATGTGATGTGTCATGTGTCATGTCTATGTCTTGTGTCATGTGTATGTATTATGTCATGTGTTCAATGAGAAATGATAGTTGTATTTGGATTTATTTGATTTATTTGGATTATTTGGATTTATTTTTATTTATGGATGAAAATGCGCAGCATAAACGAATATTGGAATAATGCCCTAAATTGGTAACTAAATTATAGTAACAATAAGTTCAGTTTTCAACTAATTCTACCATAAATTCAGTTTTCAAGATTCTGAAAAAAAATATGCCCTAGAGGCAATAATAAAGTTGTTATTTATATTTCCTTATATCATGATAAATGTTTATTATTCATGCTAGAATTGTATTAACCGGAAACTTAGTACATGTGCGAATACATAGACAAACAGAGTGTCACTAGTATGTCTCTACTTGACTAGCTCGTTGAATCAAAGATGGTTAAGTTTCCTAGCCATAGACATGAGTTGTCATTTGATTAATGGGATCACATCATTAGAGAATGGCGTGATTGACTTGACCCATCCGTTAGCTTAGCACGATGATCGTTTAGTTTGTTGTTGTTGCTTTCTTCATGACTTATACATGTTCCTATGACTATGAGATTATGCAACTCCCGAATACCGGAGGAACACTTTGTGTGCTACCAAACATCACAACGAATCGGGTGATTATAAAGGTGCTCTACAGTGTGTCTCCAATGGTACTTGTTGAGTTGGCATAGATCAAGATTAGGATTTGTCACTCCGATTGTCGGAGAGGTATCTCTGGGCCCTCTCGGTAATGCACATCACTATAAGCCTTGCAAGCAATGTGACTAATGAGTTAGTTGCGGGATGATGCATTACGGAACGAGTAAAGAGACTTGCCGGCAACAAGATTGAACTAGGTATTGAGATACCGACGATCGAATCTCGGGCAAGTAACATACCGATGACAAAGGGAACAACATATGTTGTTATGCGGTTTGACCGACAAAGATCTTCGTAGAATATGTGGGAGCCAATATGAGCATCCAGGTTCCGCTATTGGTTATTGACCGGAGACGTGTCTCGGTCATGCCTACACAGTTCTCGAACCCGTAGGGTCCGCACGCTTAAAGTTCGGTGACGATCGATATATGAGTTTTTGTGTTTTCATGTACCGAAGGTAGTTCGGAGTCCCGAATATGATCACGGACATGACGAGGAGTCTTGAAATGGTCGAGACATAAAGATCGATATATTGGACGACTATGTTCGGACACCGGAAGTGTTTCAGGAGGTTTCGGACATATCTTAGAATCTTGCTTACCGACATGTCATACTTTGGTTGGCGGTATTGTTGGATGAAGCGGCCTGCACCGACATTACGCCAAGACGCTTACGCCGAGACTGGTTCTACCGACGTGCTTTGCACACGTGTGGTCGCGGTGTCAGTTTCTCCAACTTTAGTTGAACCGAGTGTGACTACGCCCGGTCCTTGTGAAGGTTAAAACAACGCTAACTTGACGAAATATCGTTGTGGTTTTGATGCGTAGGTAAGAACGGTTCTTTCTCAACCCGTAGCAGCCATGTAAAATTTGCAACAACAAAGTAGAGGACGTCTAACTTGTTTTCGCAGGGCATGCTGTGATGTGATATGGTCAAGACATGATGCTAAATTTTATTGTATGAGATGATCATGTTTTGTAACCGAGTTATCGGCAACTGGCAGGAGCCATATGGTTGTCGTTTTATTGTATGCAATGCAATCGCCCTGTAATTGCTTTACTTTATCACTAAGCGTTAGCGATAGTCGTAGAAGCAATAGTTGTTGAGACGACAACGATGCTACGATGGAGATCAAGGTGTCGCGCCGATGACGATGGTGATCATGACGGTGCTTTGGAGATGGAGATCAAAGACACAAGATGGTGATGGCCATATCATATCACTTATATTGATTGCATGTGATGTTTATCTTTTATACATCTTATTTTGCTTAGTTTGACGGTAGCATTATAAGATGATCTCTCACTAAATTTCAAGGTACAAGTGTTCTCTCTGAGTATGCACCATTGCCAAAGTTCATCGTGTCGAGACACCACGTGATGATCGGGTGTGATAAGCTCTACGTTCATATACAACGGGTGCAAGCCAGTTTTGCACAGCAGAATACTCGGGTTAAACTTGACGAACCTAGCATATGCAGATATGGCCTCGGAACACCAAGACCGGAAGGTCGAGCGTGAATCATATAGTAGATATGATCAATATAGTGATGTTCACCATTGAAAACTACTCCATCTCACGTGATGATCGGACATGGTTTAGTTGATATGGATCACGTGATCACTTAGATGATTAGAGGGATGTCTATATAAGTGGGAGTTCTTAAGAAATTTGATTAATTGAACTTTAATTTATCTTGAACTTAGTCCTGATAGTATTTGCATATCTATGTTGTAGATCAATAGCTTGTGATGTAGCTCCTCGTTTTATTTATGATATGTTCCTAGAGAAAACTATGTTGAAAGATGTTAGTAGCAATGATGCGGACTAGCTCCGTGATCTGAGGGTTATACTCATTGCTGCACAGAAGTATTATGTCCTTGATGCGCCGCTAGGTGACGGACCTATTGCAGGAAGCGGAATATGACGTTATGAACGTTTGACAAAGCTCGGTATGATGACTACTTGATAGTTTAGTGCACCATGCTTTACGGCTTAGAACCGGACGTCAAAAACGCTTTTGAACGCATACGGAGCATATAAGATGTTCCAAGAGCTTAAATTGGTATTTCAGACTCATGCCCGCGTCGAGAGGTATGAGACCTCTGACAAGTACTTTGCCTACAAGATGCAGGAGAATAGCTCAACCAGTGAGCATGTGCTCAGATTGTCTGGGTACTACAATTGCTTGAATCAAGTGGGAGTTAATCTTCCAAATAAGATAGTAATTAATAAAGTTCTCTAGTCACTATCACCAAGTTACTAGAACTTAGTGATGAACTATAATATGCAAGGGATGACGAAAGTAATTCCCGAGCTCTTCGTGATGCTGAAATCGGCGAAGGTAGAAATCAAGAAAAACATCAACTGTTGATGGTTGACAAGACCACTAGTTTCAAGTAAAAGGGCAAGGGAAAGAAACGGAACTTCAAGAACAATGGCAAGCAAGTTGCCATTCCCATGAAGAAGCCCAAAGCTAAACCCAAGCCCTAAACCGAAGTGCTTCTCTTGCAATGGAAATGGTCACTCGAAGTGGAACTGCCCTAGATACTTGGCGGATAAGAAGGATGGCAAAGTGAACAAAGGTATATTTGATATACATGTTATTGATGTGTACTTTACTAGTGTTCATAGAAACTCCTCGGTATTTTGATACTGGTTCAGTTATTAAAGAGTAGTAACTCGAAACGGGAGTTGCAGCATGAACATAGACTAGTTAAGGGTGAAGTGACGATCACTACTAGGGAAAAGTCTATACACAGAATCTTACCAGCAGCGCGCTTTAAAATCAGGCGCTGCTGCTAAGTAGCAATGGCCAGCGGACAAAACTTCGCTTTGAAACAAGTTTATCAAGATGGCGCCGCACCGAAAGACGCGCTCATCGCTAAAATTCCCAATGACGCCGCCAGCGAGGCGGTTATAGCGGCAAGCGCATTAATAAGAGCGCCATCGCCACGGGTCGTAGCAAAGAGCGCATTTACGCAATAACCGCTGCTGCTAAGTTAACTAGTCGCAATCCAGATCCACAGATCCACACACTCACTCGATCTCCCCCTCAACCCCCCGCACCGCCGGTCCTCCCCCGTCGCCCCTTCTCCGATTTGTGCCGCCGTCACCTCATCCTCCTCACTGGACTCGGTACCGGCCTCCTCCTCCGTCCTCCCTCCACTCATGGTGGCCGGCCTCCTCGCTCCGCCTTCCTCCTCCGTCCTCCCTCCACTCACCGCCAGTCGGCCCCTCCTCGTTCCGCCTTCCTCCTCCGTCATACTCTCTACTCCCTCCTCGAGTGGCCCCTCCTTCTCCCTCCTCCCTGCTACATTTTGATTTAGTAGGCTAGTTTATATCAACATTTTGATTTAGTTGATATAATTCAGTTGATTTAGTAGGCTAGTTGATTTAGTTGATTTAGAAAATTTTCATTTAGTTGATTTAGTATGCTAGTGGATTTAGTATGCTAGTTGATTTAGTATGTACCATTTTATTGTTATTTTTTCTGTACATGGATAGGTAGATGCTTTTGTTTTTTTGTAATAAGTTATTTTTTGGCAAAATGTAGGTGCCAATTTAGATAAATTTGCCACTTGTTAATTTAATCAATAATCTTAGTCAATAGGAGCCATCGAAATGCTTTGGTAGGTGGTACCTTGTCATCTAATCATTAATCCTTTGCTCATATTGCTTTAGGAAAATGGGCGCCACCACCACCACCACTATGTCGATTGTGCAAGTCAAGGTGCGCCAAAGAGCCTTGCAACCAGCAAGTTGTTCGGCATCTACTTTCAAATTGAAGTTTTCATCATGCGGCGGTAAGAAATTAGATGAAATGTAACAACTATTTTATTTTTAGTGTTGGCATTACTGCATTTTGTCATTTTGCTTTTCTTACACAGATCGTCCCATGCAATGTGAGGTTGAAATTCAACAAGCTAATAGGAGACACCGTGACATTTGAGGCTCCTGGGGGGCCGTACACTATGGAGGTCGAGAAAGGACGCAATATGTCACAAATTGGAGGAGATGGATGGGCCCGTTTCCTCGCCCGCATGCGTCTTACTGGTGGTGAGTTGATCAGCTTCTCCTTCAGAGCAGAAAGACCCAAGCTGGCTGTCATTTATCTCAACCTCGTGGAAGATGATGAAAATGATGAAGATGATGAAGATGATGCAGATGACGAAGATGATGAAGATAATGAGGACCCACTTCATGAAGCCATCGTAGCTCAAAGAATGAGGCTGAGCGAGGACGAGGTGTGCAACCTATGGGACATAATTCCGCCACGTGATGACTTTGTCGGGGTGCCATTCGTGACCGCTCGACAAGTATCATGGTCGATCGGCATGAAATGGTATGTTATACGTACTGACTGTAGTAATTTGATGATATATATATGCTTTATTGTTATACTTACAAATGCAAATTATCCGATGATATGCTTAGTGAATCCGATGAAATGCTTAGTGTAGAGTCTAATGATATGCTTAGTAGAATTCATGATTAATTAGTACAAATGCGTAGTACTGTGACTTTTGATAGTGTAGAAATCTAGACTTAATAGAAATATATTTGCAAGAGTATGTGTGAGGCTATTTATTAATTGATATGTTTTTCTTATTCAGAAATTGCCAAAGAACCTATCTGTGAGTTATGGTATCGAGCACGATGAAGAAGGCTCACCGACTATGCCTTACTGCAAGGGGCTCCATCACCACCTGTACTTACCGCATGGACACAGACGACACACTTAAACTCGGTTGGGTGGAAGAGATTCCTCGTTGGCAAGAATCTTCGTGTTGGATAGGCCATCCTAATTACTATCAGGAACACCCACCGCCTGTGCTTGAGGATGATGATCGTCGTCGATATCATCTAGAACTACATATGTGTGGCTATATCATCTAGAACTACATATGATGATCGTCGTCGATATCATGTAGAACTACATATGATGATCGTCGTTGATATCATCTAGAACTAAATATGATGATCGTAGTCGGTGTCACCTTGTACTGCTTGAGGATGCTTGTTGAGTATATATGAAATTGTAATCTAGTACTTCCTCGGTTCCAAATTACTCGTCGTGGTTTTAGTTCAAATTTAACTAAAACCACGACGGGTAATTTGGAACCGAGGGAGTACTACCTAGTACCTATAATGCTTTATGAAATTGATATCTAGTAGAACTAGTATCTGAAAATTGCAGTTTACTGAAGCCGGAATGGGGAAATGGTGGAAGATATAACAAAGATGGCGGGAGCAGGAAATCGCTACAGCTAACTAATAGTAGCACGTTCGGGAAATGCGCTGCTGATATAGACAATAGTAGTAGCGCGGGTACATACAGTGCTACTACTAACGGTTAGCTGTAGCGCCTTATTCGTAGCGCGGGTGCCCATGCTGCTGATAGCCTCAAAACCCCCGCTACTACTAGGGTTTCCCTAGTAGTGGATGTGTGTTGGAAGTGGTTCCAAGATTGTTATGATCATCATCGCACACTCCCTATACTTTTGGGATTAGTGTTGAACCTAAATAAATGTTATTTGGTGTTTGCGTTGAGCATGAATATGATTTGATCATGTTTATTGCAATACGGTTATTCATTCAAGTCAAAGAATAATTGTTATTCTGTTTACATGAATAAAACCTTCTGTGGTCATACACCCAAGGTGAATAGTTTATTGAATCTCGATCGTAGTGATACACATATTTATAATATTGAAGCCAAAAGATGCAAAGTTAATAATGATAGTGCAACTTATCTGTGGGTAATCGCCGCTTAGGTCATATTGGTGTAAGGCGCATGACGAAACTCCATGCTGATGGGCTTTTGGAATCACTTGATTATGAATCACTTGATGCTTGCAAACCATGCCTTATGGGCAAGATGACTAAGACTCCATTCTCCGGAACAATGGAGCGAGCAACTGACTTATTGGAAATAATACATACCGATGTATGCAGTCCGATGAGTGTTTAGGCTCACGGTGGGTATCATTATCTTCTAACCTTGACAGATGATTTGAGCAGATATCGGTATATATACTTGATGAAACATAAGTCTGAAACATTTGAAAAGTTCAAAGAATTTCAGAGTGAAGTGGAAAATCATCGTAACAAGAAAATAAAGTTTCTATGATCTGATCGTGGAGGAGAATATTTGAGTTACGAGTTTGGAATAGTTTTGCAACTCACGCCACCCGGAACACCACAGCATAATGGTGTCTCCGAACATCGTGTCGTACTTTACTAGATATGGTGCGATCTATGATGTCTCTTACTGATTTACCGCAATCGTTTTGGGGTTATGCATTAGAGATAGCTGCATTCATGTTAAATAGGGCACCATCTAAATTTGTTGAGATGACACCGTATGAACTATGGTTTGGCAAGAAACCAAAGCTGTCATTTCTTAAAGTTTGGGGTTGCAATGCTTGTCTGAAAAAGTTTCAGACTGATAAGCTCGAAGCCAAATCGGAGTAGTGCGTCTTCATAGGATACCCAAAAGGAGACAGTTGGGTACACCTTCTATCACAGATCCGAAGGCAAGACATTCGTTGCTAAGAATGGATCCTTTCTATAGAAGGAGTTTCTCTCGAAAGAAGTGAGTGGGAGGAAAGTAGAACTTGATGAGGTAATTGTACCTTCTCCCGAATTGGAAAGTGGTCCATCACAAAAATCAGTTCCAGTGATTCCTACACCAATTAGTGAGGAAGTTAATGATAGTGATCATGAAACTTCAGATCAAGTTACTACTGAACCTCGTAGGTCAACCAGAGTGAGATCCGCACCAGAGTGGTACAGTAATCCTGTTCCGGAGGTCATGTTATGCTACCTCTTGAGCACTGCGTTGGTTCTCCCTTGAAGAGGAAAGAGTGATGCAGTAAAGTAGCCTAAGTATTTCCCTTAGTTTTTGAGAACCAAGGTATCAATCCAGTAGGAGGTCACGCTCAAGTCCCTTGCACCTACACAAACAAATAAGAACCTCGCAACCAATGCGATAAAGGGGTTGTCAATCCCTTCACGTTCATTTACGAGAGTGAGAGCTGATAGAGATGATAAGATAATATTTTTGGTATTTTTATGATGAAGAGTAAAAGTAAATAAAGGAAAGTAAACAGTAAAGGAAATAACGGGAGATTAATATGATGGAAAATAGACCTGGGGTGCATAGGTTTCACTAGTGGCTTCTCTCAAGAGCATAAGTATTACAGTGGGTGAACGAATTACTGTCGAGCAATTGATAGAATTGAGCATAGTTATGAGAATATCTAGGTATGGTCATGTATATAGGCATCACGTCCGTGACAAGTAGACTGACTCACCTTGCATCTACTACTATTACTCCACATTGACCACTATCCAGCGTGCATCTAGTGTATTAATGTGACGCCCGGATAATTAAGCTACAGTAATCCCTTGCTAATGGTGCCACATCACTTCGATTACTGTTGCTAATCTCGCGTTAGTTCGAAACCGATTCAAAGTCAAATTCAAAATCAGGCAAACATCAAAAGTTTTCAACCCATAGAACTAAAATGTTCGGATTGTGCCAAATAATGCATAGGTAATTATGATAGAGAACCCACACTTTTATAAAATATTTATATAATAAAATATGAATAAAACATCAACAAAACTATTATTTAAATGGTTTTAAATATTAAACCGTTACCAAAACTATTCCTAGTTTGGGTAGAAAATTGATGTGGCATTGCATAATTGGTAACCCCAATTTAGGTGCCACTTTGGTATATTATTGAAACTGTAATTGATATAAAACAGAAGAGTATAAATAAAAGAAAAAGGCAAGGGAAAAGGAAAAGGGCCTCCTGGCCCAACTGGCCCAGCTGGCCGATGAACCGGCCGGCCCAGCCGACACCTCCTTTTCCTCCCCTGCCCACTACCAAACCCTAACCGCACCCACTCCCTCCCCCATGAACCCCACTCACTCCTCCCTCTACTTCCGATCAAGATCGGGAAAACGGCGCCCCGACCTCCATCGCCTCGACATGCATCGCTAGCCCCACCGCGCCTCGGCCCTCCACCGCGGCGCCGCACCTACCGCCCTCCTTCCTCTCCCTCGTGCACCGCGTCGTCCTCACCCCCCGCCGCGCTAGACTGCCCCGTCCCCGCCTCTCCTTCGTCGGTCCTCGCCGCGCCCTCGCCGCCCGGAACGCCGCCTCGCCGGACTTCCTCCCCAACGTCGCTGTCGTCCCCCACCTCCGTCAAGCCCATTGCCCCGACCTCTGCCTCCCCGTGAGCGCCATGCCAATTCCCTTGTCTCCCCTCTATTCATCGTTCCGGTGCCGCCCGTGCCACCGGAGTTCCGGCTCGATGGCCATGATCACCGCGACCGTGCCCACCTCCTCACCTGCCGTCTTTGTGCCGCCCTTGACTCGACGCCTCGCTGCGTGCCAGCGCTTTGTGGCGACTGCCGCTTCTTCCCGCACGCTCACACCGCCGCCGTGGGGCCTCCCCCACTCGCATCCGCCATCCGCTGCTCGTCACGCGACCCTCTCCGCTAATCACGCCACCACTCGCCCGGCCATGGTCATGGCCGGGCCGAGCCAGCCGCACGCCTTGCCCGCCTCACAGCTCACTGTCAGTGGCGCTCGTCGCCTGCTCCGCCCAAAGGTTCAGAATCAGGCGCCCTGCTAGGCCCTCTGCCTATGACGTTGGGGCCCCACGCCCAGAACAAAAAAAAGGATTAAAAAATAATAAAAAAATTAATTAATTAATTAAATTAATTAATCATGTTTAGTTAACTAATTAACTCTAATTAACCTACTAATTAGATGTTAACAAATTGTTAGTCTTCAGCCTATGACATGTGGGACCCATCGTTAGTTTGACCAGTCAACACCCCTGTTGACTGCTGACGTCATGCTGACATCAGCGTGCACTATTCTAGATAATGTTGAATTAAATTAATTAAATAAATTCTAAAATGATCTAAATCTTTTAAAATTAATATAAAATAAACCGTAGCTCGGATCGAAAAACTTTGTACATGAAAGTTGCTTAGAACGACGAGACGAATCCGGATATGCAGCCCGTTCGTCTGCCACACATCCCTAACCTATCGAACTCGCAACTTTCCCCCTCCGGTTCCTCTGTCCGAAAACGCGAAACACCGGGGATACTTTCCCGGATGTTTCCCCCCTTCGCCGGTACCACCTACTACCGCGTTAGGGCACGCCTAGCATCACACATTGCTTTGTCATGCATCGTTATGCATCTGTTTGCATTGTATTCATTGTTTATTCCCCCTCTTCTCTCCGGTAGACTACGAGACCGACGCTGCTGCCGCCCCGTTCGACTACGGAGTTGACGAGCCCTCCTTCTTGCCAGAGCAATCCGGCAAGCCACCCCCCCCCCCCCTTTGATCACCAGATATGGCCTACTCTTCTCTATACTGCTTGCATTAGAGTAGTGTAGCATGTTCTTGCTTCGGTTAATCCTATTACGATGCATAGCCTTTGTCATTGTTGCTACTGATTGTTCCCCTTACACCTATCCTACCGCTTAGTATAGGATGCTAGTGTTTCATCTGTGGCCCTACACTCTTGTCCGTCTGCCATGCTATACTCTTTGGCCGTGATCACTTGAGAGGTGATCTCGGGCATACACTATATACTTTATACTGTTACATTACTTGTGATATCGTTAGGAGATGAAATTTGAAGGGCGGGTGGCTCCATCCCGGTAGAGGTGGGCCTGGGTTCCCGACGGCCCCCGACTGTTACTTGTGGCGGAGCGACAGGGCAGGTTGTGACCACCTAGGAGAGAGGTGGGCCTGGCCCTGGTCGGCATTCGCGGATACTTAACACGCTTAACGAGATCTTGGTATTTGATCTGAGTCTGGCCATTTGATCTATACGCACTAACCAACTACGTGGGAATGTTATGGTCACTCGGCGTCGTGGTATCAACCGAAGCCTTCGTGACGTCAGCGACTGAGCGGCGCGCGCCGGATTGGAACGTAAGCCTGCTCTTGTATCAAGGGGCTAGTTCTGCTTCCGTCACAGACGCAACGTGCAGGTGTGCTAAGGGAGATGGGCCCAGACCCCTGTGCGCTTAGGTCTAGACCGGCGTGCTGACCTCTCTGTTGGCCTAGGTGGGGCTGTGACATGTTGATCTTCCATGGCCGGGCGTGACCCAGAAAAGTGTGTCCGGCCAAATGGGATCAAGCGTGTTGGGTTATGTGGTGCACCCCTGCAGGGAAGTTAATCTATTCGAATAGCCGTGATCTTCGGTAACAGGACGACTGGGAGTTGTACCTTGACCTTATGACAACTAGAACCGGATACTTAATAAAACACACCCTTCCAAGTGCCAGATACAACCCGGTGATCGCTCTCTAACAGGGCGACGAGGAGAGGATCGCCGGGTAGGATTATGCTATGCGATGCTACTTGGAGGACTTCAGTCTACTCTCTTCTACATGCTTTGCAAGACAAAGGTTGCTGAGCGTAGTCTTGACATGATTAGCTATCCCCTCTTATTACGGCATTACGCAATTCAGTCCACCGATATGGCCCTTTACACATATACCCATGCATATGTAGTGTAGCTCCTTGCTTGCGAGTACTTTGGATGAGTACTCACGGTTGCCTTGTTCCCCTTTTCCCCTTTCTTTACCCGATTGCTGCAACTGACGATGGAGCCAGGAGCAGACGCCACCGTCGACGATGACTCCTACTACACCGGAGGTGCCTACTACTACGCAGCAGCCCCGACGACCACTGTGAGTAGTTAGGAGGATCCGAGCGGGAGGCCTGCGCCTCTTCGATCTGTATCCCGGTTGTGTTAGCCTTCTTAAGGCAAACTTTTTAACTTATGTCCGTACTCGGATATTGTTGCTTCCGCTGACTCGTCTATGATCGAGCACTTGTATTCGAGCCCTCGAGGCCCCTGGCTTGTATTATGATGCTTGTATGACTTATTTATGTTATATAGTTGTGTTGTGATATCTTCCCGTGAGTCCCTGATCTTGATCGTACACATTTGCGTGCATGATTAGTGTACGATTGAATCGGGGCGTCATAATTAAGTTCATAAGAACGGAGTAACGCTTTAAGCAAGATGACATGATGTAGAGGGATAAACTCATGCAATATGATATAAAGCCCATCTTTTTATCCTTGATGGCAACAATACAATACGTGTCATTTCCCCTACTGTCACTGGGATCGAGCACCGCAAGATTGAACCCAAAGCTAAGCACTTCTCCCATTGCAAGAAAGATCAATCTAGTAGGCCAAACCAAACCGATAATTCGAAGAGACTTGCAAAGATAACCAATCATACAAAAAAGAATTCAGAGAAGATTCAAATATTGTTCATAGATAATCTTGATCATAAACCCACAATTCATCGGATCTCGACAAACACACCGCAAAAGAAGATTACATCGAATAGATCTCCAAGAGAATCGAGGAGAACTTTGTATTGAGAGCCAAAGAGAGAGAAGAAGCCATCTATTCTCTTGGAGAACTTTGTATTGAGATCCAAAGAGAGAGAAGAAGCCATCTAGCTAATAACTATGGACCCGAAGGTCTAACGTAAACTACTCACACATCATCGGAGAGGCTACGGTGTTGATGTAGAAGCCCTCCGTGATCAATGCCTCCTCTGGGAGGACGCCGGAAAAGGCCCCAAGATGGGATCTCACGGGTACAGAAGGTTGCGGCGGTGGAACTAGGTTTTCGTGGTGCGCTTCGGTGGTTTGGGGGTACGTAGGTATATATAGGAGGTAGAAGTAGGTCGGTGGAGCCACGAGGGGCCCACGAGGGTGGAGGGCGCGCCTGGGGGGGTAGGCGCGCCCCCTGCCTCGTGGCCGCCTCGTTGGTTGCTTGACGTCCACTCCAAGTCCTCTGGATCAGGTTTGTTCCAAAAATCATGTTCCCGAAGGTTTCATTCCGTTTGGACTCCGTTTGATATCCTTTTTCTGCGAAACACTGAAATAGGCAAAAAAACAGCAATTTGGGCTGGGCCTCCGGTTGATAGGTTAGTCCCAAAAATAATATAAAAGTGTATAAATAAGCCCATTAAACATCCAAAACAGAATATATAATAGCATGGAACAATCAAAAATTATAGATACATTGGAGACGTATCAAGCATCCACAAGCTTAATTCCTGCTCGTCCTCGAGTAGGTAAATGATAAAAACAGAATTTTTGATGTGGAATGCTCTTTAGCATAATTCTCAATGTAAATCTTTTTATTGTGGCATGAATATTTAGATCCGAAAGATTCAAGATAAAAGTTTAATGTTGACATAAAAACAATAATACTTCAAACATGCTAACCAAGCAATTATGTCTTACCAAAATAACATAGCCAAAGAAAGCTTATCCCTACAAAATCATATAGTTAGGCCATGTTTCAATATTGTCACACAAACGTTCTCATCATGCATAACCCCGATGACAAGCCGAGCAATTGGTTCATACTTTTAACGCGCTTCAGCCTTTTCAACTCTTACGCAATACATGAGCGCAAGCCATGGATATATCACTATGGGTGGAGTAAAGTATAATGATGGGGGTTATGAGAGAAGACAAAAAGGTAGAAAGTCTCACATTGACGCGGCTAATCAATAGGCTATGGAGATGCCCATCAATTGATGTCAATGAGAGGAGTAGGGATTGCCATGCAATGGATGCACTATAGCTATAAATATATGAAAGCTCAACAAAAAAACTAAGTGGGTGTGTGAGGGAGTCTCGGATTAGGGGGTGTCCGGATAGCCGAACTATCACCGTTGGCCGGACTCCTGGGCTATGAAGATACAAGATTGAAGACTTCGTCCCGTGTCCGGATGGGACTTTCCTTGGCGTGGAAGGCAAGCTTGGCAATACGGATATGTAGATCTCCTACCATTGTAACCGACTCTGTAACCCTAACCCTATCCGGTGTCTATATAAACCGGAGGGTTTTAGTCAGAGGACGAACAACAATCATACCATAGGCTAGCTTCTAGGGTTTAGCCTCTCGATCTCGTGGTAGATCTACTCTTGTACTACCCATATCATCAATATTAATCAAGCAGAGTAGGGTTTTACCTCCATCGAGAGGGCCCGAACCAGGTAAAACATCGTGTCCCTTGCCTCCTGTTACCATCCGCCTAGACGCACAGTTCGGGACCCCCTACCCGAGATCCGCCGGTTTTAACACCGACATTGGTGCTTTCATTGAGAGTTCCTCTGTGCCGTCACCGTCAAGAAGGATGCCTCATCCTGTCTTTAAAGATGACATTATCACCAGAGGAGCCTTGGCCGCCGGCCAGACTCTTCGGCTAGGTGGTTTCCTTATGACCACCAGTTCGGCCGTCGCGCCGACGATGACTTCTCGAGCCATCGAAACCAATCTTCGTGTTAACTCGGAACTTGCCGAGCAGCTAGATCCGATCGAGCTCTCCTCCGTGAATGAGCTCTTGGATTGCATCGCCACCCTGGGAGCCGCCACTGACTACGATCAGATCGGGCCTAAAACTGATCTGAGAGAGATTAACTCTCCCTAGGCTACCCACCATGTTGTTGTGGTAGAGGAACAATGCGGCGACTCTTCTTCTATCTTAAGGACTAGCTACGTCCGGATTCCCGACCCCTCCATGCCGGATTCCCGCGGAGGGATTTACGACGATCAAATCCGAACTTAAAGTCGGTGGCGGGTTGGATTCGATGGATAACATCCAAAACCCAAACCTTCGAAGTTCGGAAACTTCTCGCCCCCGAGTCTTAGATTAGACGGGTTCCGGATTTAGTTCCACCCGCCCACTCCAAACATTAGCGATCTATCCCGATTCGGAAAGAGCCCGCTGAAACAAGACATCATTATCGGGCGATTCCTCCTGGTTATGGACAGGATAAAGGACTGCCTAGAGGAGGACGCAATCTCACTCTTCCGCAATAATTGCATGGACGAAGCGAATCCAAAAGCGCCATAAGTCGTCATTGAAATTACACGCTTTGCCGACTTGGTAACCATAGTACAAAAATACTTGCGATGGAGAGTGCTTGGAAAACCTGAAAGTAAATTTTGGGATAATCCGCCCCAAACACAGCCCTGGTCCGAAATAAAAAGGGTGTATTATCACCAACCACCGGGTTAAATACCAAAAACAAAGACCCCCTAAAGGGCATGGAACCGTCTTTGGAGGGATGGCTCAACGGACCTCGCAAAATTCATAGCGCAGGGACGCCACTCCAACTCATAGCCTTCGAGCATGTTGGATACTACGGCAGGTGGCCAAAAGTGGCGAAGAGCTTCTAGCTTCAGAATCTCAGCCCAACAACACCAGTACGATATTAACAATCTTCGAGACTTTCGCATCAAATAACATGCGAAAGCGAACACTCCGCAACCTTGCCGAAGTCTACCAAGTAGCAACAATAAATCCATGGAGTGACACGGCTATTACCTTTAATGCCAGTGATGAACCCAAATTCCGAACAGCCCGAGCACCAGCCGCACTGGTCCTCAGTCCAATTGTGGGACTTTCGCCTTACTAAGGTACTCATGGATGGCGGCATGATTAAACCTCATCTATGAGGAAACCCTCCAAAAATGGAAATAGATCGAACCGCATTGAGCGAAGCAGCACAACCTTTAGAGGAATAATCCCTACCGGGAAGCATGCTGCAGGAAAAATCACATTGGACGTAGTGTTCGCTCCTTTGGACAATTACAGGTCCGAGGAGGTCACCTTTCAAGTGGCCCCGTTCAGCAGCGGATATCACGCTATATTAGGGCGAGAGGCATTCATAATTTTTCAAGCTATACCCCATTATGGGTACATGAAGCTTAAAATGCCCGGACCTAACGGAATCATCACTCTCGCTAGTGATCCGAACATAGCACTCCGCACCGAAAACAAGACAGCCGCACTAGCCCTCGAGGCACTATCCAAAGCCCTAGCGGCCGAGGAACTAACTGCGATGCGCTCCACGGTGAACAGAGACGATGTGATACTTGATAAAAGATCCAAGTCCACCTCTTTTAAACCAGCGGATGAAATAGTCAAATTCCAAGTCCACCCAACGGACCCTGCAAAGACGGACTCCATTGAGGCACAGTTAAACCCTGATGTAGACGCTGCACTACGAGAATTTCTACGAGAAAACTGGGACATTTTTTGCACGGCACCCTTCGGACATGCCAGAATCCCACGTCGGTGGCCGAAAGCACAGCCTAAATATCCTAAAAGGATTTAAGCCGATCAAGCAAGCTCTTGGCGTTTTCCAAACCCAAGAGACAGGCCATGGGAGAGGAGCTAGCCAAACTTCCGAAGCCGGATTCATCGGAGATATAAAACATCCGGACTGGCTAGCAAATCTGGTGATGGTACCAAAGAAGGACAAATCCTGGCGCCTATGTGTCGATTTCAAAGACCTTAATAAGGCTTGCCCAAAGGATCCCTTCCTCCCTCGCATTGATCAAATTATCGACGCCACGGCGAGGACACCATTCATTGTGTTGCCTCGACGCATACTCCGGCTACCACCAAATTAAGATGGCGGAGCAGCACCAAGCCGCAACGGCATTCATCACTCCATACGCCCATTCGCTTCAACACAATGCCCTTCGGGCTCAAAAAGCGCCGGCGCAACATATCAGCGCATGATTCGTATATGTCCGCAAACCCAGATCGGCAAAACAACGAAGGCAAATGTAGATGACGTGGTCGTCAAATCCAAGCATGTCGAAACTCTAGTAGACGACTTGAGGCTCACATTCGACAATCTCCGAAAGTACGACATTAAGCTCAATCCGGAAAAATGCGTCTTCGGCTTTCCAGCCGGAAAGCTCTTGGGCTTCATTGTGTCCGGTAGAGGAATTGAAGCAAACCCAGCCAAGATCCGAGCTCTGTCACAATTGGATATTACAAAAGACCTCAAACAAATACAAAAATTGACTGGATGCGTAGCGGCTCTAAGCCGCTTTATTTCCCGTTGGGGAGAAAAGGCGTTACCCCTTTACCGCCTCCTCCGGCGCACCGCACACTTCGAGTGGACGGATGCCGCCACGGCCGGACTCAAAGAAATAAAAGCCATATTGGCAACAAATCCGGTCCTGGCCGTGCCCAACACGGGCGAACCAATGTTATTATATATTGCCGCAACACATCAAGTTGTTAGCACGATGCTCGTTGTCGAACGAGAAACGGACGGGCACAGGTTCCCTCTTCAAAAACCAGTTTATTACGTGTCCACTGTCCTAACTCCATGCAAGTCCCGGTACCCACATTATCAGAAGATAGCGTACGCGGTGTTCATGGCATCCCGGAAGCTGCGACACTACTTTCAGGAGTGTTTGATTACAGTAGCCTCCGAAGTACCTCTTAACGACATTATAAACAACCGCAACGCGACAGGCCAGATTGCCAAATGGGCCATCGAGCTCCTCCCATTCGACATAACCTATAAGGCACGACGAGCTATTAAGTCACAAGTGTTGGCTGATTTCATTGCCGAATGGACCGAAGCTGAACTCCCTAAAGAGTACGGCGCATATTCCAATTGGATCATGCACTTCGATGGCTCCAAAATGCTGGCGGCACTGGGGCTGGCGTTGTCTGACGTCCCGACCGGGACACAGTCCAATACGCCCTTCGAGATAATGTACACGGACTCCAACAACGCAGCCGAATACGAGGCCCTTCGCACGGCCTCCGGATGGCGATCTCCATGGGCATTAAACGCCTAGAGGTGCGCGGGGATTCAAACCTCGCGATATCTCAAATAAACGGAGACTTTGACGCCAAAGATCCGAAAATGGCAGCATACCGCAACGCGGTTCTAAAAATGTCAGCACGGTTCGAAGAGCTCAAATTTCATCATATAGCCCGGGATAACAACCAAGCGGCGGACGTATTCGCACGCATCGGCGCAAAACGCGATGCCGTCCCGCCCAACATCTTCCTAGAACGGCTGTTCAAGCCATCCGTACTATGGGAAGGGGAGTCCGGAAATAACAATCCGGACCCAACCGCACTGCCTGACACCGAACACTCTGACACAATCGGAGGCTCTGCCAACGAGATAACACTCTCCGCCCACGAAATAATGGCGGTTATTGCCCCGTGGACGGAGCCATTCCTAGCCTACCTAACTAGGCAGGAACTCCACGAAGACCAAAATGAGGCTCGCTGCATAGTGCGGCGATCCAAAGCCTATAAAGTCCATGAGGGAGAGCTTTATAAGAAAAGCACAACAGGAGTCCTTCAAAGGTGTATCTCCAAAGAGGAAGGGAGAAACCTCCTGGCTGAAATTCATGCCGGACTGGGTGGGCACCATGCCGCAGCCCGGGCCCTTGTAGGCAAGGCCTTCCGTACAGGATTTTATTGGCCGACGGCCCGAGCAGATGCGCAGGATTTAGTCCAACGATGCGTCGGATGCCAGCTTTTTGCTAACCAAAGCCACGTGCCACCCACCGCCCTCAAAACTATACCCATCACCTGGCCGTTCGCGGTCAGGGGCTTGACATGGTTGGACCCCTTAAGGGAGGAACCCACACGCACAAATACCTATTGGTCATGGTGGAGAAATTCACCAAATGGATAGAGGCCAAGCCTATTAAAGCGGCGAATCCGGACCGGTGATAGACTTCATATCGTGGGTAGTGCACCATTACGGTGTCCCCCACAAGATCATCATCGATAACGGCACCAACTTCACAGGTGATGAGGTCAAATTATGGTGCGAAAACATGGGCATTAAGCTCGATTACGCCTCGCCTATCACCCTCAAACTAACGGTCAAGTCAAGCGGGCAAACGGTCTAATCATGAGCGGCATCAAACCCGGACTAGTGCGGTCCCTTAAGGAATCTAACACGCCTTTGGGTAGAGGAGCTCGACTCCGTACTACTGGGGCTGCGGACCACGCCAAACCGCACTACCGGATTCACACCATTTTTATGGTGTACGGCGTAGAGGCAGTTTTGCCCTGCGACGTAATTCATGACTCACCTCGCGTGCGCATGTATGAAGAAAGAGAAGCCGAACTCGATCGGCAGGACAGCCTGGACGCCTTGGAGGAGGAACACGATGTGGCAAAAGCTCGTTCTGCATTTTATCAACAGCAGGCTCGAAGATATCAAAGCAGAGAAGTACGGGCCAAAGCCTACAACGTTGGCGAACTAGTTCTACTCCTGCTGGACAAGAAAAAGGACAAACTCAAGCCCAAATGGGAAGGTCCCTTCATCATCGACCAGGTCCTGACCGGCGGCGCATACCGTCTGCGAAACGCATCAGATAACCGACTCGAGCCAAACCCATGGAACGCAGCCCGTCTACGAAGATTCTACGCCTAGCGCCGGACTCTAAGTTAGTCTCCTTCCTCTGTCCAAAATTTATACATTAGCTGTCTTTTATTTCTCTCCTTCCTCCTTCTTCTTCTTGATGCCTTTTGAGGCTCGCTTGCGCTTTGTTCGCACATACTTGACGCGCCACTCGCGCTCATTATACCTGGGGGCTTCTTTAACAGAAGCTTATTTGTACGGGCTTTATGCCCAACACATGTGTCAAACTTCCGCATGTACCTTTTATTCACCATTATATGCATCGATATGACTTAAGTTTTGGCCAAGCTGGGTTGCCTGGCTCTGTGCTTACCCCTACGTTCCCGATTGTTCGGCTAGGCGGTAAAGGAGCACCTCTGCGATTATTCTGCCGGGTCAGCCGGATGTGTACCTCGGACTGGTGAAGCCGAAAGCTAGCGTTATTAAGGGAATATTCGGTCGGTGAAACGAAAGATGATTTTTAAACTATTTATCCATCTGCACCTAGATGATTTTCTGCTTTCTTAGCAGTTTGGACATGCACTTTAGGGCATGCCTCCCAGGGAAAGGAACCCTTAACGGAGCTATTCTCCCTGGAAGATGTTTCTTAATATCCATGTAATATAACATAACTAGTTGGGCACTTGTCTGATACAGCAATAATGACCCCTACGCCTTGCCTCCATGCATGCCCCGGTTCTTACATAACCGTGAGGGTATTCGGACACACTCCGCACTATTGGGTCCCGAGGTTGAAGCGAAAAGGTCCGCTACGACAAACGATCTACAATCCGGCTAGAAGGCGTTTTACATGTCTTTTTAAATTACATAGTCAACTTGACTGATTGTATTCCTCTTCAATACCATCTAATAGGCTGTCTAGTTTACAGTCCTGCTGGGAATACTTTGCGGCCAATTCTACTTGGTCGTACACTAAGCTTACAGGGATCTCCTTCCCATCAGGCCCCACAGGTCCGACCTCGCCCATGTGGTTTGTGTTGGAAATATGCCCTAGAGGCAATAATAAAAGCATTATTATTATATTTCCTTGTTCATGATAATTGTCTTTTATTCATGCTATAACTGTATTTCCGGAAATCGTAATACACGTGTGAATACATAGACCACAATACGTCCCTAGTGAGCCTCTAGTTGACTAGCTCGTTGGTCGACAGATAGTCATGGTTTCCTGGCTATGGACATCAGATGTCATTGACAACGGGATCACGTCATTAGGAGAATGACGTGATGGACAAGACCCAATCCTAAGCATAGCACAAAGATCGTGTAGTTCGTTTTGCTAGAGCTTTTCCAATGTCAAGTATCTCTTCCTTAGACCGTGAGATCGTGTAACTCCCGGATACCGTAGGAATGCTTTGGGTGTACCAAACGTCACAACGTAATCGGGTGACTATAAAGGTGCATTACAGGTATCTCCGAAAGTGTCATTGGGTTGACACGGATCGAGACAGGATTTGTCACTCATTATGACGGAGAGGTATCATGGGCCCACTTGGTAATGCATCATCATAATGAGCTCAAAGTGATCAAGTGTCTGATCACGGGATCATGCATTACGGCACGAGTAAAGTGACTTGCCGGTAACGAGACTAAGCGAGGTATTGGGATACCGACGATCGAAGTCTCGGGCAAGTAACATACCGTCGACAAAGGGAATAGCATACGGGTTGCTTGAACCCTCGACATCGTGGTTCATCCAATGACAACATCGAGGCGTGTGGGAACCAACATGGGTATCCAGATCCGCTGTTGGTTATTGACCGGAGAGTGTCTCGGTCATGTTCAAGATGTCTCCCGAACCCGTAGGGTCTACACATAAGGTTCGGTGGCGCTTAGGGTTAATAGGAAGACAAGTATGTGATTACCGAATGTTGTTCGAGTCCCGGATGAGATCCCGGACGTCACGAGGAGTTCCGGAATGGTCCGGAGGTAAAGATTTATATATGGAAAGTGGTTAAACGGACTCGGAAAGTTTCGGGGTATACCGTAATGTACGGGCCACGGGAGAGTTCCGGAGGTCCACCGAGGGGCCACCCCTCCCGGGGCCACATGGGCTAAGTGGGAGGGAGCCAGCCCCTGGTGGGCTGGGCGCCTCCCACCTAGGCCCATGCGGCTAGGGCTTGGGGAGGAAACCCTAAAGGGCGCAAGGGGCCGCCCCACGGCTTGGGGGGCAAGCCACCCCTTTCCTCCTCCCCTTGGCCGCCGCCCCCTCTAGATGCCATCTAGAGGGCGGCCCTCTCCCTTCCTCCTATAAATAGAGGGTGGGGGTGGCCTGCACACACCATTGAAGGCGCAGCCCCTCCCCTCCCCAACACCTCTCTTTCTCCACGCGAGCTTGGCGAAGCCCTGCCGGAGAACTGTCGTGCCAACTGCACCACACCGTCGTGCTGCCATTGGAGTTGTCTTCCTCAACCTCTCCTTCATCCTTGCTGGATCAAGACGGAGGAGACGCCATCGTCCCGTACGTGTGTTGAACGCGGAGGTGCTGTCCGTTCAGCACTTGGTCATCGGTGATCGGAATCACGTTGGGAACGTCTTCATCATCACCACTCCCTCGAACGCTTCCGCACTCGATCTACAAGTGGTATGTAGATGCAAACTCTCTCTCTTGACTCGTTGCTTAGTAGAACTCATAGATGGATCTTGGTGAAACCGTAGGAAAAATTTTATTTTCGCAACGTTCCCCAACAGTGGCATCATGAGCTAGGTCTATGCGTAGTTCTCTATTGCACGAGTAGAACACAATTTAGTTGTGGGCGTGGATCTTGTCAATTTACTTGCCGCTACTAGTCTTATCTTGCTTCCGCGGTATTGTGGGATGAAGCGGCCGGACCAACCTTACACGTGCGCTTACGTGAGACCGGTTCCACCGACTAACATGCACTAGTTGCATAAGGTGGGCTGGCGGGTGTCCTCTCTCCTACTTTAGTTGGAGCGGATTCGATGAAAAGGGTCCTTATGAAGGGTAAATAGAAGTTGACAAGATCACGTTGTGGTTATTCGTAGGTAAGAAAACGTTCTTGCTAGAACCCAATTGCAGCCACGTAAAAGATGCAACAACAATTAGAGGACGTCTAACTTGTTTTTGCAGCAATTGACATGTGATGTGATATGGCCAAGTTGTGATGAATGATGAATGGCATATTGTGATGTATGAGATCATGTTCTTGTAATAGGAATCACGACTTGCATGTTGATGAGTATGACAACGGCAGGAGCCATAGGAGTTGTCTTTATTTTTTGTATGACCTGCGTGTCATTGAAGTACGCCATGTAATTTACTTTACTTTATTGCTAAACGTTAGCCATAGAAGTAGAAGTAGTCGTTGGCGTGACAACTTCATGGAGGCACAATGATGGAGATCATGATGATGGAGATCATGGTGTCATGCCGGTGACAAGATGATCATGGAGCCTCAAGATGGAGATCAATGGAGCTTTATGATATTGGCCATATCATGTCACCGCTATATATAATTGCATGTGATGTTTATTATGTTTATACATCTTGTTTACCTAGAACGACGGTAGTAAATAAGATGATCCTTACAACAATTTCAAGAAGTGTTTCCCTAAGCGTAACGTTGCTAAAGTTCGTAAACTTCTAAGCACCACGTGATGATCGGGTGTGATGGATTCTTACGTTCACATACAACGGGTGTAAGACAGATTTACACTCGAAAACACTTAGGGTTTACTTGACGAGCCTAGCATGTACGGACATGGCCTCGGAACACGGAGACCGAAAAGGTCGAACACGAGTCGTATAGAAGATACGATCAACATGAGAATGTTCACCGATGATGACTAGTCCGTCTCACGTGATGATCGGACACGGCTTAGTCGACTCGGATCGTGTAACACTTAGATGACTAGAGGGATGTCTAATCTGAGTGGGAGTTCATTGAAATAATTTGATTAGATGAACTTAATTATCATGAACTTAGTCTAAAACTTTTACATAATATGTCTTGTAGATCAAATGGCCAACGCTCATGTCAACTTGAACTTCAACGCGTTCCTAGAGAAAACCAAGCTGAAAGATGACGGCAGCAACTATCTCTGACTGGGTTCGAACACGAGGATCATCCTCATAGCTGCCAGGAAACAATATGTCCTAGAAGGACCGCTAGGTGAAGCTCCCTCGAGAGAACCAAGACATTATGAATGCTTGGCAAACTCGCTACCGATGATTACTCCCTCGTTCGATGCGGCATGCTTCTGACTTAGAACCGGGCTCCAAAAGCGTTTTGAGCATCACGGAGCATATGAGATGTTCGAGGAGCTGAAACTTGTTTTCCAAGCTCACGCCGGTCGAGAGATATGACATCTCCGACAAGTTCTATAGTTGTAAGATGGAGGAAAACAGTTACATCGGTGAGCACATATTGAAGATGTCCAGGTTGCACAACCGTATGACCCGGTGAATATTAACCTCCCCGATGAGGCGGTCATTGTGAGAATCCTCCGATCGCTCCCACCAAGCTACAAGAGCTTTGTGATGAACTACAACATGCGTGGGATGGTAAAGACCATTCTGAAGTGTTCTCTATCTTTGAAGTCAGCCGAGGTTGAAATCAAGAAAGAACATCAAGTGTTGATGGTCAATAAGACCACTAAGTTCAAGAAGGGCAAGGGTAAGAAGAACTTCAAGAAGGACGGCAAGGAGGTTGCCGCGCCCGGTAAGCAAGTTGCCAGGAAGAAGTCAAAGAATGGACCCAAACCCGAGACTGAGTGCTTTTATTGCAAGGGGAGGGGTCACTGGAAGCGGAACTGCCCCAAATACTTAGCGGACAAGAAGGCCGGCAACACCAAAGGTATATCTGATATACATGTAATTGATGTGTACTTTGCCGATTACTGTAGTAACTCTTGGGTATTTGATACCGTGCCGTTGCTCATATTTGTAACTCACAGCAGAGCTGCGGAATAAGCGGAAGCTGGCAAAGGACGAGGTGACGATCTTGCGTCGGGAATGGTTCCAGAGTCGATGTGATCGCCGTCGCACGCTACCTCTTCATTTACCTACGGGATTAGTTATGAACCTTAATAATTGTTATTTGGTGCCAAGTTTGAGCATGAATATTGTATCTGGATCTCGTTTAATGCGAGATGGCTACTCATTTAAATCCGAGAATAATGGTTGTTCTATTTATATGAGAGATATGTTTTATGGTCATGCTCCGATGGTCAATGGTTTATTCTTAATGAATCTCGAACGTAGTATTACACATGTTTATAGCGTGAATACCAAAAGATGTAAAGTTGATAACGATAGTCCCACATATTTGTGGTAATCGCCGCCTTGGTCACATTGGTGTCAAGCGCATGAAGAAGCTCCATGCTGATGGACTTTTGGAGTCTCTAGATTATGAATCATTTGACACATGCGAACCATGCCTTATGGGCAAGATGACCAAGACTCCGTTCTCGGAACAATGGAGCGAGCAACCAACTTATTGGAAATCATACATACCGATGTATGCGGTCCAATGAGTGTTGAGGCTCATGGAGGATATCGTTATGTTCTCACTCTCACTGATGACTTGAGTAGATATGGGTATGTCTACTTAATGAAACACAAGTCTGAGACCTTTGAAAAGTTCAAAGAATTTCAGAATGAGGTAGAGAATCAACGTGACCGAAAGATAAAATTCTTGCAATCAGATCGTGGAGGAGAATATTTAAGTCACGAATTTGGTACACACTTAAGAAAATGTGGAATCGTTTCACAACTAACGCCGCCTGGAACACCTCAGCGTAATGGTGTGTCCGAACGTCGTAATCGCACTCTATTGGATATGGTGCGGTCTATGATGTCTCTTACCGATTTACCGCTATCATTTTGGGGATACGCTCTAGAGACAGCTACATTCACTTTAAATAGGGCACCGTCTAAGTCCGTTGAGACGACACCGTATGAATTATGGTTTGGGAAGAAACCTAAGGCTGTCGTTTCTAAAAGTTTGGGGATGCGATGCTTATGTCAAGAAACTTCAACCTGAAAAGCTCGAACCCAAGTCGGAAAAATGCGTCTTCATAGGATACCCTAAAGAAACCATTGGGTATACCTTCTACTTAAGATCCGAGGGCAAGATTTTTGTTGCCAAGAACGGAACCTTTCCGGAAAAGGAGTTTCTCTCGAAAGAAGTAAGTGGGAGGAAAGTAGAACTCGATGAAGTACTACCTCTTGAACAGGATAGTAGTGCAGCTCAGAAAATGTTCCTGTGATGCCTACACCAACCGAGGAGGAAATTCATGATGATGATCAAGGTACTTCGGATCAAGTTGCTACCGAACTTCAGAGGGTCAACTAGGACACGTTCCGCACTGCAGTGGTACGGCAACCCCTCTTGGAAATCATGTTGTTAGATAACAATGAACCTTGAACTATGAAGAAGCGATGGCGGGCCCAGATTCCAACAAATGGCTAGAAGCCATGAAGTCCGAGATAGAATCCATGTATGAAAACAAAGTGTGGACTTTGGTGACTTGCACGATGATCGTGACGATAGAAAACAAATGGATTTTTAAGAAGAAGACGGACGCGGATGGTAATGTCACCATCTATAAAGCTCGACTTGTCGCTAAAGGTTATCGGCAAGTTCAAGGGATTGACTACGATGAGACTTTCTCTCCGTGGCGAAGCTTAAGTCCGTCCGAATCATGTTAGCAATTGCCGCATACTATGATTATGAGATATGGCAGATGGACGTCAAAACAACGTTCCTTAACGGATATCTTAAGGAAGAGTTGTATATGATGCAGCCGGAAGGTTTTGTCGATCCTAAGAATGCTAACAAAGTATGCAAGCTCCAATGATCCATTTATGGGCTGGTGCAAGCATCTCGGAGTTGGAACATTCGCTTTGATGAGATGATCAAAGCGTTTGGGTTTATGCTTGAGACTTATGGAGAAGCCTGCGTTTACAAGAAAGTGAGTGGGAGCTCTGTAGCATTTCTCATATTATATGTAGATGACATACTTTTGATGGGAAATGATATAGAATTCTTGGACAGCATTAAGGCCTACTTGAATAAGTGTTTTTCAATGAAGGACCTTGGAGAAGCTGCTTATATATTAGGCATCAAGATCTATAGGGATAGATCGAGACGCCTCATAGGTCTTCGTAAAGCACATACCTTGATAAGATTTTGAAGAAGTTCAAAATGGATCAGTCCAAGAAGGGGTTCTTGCAGTATTGCAAGGTGTGAAATTGAGCTCAGCTCAATGCCCGACCACGGCAAAAGATAAAGAAGAGATGAGTGTCATCCCCTATGCCTCAGCCATAGGATCTATTATGTATGCCATGCCGTACCGGACTGATGTAAACCTTGCCGTAAGTTTGGTAGGAAGGTACCAAAGTAATCCCGCAAGGAACACCGGACAATGATCAAGAATATCCTGAAGTACACGAAAAGGACAAAGGACATGTTTCTCGTTTATGGAGGTGACGAAGAGCTCGTCAGAACGGGTTACGCCGACGCTTAGCTTCGACACGATCCTGATGACTCTAAGTCACAAACCCGGATACGTGTATATGTTGAATGGTGGAGCGATGGTGGTGCGGTTGCAAAGCGAAGCGTCGTGGCGGGATCTACATGTGAAGCGGAGTACATGGCAGCCTCGGAGGCAGCGCATGAAGCAATTTGGGTGAAGGAGTTCATCACCGACCTAGGAGTCATACCCAATGCGTCTGGGCTGATCAAACTCTTCTGTGACAACACTGGAGCTATTGCCCTTGCCAAGGAGCCCGGGTTTCACAAGAAGACCGAGCACATCAAGCGTCGCTTCAACTCCATCCGTGAAAATGTTCAGGATGGAGACATAGAAATTTGTAAAGTGCATACGGATCTGAATGTCGCAGATCCGTTGACTAAACCTCTTCATGGGCAAAACATGATCAACACCGTAACTCTATGGGTGTTCGATTCATCACAATGTAACTAGATTATTGAGTCTAGTGCAAGTGGGAGACTATTGGAAATATGCCCTAGAGGCAATAATAAAAGCATTATTATTATATTTCCTTGTTCATGATAATTGTCTTTTATTCATGCTATAAGCGTATTATCCGGAAATCGTAATACACGTGTGAATACATAGACCACAATACGTCCCTAGTGAGCCTCTAGTTGACTAGCTCGTTGGTCGACGAGATAGTCATGGTTTCTGGCTATGGACATCGATGTCATTGACAGCGGGATCACGTCATTAGGAGAATGACGTGATGGACAAGACCCAATCCTAAGCATAGCACAAAGATCGTGTAGTTCGTTTTGCTAGAGCTTTTCCAATGTCAAGTATCTCTTCCTTAGACCGTGAGATCGTGTAACACCCGGATACCGTAGGAATGCTTTGGGTGTACCAAACAACACAACGAAACAGGGTGACTATAAAAGTGCATTACAGGTATCTCCGAAAGTGTCCATTGGGTTGACACGGATCGAGACAGGATTTGTCACTCCGTATGACGGAGAGGTATCATGGGCCCACTCGGTAATGCATCATCATAATGAGCTCAAAGTGATCAAGTGTCCGATCACGGGATCATGCATTACGGTATGCAGTAAAGTGACTTGCCGATACGAGACTAAGCGAGGTATTGGGATACCGACGATCGAGTCTCGGGCAAGTAACATACCGTCGACAAAGGGAATAGCATACGGGGTTGCTTGAACCCTCGACATCGTGGTTCATCCGATGACAACATCGAGGCGTGTGGGAACCAACATGGGTATCCAGATCCCGCTGTTGGTTATTGACGGAGAGTGTCTCGGTCATGTATGCATGTCTCCTGAACCCGTAGGGTCTACACACTTAAGGTTCGGTGACGCTAGGGTTAATAGGAAGACAAGTATGTGATTATCGAATGTTGTTCGGAGTCCCGGATGAGATCCCGGACGTCACGAGGAGTTCCGGAATGGTCCGGAGGTAAAGATTTATATATGGAAAGTGGTTAAACGGACTCCGGAAAGTTTCGGGGGTATACTGGGTAATGTACTGGGGCCACCGGGAGAGTTCCTGAGGTCCACGGGAGGGCCACCCCTCCGGGGGCCACATGGGCTAAGTGGGAGGGAGCCAGCCCCTGGTGGGCTGGGCGCCTCCCACCTAGGCCCATGCTTGGCTTGGGAGGAGGAAACCCTAAAAGGGGCAAAGGGCCGCCCCGGCAGGGGCAAGCCACCCTTTCCTCCTCCCTTGGCCGCCGCCTCTAGATGCCATCTAGAGGGGCCGCCTCTCCCTTCCTCCTATAAATAGAGGGGTGGGGGAGGGCTGCACACACCATTGAAGGCGCAGCCCTCCCTCCCAACACCTCTCTTTCTCCACGCTGTGAGCTTGGCGAAGCCTGCCGAGAACTGCCGTGCCAACCGCACCACACCGTCGTGCTGCCATTGGAGTTGTCTTCCTCAACCTCTCCTTCATCCTTGCTGGATCAAGACGGAGGAGACGCCATCGTCCCGTCACGTGTGTTGAACGCGGAGGTGCTGTCCGATTCAGCACTTGGTCATCGGTGATCGGAATCACGTTGGGAACGTCTTCATCATCACCACTCCCTCGAACGCTTCCGCACTCGATCTACAAGTGGTATGTAGATGCAAACTCTCTCTCTTGACTCGTTGCTTAGTAGAACTCATAGATGGATCTTGGTGAAACCGTAGGAAAATTTTTATTTTCTGCAACGTTCCCCAACAGTTTGGGTCAGCCTTCGTGTACCGCGTCTTTACCATGGCCCAGGCCTCCCTGGCGCCTTGACGGCAGGCCGATATCTTCCATAGCTGGAAGCGCCACCGTGCTCCTTGAAGCCGCTCTGCCAGCTCCCCAATGCCTCCGGGCAGGGAGATAGATGGCCACAAGGCCTGGGTGACGCCTTTCATCACCTGCCGAACTCGTTAAATGCGGTAGCCAGATTCGGGAAGAAGATCACCCGAAGAATCGGGCATCTCCTCCTCCGGACGACACTGTGAGCAAACCTGCATACATGTTTATGTTAGTCGCCTTCCTCGCCGAACTCTTTCACGATTCGTTTAAGCACTTATTGAAAATGTCGCGTGAAGCCGTCGATTCTCCTTTACTGGTCGGATAACTGGGCACGAACATCCTTTAGTTCCTCTCCCAGTTGGGTGTTGGCATCTTAGAGGTTGTTTTTCTCCTGCCGCACCCTTGTAAGCACGCTCTCGCCGGCCTTTAGCTGGCGCAGGAGCTGTTGCTTGTCCGGATCTAGCCCGGTGCCATCTGCAATATTATCGTCAGACTTATACACACGCCGCACTTCACAAACTACTTATTTTTCAAAGTATATATTACCGGAGGGGGTCTCTGTGGCTCCCCCTGTGGCGGCTAGTGCGGCCTCAAGCTGGCCCTTGCACTCTTCAAGCTCCTGGGACAATCGGGTATCCTTTTCCGTAAGATCCTACATAACAAATGATCCTTAAATCAGTTATCCTAACTATTTTAAGTCTCGGGGGCTACTGGCATATACAACTGTCAAAATCCCTTACCCGTATTTCCTTTACATACTGCTCCATGGCTCTGGCTAGACCATCTTGAGTGGCACGGAGGTGCGCATCTCCCGAATTGAAGGCATTCAACGCCTCCTGGGAGAAACATGCGTCACGAAGAACTGTCCGTGGCCTTTGTGATTCATGGCACTCTCCACCTCGGAGTTGGTGGCGGACAATCTGTCGGCATCCTCTGTCGGAGGAGCGTCCGATGCACGCCTTGTGTTTACCTCCGCTTCCGGACCCGGCGTTGGAGCCTGGCTGGCGGAGGCTCGATTGGCAATCTCCCCGGACACAGTCCGGCGAGCGCTCTTTTTCCTGAAAAAAGCACTGGTGTTAGTACGCCTTCCAGGAATTAATCCTGGGGACATGGTGGCACGCCTTACCGTTGCGGCGGCGTTTCAATCCGAACCGCACTTCTTTTCAGCCTGCCTGGCCGCGCTGCCCCTTGTTGGTCAACCGCCGTGGGCTCGGCCTCCGGCCTCGAAGGAACCCCCTGCGAAACACAATTAGATACGCGGTGGTTAGAAATAAAGCACGGGTGGGTCATGGGATCCGGACTTCGGTCACGGTTACCTGGGAGGCTGGAAATAGTCCAGGGTAGTCGGCCGTGATGGCAACCAAAGCATTGCCGATGCTAAGTTGGTGGAACACCCCGTCGATCAGCTCCACTTTATATCCGGGTCCTCTTCGGAGGCCGGATCGAGGGACCGTTCCGGATCCTCGGGTTGTGGAGGCGGGCTGTGTATCTTTTCCACGGCCCGGCGCAGTTCCTGCGTAGAAACCATAAAATGAGATATGTAACCACGGGAACATGGATCGGACAGGCCACAAAGATATTCGCTTACCCAACTTTGAGGATTATTCGAAGAAAACCCGTTCAACGGACTGACGCGGAGAAAATCCTCCTCTTCTCCTTTGTACATAGCGGACAAGGTCTTCACCAGTTCGGTGACCGATCCCGGCCCTTTGCGGCCGTGGCGGGTGGCATCATCCTCCCGTTGAAATCCCACATGGGTGGCCCCTATATTGGAGTGGCTGAACTCCCCGCATAATGCATGTGGCCATGACACCAATCATGGTCGATCCGTAATGAGCCAACAATCTTATTCGGCTCATCGGGTAAAGGACGTCCTGCCGTATTCCCTCTTGGGGCTCATGGCGCCAACTCAGGCGTTTCTTCAAAGGAGCATGGCTGAACTCCGGAGACCGATCCGAGCAGGATCCGGCGGTGTAGCGTCTTCTATATAAAACCATTCAAGGCCGGTCTTGGACGCCTTCTTCGGGGTTCCGGATAGATATCCGGTCCCGACGATGCGCCACAGCTCGGCTCCGCCCACTTGATATATTGACCCCTCATGAGAACGGGGCACAAGGCAGAACAATCTCTTCCACAGATCGAAATGGGCCTCAACACCCAGGAACAGCTCGCAGAGGGCCACAAAGCCCGCTATATGCAAGATGGAGGGAGGCGTAAGGTTGTGCAGCTAGAGGCCGTAGAACTCCAGAAGCCCCCGGAGAAACGGATGGATTGGAAATCCGAGTCCTCTCATTAGGTGAGAGACGAAGCATACCCACTCTCCCTTAGAGGGATCGGGAACGCTCTCCACCTGCTTCCCGCCCTTATAAGTGGCGAGTCCGGAATGCACTGGAACCAGGAAGGCCGGGGGAAGGAATCCCTTGGTTTGGAGTGCCACCAATTGTTGTCTTGAGGCCGAGCATCTCCCCCAATCTCTCCGGCTGAAATTTGGGGCCGAGAAGAGGAGCCGCGTCGGCCCATGGTGGAATGGATTTTTGTCGAAGGCGCTCGATGAAGGCTCATGAGGGGAGGATGGTGCGATCCGGATCTGGGTCCCGTCTCTTTTATAGACGGCTCATTTGCACATCAAGGGGGTAAATGTAAAGATACCTGACTTTTCACATTCGTTAAACCGTGGAAGATGGCCATTATTGGGCGTAGGAGCCAAAGGAGCGCAGCACTTATCGAGCCGGACAATATTCGACAAGTATATGGAATTTGGAGAAGAACCCGCCTCGCAATGCCGAAGACAATCTGGCGCGGACTCATCGTCATTGAAGCCTGGTTTGGGGAGCTCTTGAGGAGTCCGGATTAGGGGTGTCCGGATAGCGAACTATCACCGTTGGCCGGACTCCTGGGCTATGAAGATACAAGATTGAAGACTTCGTCCCATGTCCGGATGGGACTTTCCTTGGCATGGAAGGCAAGCTTGGCAATACGGATATGTAGATCTCCTACCATTGCAACCGACTCTGTGTAACCCTAATCCTATCCGGTGTCTATATAAACCGGAGGGTTTTAGTCCGTAGGACGAACAACAATCATACCATAGGCTAGCTTCTAGGGTTTAGCCTCTCTGATCTCATGGTAGATCTACTCTTGTACTACCCATATCATCAATATTAATCAAGCGGGAGTAGGGTTTTACGTCCATCGAGAGGGCCCGAACACAGGTAAAAACATCATGTCCCTTGCCTCCTGTTACCATCCGCCTAGACGCATGATTCGGGACCCCCTACCCGAGATCCGCGGTTTGACAATCGGCAGTGTGCATCCAACTTGGTTGCTCACGAAGACCTAGGGCATTTTGAGGAAGCCCATCATTGGAATATACAAGCCATGTTCTATAATGAAAAATTCCCACTAGTATATGAAAGTGACAACATAGGAGACTCTCTATCATGAAGATCACGGTGCTACTTTGAAGCACAAGTGTGGAAAAAGGATAGTAACATTGTCCCTTCTCTCTTTTTCTGTCATTTTTTTTCTTTTTTTTCTTTTTTTTTCTTTTTTTCTTTGGGCCTTTTTTTTGTCTTCCTTTCTTTTTTCTCTTTTTTTTATTTAGTCCGGAATCTCATCCCGACTTGTGGGGGAATCATAGTCTCCATCATCCTTTCCTCACATGGGACAATGCTCTAATAATGATGATCATCACACTTCTATTATTTACAACTCAACAATTACACTCAATACTTAGAACAAAATATGACTCTATGTGAATGCCTCCGGCGGTGTACCGGGATATGCAATGAATCAAGAGTGACATGTATGAAAAAATTAGGAATGGTGGCTTTGCCACAAAATAAGATGTCAACTACATGATCATGCAAAGCAATATGACAATGATGAAGCGTGTCATAATAAACGGAACGGTGGAAAGTTGCATGGCAGTATATCTCGGAATGGCTATGGAAATGCCATGATAGGTAGGTATGGTGGCTGTTTTGAGGAAGATATAAGGAGGCTTATGTGTGATAGAGTGTATCGTATCACGGGGTTTGGATGCACCGTGAAGTTTGCACCAACTCTCAAGGTGAGAAAGGGCAATGCTGCAGTGTAGAGGCTAGAAAATTGTGGAAGGTTGAGAGTGCGTATAATCCATGGACTCACATTAGTCATAAAGAACTCATATACTTATTGCAAAAGTTTATTATCCCTCGAAGCAAAGTACTACTACGCATGCTCCTAGAGGGATAGATTGGTAGGAAAAGACCATCGCTCGTCCCCGACCGCCACTGATAAGGAAAGCAATAAAAGAACACCTATGTGTCAAAATTGTCACACAACTTTTACCATACGTGCATGCTACGGGACTTGCCAACTTTAACACAGGTATTTCTCAATTTCACAATTACTCAACTAGCACACTCTAATATTACCACCTTTATATCTCAAAACACTTATCAAGTATCTAACTTCTCATCATATTCAATGAACTCAATATGGAAGATTAATTTCAGAATTGAAGAAAATTACCATGTTGTTTAAGACTCTCAAAATAATATAAGTGAAGCACGAGAGATCAATAATTTCTATAAAATACCACCACCGTCGTGCTCTAAAAGATATAAGTGAAGCACTAGAGCAAAAACTATATAGCTCAAAAGATATAAGTGAAGCTCATAGAGTATTCTAACAAATTCTGAATCATGTGTGTCTTTCTCAAAAGGTGTGTACAGCAAGGATGATTGTGGCAAACTAACAAACAAATACGCAAATCATACAAGACGTTCCAAGCAAAACACATATCATGTGGTGAATAAAAATATAGCTCCAAGTAAAGTTACCGATGGATGAGGACGAAAGAGGATGCCTTCCGGGCATCCCCAAGCTTTGGCTTTTTGGTGTCCTTGGATTTACCTTGGGGTGCCTTGGGCATCCCCAATCTTAGGCTCTTGCCACTCCTTGTTCCATAATCCATCAAATCTTTCCCCAAAACTTGAAAACTTCACAACACAAAACATAACAGAAAATCTCGTGAGCTCCGTTAGCGAAATAAAACAAAATACTACTTCAAAGTACTGTATTGAACTAATTCTTTATTTATATTGGTGTTAAACCTACTGTATTCCAACTTTTCTATGGTTTATAAACTCTTTTACTAGCGATAGATTCATCAAAATAAGCAAACAACACATGAAAAATAGAATCTGTCAAGAACAGAACAGTTTGTAGTAATTTGTAACTAACAACTTCCGGGACTCTAAAAATTCTGCAAAAATAGGAAGACCTAAATAATTTGTTTATTGATCTTCTGCAATTGGAATCGGTATTATATCACGTTCTGGTAATTTTTAACAATTGTTTTCGTGAATAGAAAGTTTCTGGAATTTTCACAAGATCAAATAACTATCATCCAAGAAGATCCTATAGGTTTAACTTGGCACAAACACTAATTAAAACACAAAAACAAATCTAACCAGAGGCTAAATAAAATATTTATTCCTAAACAGAACCAAAAAGAAAAAAAAACTAAAAATAAAATTGGGTTGCCTCCCAACAAGCGCTAACGTTTAACGCCCCTAGCTAGGCATAAAAACAAGGATAGATCTAGGTATTGCCATCTTTGGTAGGCAATTCTTCAATAAGACACCTATAACCCTTAGGAGTTTCTTTCTTTTATTAATTATCAAACTCCTAGGCACAAAATCGAGGAAATCATTTGTAGCAAAAGGTTCCTTAAGGATAGCGAGAATGTTGGGGTGAACACTTATGGATTTAAGATCAGCATTTCCCTTACTAGAAGTTTCACCCTTATTTTTAGGAACATACATCAATTTAGCAATCTTAGCATTAGTAGGAGTGTTTTTCACGGAAGAAAAGGCAGATCCTAGGTTGGTAATAATATCCTCAATTTTATCAATTTTAGAGGAATCTTGATCTATTTTCTCATTAACCATAGGTTCCTTTTCTTTAAAAAATTTAAGAGCAACTCCTACCTTAGATCCGTATTGGGTAATTTGGTTGTGGATCTTTCTATCCAAATTTTCAATCAACTCTATGGTGGCAACTTTATTTTCAATAATTTCAAGCCATTGCATCACATGTTCCAAAGTTAAAATAGTTCCATTAACCAAAAGAGGTGGTGGGCCAAACAAATCTATCATAGCATTATAAAAATCAAAAGTATGGCTTCCAATAAATTTCCTCCGGTAATGGTATCAACAATATATCTATTCCAAGGCGTGACGCCTACATAAAAATTGTGAAGAAGAATGGAAGTAGATTGCTTTCTAGCTGATTTATTTTGAGCGTTGCAAATCCTATACCAAGCATCTTTTAAATTTTCTCCCTCCCTTTGTTTAAAATTAAGAACTTCATTCTCGGGAGACAAAGGAGTAGATAAAGGACTAGCCATAATGGTGAAGTAAGCGAAAAAGAGGCAAACGGAAAGAGAGGGCGAATAAAACGGCAAGGGTGAAGTGGGGGAGAGGAAAACGAGAGGCAAATGGAAAATAATATAATGCGAGGGATAAGAGTTTGTGATGGGTACTTGGTAACTTGTGTAGACTCGGCAACGGAGCCAAAAATGGCTTGTTGTTGGGAGTCAAATCTTGACTTGAATTGGCGCACCGGCAACGGCGCCAGAAATCCTTCTTGCTACCTCTTGAGCACTGCGTTGGTTTTCCCTTGCAGAGGAAAGGGTGATGCAGTAAAGTAGCGTAAGTATTTCCCTCAGTTTTTGAGAACCAAGGTATCAATCCAGTAGGAGGTCACGCTCAAGTCCCTTGCACCTACACAAACAATTAAGAACCTCGCAACCAATGCGATAAAGGGGTTGTCAATCCCTTCACGGTCACTTACGAGAGTGAGATCTGATAGAGATGATAAGATAATATTTTTGGTATTTTATGATAAAGATTAAAAGTAAAGAAAGCAAAGTAAAAAGTAATGGAAATAATGGGAGATTAATATGATGGAAAATAGACCCAGGGGCCATATGTTTCACTAGTGGCTTCTCTTAAGAGCATAAGTATTACGGTGGGTGAGCAATTCTTTGTCGAGCAATTGATAGAATTGAGCATAGTTATGAGAATATCTAGGTATGATCATGTATATAAGCATCACGTCCGTGACAAGTAGACCGACTCTGCTGCATCTACTACTATTACTCCACACATCGACCGCTATCCAAAGCATGCGTCTAGAGTATTAAGTTCATAAGAGCGGAGTAATGCTTTAAGCAAGATGACATGATGTAGAGGGATAAACTCATGCAATATGATATAAACCCCATCTTTTATCCTCGATGGCAACAATACAATACGTGTTGTTTCCCCTCATCACTTTGGGATCGAGCACCGCAAGATTGAACCCAAAGCTAAGCACTTCTCCCATTGCAAGAAAGATCAATCTAGTAGGCCAAACCAAACTGATAATTGAAGAGACTTGCAAAGATAACCAATCAAACATAAAAGAATTCAGAGAAGATTCTGATATTGTTCATAGATAATCTTGATCATAAACCCACAATTCATCGGATCTCGACAAACACACCGCAAAAGAAGATTACATAGAATAGATCTCCAAGAGAATCGAGGAGAACTTTGTATTGAGATCCAAAGGGAGAGAAGAAGCCATCTAGCTAATAACTATGGACCCGAAGGTCTGAGGTAAACAACTCACACATCATCGGAGAGGCTATGGTGTTGATGCAGAAGCCCTCCATGATCAATGCCCCCCTCGGCGGGGCCGGAAAAGGCCCCAAGATGGGATCTCACGGGTACAGAAGGTTGAGGCGGTGGAATTAGGTTTTCGTGGTGCTCTTCGGTGGTTTGGGGGTACGTAGGTATATATAGGAGGAAGAAGTAGGTCGATGGAGCCATGAGGGGCCCACGAGGGTGGAGGGCGCGTCTAGGGGGGGGGTAGGCGCGCCCCCTGCCTTGTGGCCGCCTCGTTGGTTGCTTGACGTCCACTCCAAGTCCTCTGGATCACGTTTTTCCAAAAATCACGCTCCCGAAGGTTTCATTCCGTTTGGACTCCGTTTGATATCCTTTTTCTGCGAAACACTGAAATAGGCAAAAAACAGCAATTTGGGTTGGGCCTCCGGTTAATAGGTTAGTCCCAAAAATAATATAAAAGTGTATAAATAAGCCCATTAAACATCCAAAACAGAATATAAATAGCATGGAACAATCAAAAATTATAGATACGTTGGGGACGTATCATATTTATGACCATGACGAACCTCTGAACTATGAGGAAGCGATGATGAGCCCAGATTCTGCGAAATGGCTTGAAGCCATGAAATCTGAGATGGGATCCATGTATGAGAACAAAGTGTGGACTTTGGTTGACTTGCCCGATGATCGGCAAGCCATAGAAAATAAATGGATCTTCAAGAGGAAGACGGACGCCGATAGTAGTGTTACTATCTACAAAGCTAGACTTGTCGAAAAAGGTTTTTGACAAAGTTCAAGGTGTTGACTATGATGAGATGTTCTCACTCGTAGCGATGCTTAGGTCTGTTCGAATCATGTTAGCAAATTGCCACATTTTATGAAATCTGGCAAATGGATGTCAAAACTACATTCCTTAATGGATATCTTAAAGAAGAGTTGTATATGACGCAACCAGAAGGTTTTGTCGATCCTAAAGGTGCTAACAAAATGTGCAAGCTCCAGTGATCCATCTATGGACTGGTGCAAACATCTCGGAGTTGGAATATACGCTTTGATGAGTTGATCAAAGCATATAGATTTATCTGAGACTTACGGTGAAGCCTGTATTTACAAGAAAGTGAGTGGGAGCACTACGGTTTTTACGATAAGTATGTGAAAGACATATTGTTGATCGGAAATGATGTAGAATTTTCTGGAAAGCATAAAGGAGAGTTTGAAAGGAGTTTTTCAAAGAAAGACCTCGGTAAAGTTGCTTACAAATTGAGCATCAAGATCTATAAAGATAGATCAAAACGCTTGATAAGTTTTTCAATGAATACATACCTTGACAAGATTTTGAAGTAGTTCAAAATGGAACAGTCAAAGAAGGAGTTCTTGCCTGTGCTGCAAGGTGTGAAGTTGAGTAAAGACTCAAAACCCGACCACGGCAGAAAATAGAAAGAGAATGAAAAGTCATTCCCTATGCCTCAGTCATAGGTTCTATAAAGTATGCCATGCTATGTATCAGACCTATTGTGTACCTCACCATAAGTTTAGCAAGAGGGTACAATAGTGATCCAGGAGTGCATCACTGGACAGCGGTCAAAAATATCCTTAGTGGAATAAGGAAATGTTTCTCGGTTATGGAGGTGACAAAGAGTTTGTCGTAAAGAGTTACGTCGATGCAAGCTTTGACACCGATCTAGATGAATCTACGTCTCGATCTGGATACATATTGAAAGTGGGAGCGATTAGCTAGAGTAACTCCGTGCAAAGCATTGTAGACATAGAAAATTTGCAAAATACATACGGATCTGAATGTGGCAGACCCGTTGACTAAATTTATCTCACAAGCAAAACATGATCACCCTTTGGGTGTTAATCACATAGCGATGTGAACCAGATTATCGACTCTAGTAAACCCTTTGGGTGTTAGTCACATGGAGATGTGAACTAATCACATAAAGATGTGAACTATTGGTGTAAAATCACATGACGATGTGAACTATCTTATTGACTCTAGTGCAAGTGGGAGACTAAAAGAAATATGCCCTAGAGGCAATAATAAAGTTGTTATTTATATTTCCTTATATCATGATAAATGTTTATTATTCATGCTAGAATTGTATTAACCGGAAACTTAGTACATGTGTGAATACATAGACAAACAGAGTGTCACTAGTATGCCTCTACTTCACTAGCTCGTTGAATTAAAGATGGTTAAGTTTCCTAGCCATAGACATGAGCTGTCATTTGATTAATGGGATCACATCATTAGAGAATGATGTCATTGACTTGACCCATCCGTTAGCTTAGCACGATGATCGTTTAGTTTGTTGCTATTGCTTTCTTCATGACTTATACATGCTCCTATGACTATGAGATTATGCAACTCCCGAATATCGGAGGAACACTTTGTGTGCTACCAAAGCGTCCTGGCGTAATCGGGTGATTACAAAGGTTCTCTACAGCTGTCTCCAATGGTACTTGTTGAGTTGGCATAGATCAAGATTAGGATTTGTCACTCCGATTGTCGGAGAGGTATCTCTGGGCCCTCTCGGTAATGCGCATCACTATAAGCCTTGCAAGCAATGTGACTAATGAGTTAGTTGCGGGATGATGCATTACGGAACGAGTAAAGAGACTTACTGGTAACGAGATTGAACTAGGTATTGAGATACCAATGATCGAATCTCGGGCAAGTAACATACCGATGACAAATGGAACAACGTATGTTGTTATGCGGTTTGACCAATAAAGATCTTCGTAGAATATGTGGGAGCCAATATGAGCATCCAGGTTCAGCTATTGTTTATTGATTGGAGACGTGTCTCGGTCATGTCTACATAGTTCTCGAACCTATAGGGTCCGCACGCTTAAAGTTCGGTGATGATCGGTATTATGATTTTTTGTGTTTTGATGTACCGAAGGTAGTTCGGAGTCCCGGATATGATCACGAACATGACGAGGAGTCTCGAAATGGTCGACACGTAAATATCGATATATTGGACGACTATGTTCAGACACCGGAAGTGTTTCGGGAGGTTTCGGACATATACCGGAGTACCAGGGGGTTACCGGAACCCCCTGGGGAGTATATTGGGCCTAATGGGCCCTAGTGGGAGAAGAGGAGGGGTGGCCAAGGCAGTCGTGTGCCCCCTCCCCCTCTAGTCCGAATTGGACAAGGAGGGGGGCGGCGCCCCCCTTTTCCTTCTCTCCTTCTCTCCCTTCATTCCCTCTCCTACTCCAACTTGGGAAGGGGGAATCCTACTCCCACCGGGAGTAGGACTCCCCCCTTGGGCGCGCCTAGAGAGGGCCGACCCTCCCTCCTCCACTCCTTTATATGCTCTGAGGGGAGGGGCAGCCCATAGACACACAAGTTGATCAGTTGATCTTTTAGCCGTGTGCGGTGCCGCCCTCCACCATAATCCACCTCGATCATATCGTAGCGTTGCTTAGGCGAAGCCCTACGTTGGTAGCAACATCATCACCATCATCACGCCCGTCGTCTTGTGGAACTCTCCCGTGAAGCTTCTGCTGGATCGTAGTTCGTGGGGCGTCATTGAGCTGAGCGTGTCTTTGAACTTCGGAGGTGCCGTGCGTTCGGTACTTGGATCGGACGGATCGTGAAGACGTTTGACTACATCAACCGCGTTCTCATAGCGCTTCCGCTTACGGTCTACGAGGGTACATGGACGACACTCTCCCCTCTTTTTGCTATGCATCACCATGATCTTGCGTGTGCGTAGGATTTTTTTTGAAATTACTACGTTTCCCAATAGATTCTACACTAAATATTCAGTTTACAAGATTCTACACTAGATATACAGTGTTATCCTAGTTACGTTTTGATTTTTGCGGGCAATTCGATGGATGGCTTGCTCACCTATTGGAACACAAGGAACAACTTCTATATGATCATAAATGATTTGACGGATGGCTCGATCACCAATTTGAAACACATGGAACAACTTATATGGATGGCTCGCTCACCACTTCATATAGCAGGAGAGCTAATATAGTGCACTATTGTACTACTATACAGAAAATTCAGTTATGAACCTATCAAAATATAGTGCCTGTTAGTAAATGCAAATTTGTAAAGATTTGTGTCATTGTGCAAACTAAGTGCTAAGTGGAGGGGCATCAACCTTGTCTTCTTTTCTCCATGAGTTTCCCTAGTCTTCACCTTGACAAGTGGAGGGGCATGAAGTTTATTTTCAGTAAAAAAATGCCCATGTTTATTTTCAGTACATCAAGTTTATTTTCAATAAACAATGCCCAAGTTTATTTTTAGTACATCAAGTTTATTTTTAGGAAATGTAGAGCTAATGCTACAGGAACAACCATTAGAAGAACAAATGTAGAGCTATTTTCAGTAAATGATCTGTTCTATTACTAAGAGTCCTTTTCTGAATAATTGCGAGCAAAAATGGGAGCAGAGCAATCAAAATGGGAGCAGAGCAAAAATGGGAGTAGTGCAACCTAAGAAATCTCATCTTTGTTATCAACATGTGTAATGTAGAACCTAAAAAATCTGATCTTCTGTTCTAACCACTGAACATACTAACAGCAATTCATTTTGAAGATTTACACTGAATATTGTGTATTGTAGAATCTAATCTTTGTTACACTGATGATTATTGTAAAATTCAGTTAATTATAGTCAGCAACACTACTTCATATAGCGGAAAGTACCACAACGAGTACAACAAAAATTCAGAATTTGCAATGGTTCATAGCTTAAATGATTCCTGGATGCACTAATAATCATTTTCTTTAAAACTGACGAACTCCAGAGCATAAATGATTATAGCAGATTGACAAAACAGAGAGACCATAGTACCGAACAGAAATTAAAAAACTCAGTTTTAAATTCTGAAATACTCCATGGAGTAGCAGATTGATGCTATAGGAGCATTAAACATTCAGAGATGGAGCAGGGGTGGAGTGCCTTCGGGATGGAGCAGGGGTGGAGCGGCGTCCTCCATGGCATTGGGGGCACAGAGCAGAGCAGGGGTGGAGCAATGTCCTCCATGACGTCGCATCTCGACGCGCGAGCGAGCTGTGTGCTTGATCTGGGAGGGAGAGAGGATGCGGTGAGGAAGAGAGAATGGGGTGAGGAAGAGTGGACGAACTTACGAGCCGAGATGCGCCGTAGAAGCCCTGAGAGGAAGAAAATGGATTTTTAGGGTGAAAGGGCGCCATGGAGGCAGGCGCGTGGGGAGGGAGCCGTGAGGCGGGAGGGAGGCGGAGGAGGCAGCTACGAGGCGGCGGAGGGCCAGCGGGAGAGTGGGGTAGTTGCGTGCTAGAGCTGAACAAGGGAGCTCAGGTGGAGCTACGCGGCTGTGCCAGGACCGCGGGCAGATGACTGGAGAAGACAAGGAGCACGGGTTATGTCGGGATTTTGGGGAGGGCTTTTTTGCAAAAATGCCATGGTGACAACTTTTCTCGGATGGATGGAGTATATGGCTGCTCGTCGTTGTGGCGACCGTGGAGTGCTCTGCTAGCGTCCTTGCGCGCGTGCTCTGCCAGCGATTGGGGCCTTCGCACGATCACGTTGGGGGCCCCATACGCATCTTGATTGTCTTGTGCAGCGTCGGCTGCGATGGAGTTACGTGCTGCAAATTAGAAATGCCATCCGGGGTTGCCGATATTCCAGTCTGTCCGGCTTCCCCATTAATTCATGCGGCTATTATAACCTTAGTCTCTTCAACCATTCAATCTCGCCCCATAACACAACAGGCACACCCACGACGACACATACAGAGAGGATATCTAGCGGTGCTCTAATGGAGTTCAACAAGCATAAAGTTGAGACCCACGCAAGGGAGATGGATCTCTCGGTGGTGTACACCATCGACCCGGCCGTGGTGGAGGACTACATCAACACCGTGGATCGATTGCTTGCTCGAGACAAGTACAAGGTGGTCGACATCGACCTCCAGTACACCGGCGGTCATCCCGGCAAAGATCAGAAGGTTGTCGTCGGCCAGTTGTGCGTGCACCATCATGTCCTCATCTTCCACTATTGCATGGCCACAGAGCCTTGTGACCGTTTCGCCAGGTTTGTCAACAGCACCGACTACAAGTTCGCTACGGTGGGAACCTGCAACGATGTAAAGGTACTCAAGATTACGGGCTTGGCCTGCAAGAACCTTGTTGAAATCTGTGACCACTACGGAGTCTGGGGCAGCACGAAGAAGGACTCCCTGGTTGAACTCGCCTCGGCTGTCATCGACCCCTAGTACGAAAATATCAAGGAGGATGCAAAGAGAACAAATCCCGTATCCTAGCACGGGGCCTGGACGCGGCAACTGGATGAACCTCACATCAGGTTCGTGGCCAAGGGCGTGTACACATGCTACGAGATGCACAGGCGGACCGTTGACATGAGGAAGCGCCTCGTTACCGAAATCGACGAGGCCGGATCGAGCCACAAGTAAAGCAGTAGCGGCAAGCGTCAGAAGAAGTAGATGATGATCAGATGATCGTATATCCTAGATAATTATGCATGTAATATATAGTTGACTTTGGTGTGTGGAAATGTCATGTGTGTAGTAGCCACCTATATGTAATTATGCATGTAATGGTTTACTTTGGTGTGTGCAAATGTCATGTGCGTAGTAGCCACCTATGTAATTGGATGTTTAATTTGGTTATGCAACCATGTGCCGATCTATTCTTCTAATATTAGCAGAATAACTATTATGATAACACTTCCGCCTTTGCACACTTAACACAAGTGCACGTCATTGTTTGAACCAAGTGTGCTGCAGTACTTAGGCGAGTGAACTTCCTGTCGCAAAAAAACTGCACGCTGTGTTTTTTCGGTACCTTTTTTGCTCTAGTTTTTAACCGTTTGTCAGAACGAGGCGTCTAATATACCGTTGAGAAGCTATGGATTAGGTGCAACTTCTTCATGTTGAACACTTTTTGAGATTCCTCACGGTTTAAGAGGAGTTTTGAAAATGGTGCGGCGTCTGACAATGACAGCAAGAATTTTTAGCATTTTTCTAAACCACTTGTCGAAATAAAGCAAATGATACACCTTTTGGAAGATATAAATCGGCGTGCATCTTTTTACATCTATTATTTTCTCTAATTCTTTACGGTTTAAGAGCAGTTTCAAATTTACAAAATCGCGGAATTCTGTTTTTTTAATTTTTATAAATTTTTGGTATTGTTTTTGCTCCAGTTCTTGGACTGTTTATCTAAAAGAGGCGTGCAATATACCATTGAAAAGCTATGGACGAGGCGCAACTTTCATATGTTGAAATGTTTTTTGAGATTCCTTATGGTTTTTAGTTAATTTAGAAAATCGTGCGGCTGACGATGAGAGGCAGCAGCCTTTTTTGCGAAATTTTTGCAAAGCGCTGGTTGGAATGATTCAAATCATTCCCTGTTGGAAAGATATCGACGAGGCGCAACATTTTCATGTAGAACACGCTCTCTAATTCCTTACGGTTTAAGAGCAATTTTGAATTTACCGAAATGCGGACACTCTGTTCTTTGCGACACCCAAATCGTCATGTATACTGCATCAGACAGAAAACCGCACTGCTTTTACACTAAAAACCGTATTGCATCAGACGGGCTAGCGGACTGCATGATTTTTTTTTGGGGACGCAAAATTTTTGAAGACGAGAAAGAAAACCGCACTGCTTTTAGACTGAAAACCGCCTTTGCATGAGGCGGCTAGCGGACTGCATGATTTCTTTTTGTGGGGCGTAAATTTTTGAAGACGAGGAAAAGAAAGCGTCGTCTCCAACGTATCTATAATTTTTGATTGTTCCATGCTATTATATTATCTGTTTTGGATGTTTAATGGGCTTTAATATACTATTTTATACTTTTTTGGGACTAACCTATTAACCGAAGGCCCAATGCAAATTGTTGTTTTCTTTGCCTATTTCAGTGTTTCGCGGAAAAGGAATATCAAACTTAATCAAAAGGGAATGAAACCTTCGCGAGGAACTTTCTTGTAACAAACGCAATCCGAGGAGACTTGGAGTGGAAGTCGAGATGCAACAAAGGCGACCACGAGGCGGGAGGGCGCGCCCGAGAGGTAGGCACGCCCCCACCCTTGTGGGCCCCTCGTAGCTCCACCGGCCTACTTCTTTCGCCTATATATACTCTTATACCCTGAAAACATCTAGGAGAACAGCAAACCACTTTTCCACCGCCGCAACCTTACATGCCGTGAGATCCCATCTTGGGGCCTTTTTTTGATGCAGCCGGAGGGAGATTCGATCATGGAGGGCTTCTTCATCAACACCATAGCCTCTCCGATGATGTGTGAGTAGTTTACCACAAACCTTCGGGTCCATAGTTATTAGCTAGATGGATTCTTCTCTCTCTTTGGTTCTCATTACAAAGTTCTCCTCGATGTTCTTGGAGATCTATTCGATGTAATACTTTTTGCGGTGTGTTTGCGAGATCCGATGAATTGTGGGTTTATGATCAAGATTATCTATGAACAATATTTGGTTCTTCTATGAATTCTTATATGCATGATTTGATATCTTTGCAAATCTCTTCGAATTATCGGTTTAGCTTGGCCTACTAGATTGATCTTTCTTGCAATGGGAGAAGTGCTTAGCTTTGGGTTCAATCTTGCGGTGCTCGATCCCAGTGACAGAAAGGGAACGGACACCTATTGTATTGTTGCCATCGAGGATCAAAATATGGGATTTATATCATATTGCTTGAGTTTATCACTCTACATCATGTCATCTTGCCTAATGCGTTACTCTGTTCTTATGAACTTAATACTCTAGATGCATGCTGGATAGCGGTCGATGTGTGGAGTAATAGTAGTAGATGCGAGAATCGTTTGGTCTACTTGACACGGATGTGATGCCTATGTTCATGATCATGCCTAGATATTCTCATAACTATGCACTTTTCTATCAATTGCTTTCGGCGATAATTTGTTCACCCACCGTAATATATGCTATCTTGAGAGAAGCCACTAGTGAAACCTATGGCCCGGGGTCTACTTTACATCATATAAGTTTCCGGTCTATAATTCTAGTTTACTATTTATTTCGCAATCTTTGTTTTCCAGTCTGTACAACAAAAATAACAAAAATATTTATCTTATTATCTTTATCAGATCTCACTTTTGCAAGTGGCCATGAAGGGATTGACAACCCCTTTATCGCTTTGGTTGCAAGGTTCTTGATTGTTTGTTCAGGTACTAGGCGACTTGCGTGTAATCTCCTACTGGATTGATACCTTGGTTCTCAAAAACTGAGGGAAATACTTACGCTACTTTTTTGCATCACCATTTCCTCTTAAAGGGAAAACCAACACATTCTCAAGAGGTAGCAAGAAGGATTTCTGGCGCCGTTGTCGGGGAGATTTGCACCAAGTCAAGTCAAGATTTGATCTCCCGTCAAATAGCCATTTCTGGTGTCGTTGCCTGGGAGATCCATGCTCAAGTCAAGACATACCAAGTACCCATCACAAACTCTTATCCCTCGCATTACATTATTTGCCATTCGCCTCTCGTTTTCCTCTCCCCCACTTCTAAAACGATTTTCGAAAATCTTTTGCCTTTTCTTCGCCCTCCTTTTGTTCGATCTTGTGTTACCATGTGCCTTCTTTTTGCTTGCATCTTAAACGCTAAAATTTTATGGATCCTCATCCCTTTCTAATCTTTTTAAGATATCCAATTATGATGGACCAATTTCTAGTGATTCGAGTGCACTAGATTATCTTTATGAGGTTTTGCTTGAAATTCGTGAATCTGAAAGTTGTGATGAAGAAATTTATGAAGAGATTCACGATAGCTCCTTGAATAAAAAGCATGATTGCAATGATTTTACTATAAATTCTCTTGATGTCAATTGTGCTAATAATATGCAAAACCCTAAGCTTGGGGATGCTAGTTTTCTTATGTCTACTACTTGTTGCAATGATCGTGATTGGGGTGATTCTTCTTATGATCTTGAAAATTTATTTAAGCCCCATGATGAATATGAGATTGATAATAGTGTTTGCAATAATATTGAAAGTGGGTTTGGAAGAGTGTCAACTTTAGATCCCACATTTTCAATCTTATGGTATTTTTGATAAAAGTGGGTTTGGAGAGGTCATGACTTTAGTTAATGTTAATCCCACTATTTTGGAAGAGTGTCAACGTCGCATGCATGTGGACCGTGTTGAGAATATGTTATGTGATAGCTATTTTGTTGAATTTTCTTATTATCATACATGTAATTATTATGATAGAGGAAGATATGGTTGTAGAAATTTTTATCTTACTAAATTACCTCTCGTCATGTTGAGATTGCTATCGTCTTTTTCTTCTTCCTTGCATATGCTAATTTTTGCTTGCTATGATAATTTGTTTGCTTATAAAATGCCTATGCATAGGAAGTAAGTTAGACTTAGATGTGTTTGTCATGTATTTTATGATGCTCTCTTTGCGCTTCAACTCTTGTCTTTCATGTGAGCATCATTAAAATTATCAATGCCTAGCTAAAAACGCTTTAAAGAAAAGCGCTTGTTGGGAGGCAACCCAATCTTCTTTTTGTTCCTTGCTTTTTGTTCCTGTTTAGTAATAAATAATTCATCTATATTCTGTTTATATGTGGTTTTATGTTTTAATTAGTGTTTTTTCCAAGTAGAACCTTTGGGAAGACTTGGGTGAAGTCTTTGCGATCTTGCTGTAAAAAACAGAAACTTTAGCGCTCACGAGATTAGCTACCATTTTTTACTGGAGAGTGCTTTAGGTTGATTATTTTTGCCAATGATTAATAGATAAATTCCACATGTCCACCAATTTATTTCAGAATTTTTGGAGTTCCAGAAGTATATGTTTGATACAGATTACTACAATTTGTTACTGTTTTTGACAGATTCTGTTTTTCGTGTGTTGTTTGCTTATTTTGATGAATCTATGGCTAGTATCGGGGGGTATGAACCATAGATAAGTTGGAATACAGTAGGTTTAACACCAATATAAATAAATAATGATTTAATTTCAGTACCTTAAAGTGGTGATTTGTTTTCTTATACTAACGGAGCTCATGAGATTTTTTGTTTAAGTTTTGTGTTGTGAAGTTTTCAAGTTTTCGGGTATAGATTTGATGGATTTTGGAATAAGGAGTGGAAAGAGCATAAGCTTGGGGATGCCCAAGGCACCCCAAGGTAAAATTCAAGGACAACCAAAAGCCTAAGCTTGGGGATGCCCCAGAAGGCATCCCCTCTTTCGTCTTCGTCTATCGGTAACTTTACTTGAGGCTATATTTTTATTCACCACATGATATGTGTTTTGCTTGGAGCGTCTTGTATGATTTGAGACTTTGCTTTTTAGTTTACCACAATCATCCTTGCTGTACACACCTTTTGGATAGACACACATGAATTGGAATTTATCAGAATACTCTATGTGCTTCACTTATATCTTTTGAGCTAGATAATTTTGCTCTAGTGCCTCACTTATACCTTTTTAGAAACACGGTGGTGGTTTTATTTTATAGAAATTATTTATCTCTCATGCTTCACTTATATTTTTAGAGTCTTTTAGAACAGCATGGTAATTTTCTTTGGCTATAAAATTAGTCCTAATATGATGGGCATCCAAGATGGGTTTAATAAAAACTTTCATATAGAGTGCATTAAATACTATGAGAAGTTTGATACTTGATAGTTGTTTGAGATATAAAGATGGTAATATTAGAGTCCTGCAAGTTGAGTAATTGTGAATTGATAAATACTTGTGTTGAGGTTTGAAAGCCCCGTAGCATGCACGTATGGTAAACGTTGTGTGACAAATTTGAAGCATGAGGTGTTCTTTGATTTCTTTCCTTATGAGTGGCGGTCGGGGACGAGCGATGGTCTTTTCCTACCAATCTATCACCCTAGGAGCATGCGCGTAGTGCTTGTTGATGACTTGTAGATTTTTGCAATAAGTATGTGAGTTCTTTATGACTAATGTTGAGTCCATGGATTATACACACTCTCACCCTTCCATCGTTGCTAGCCTCTTCGGTATTGTGCATTGCCCTTTCTCACCTCGAGAGTTGGTGCAAACTTCGCCGGTGCATCCAAACCCTGTGATATGATACGCTCTATCTCACATAAGCCTCCTTATATCTTCCTCAAAACAGCCACCATACCTACCTATTATGGCATTTCCATAGCCATTCCGAAATATATTGCCATGCAACTTTCCATCATTCCGTTTATTATGACACGCTCCATCATTGTCATATTGCTTTGCATGATCATGTAGTTGACATCATATTTGTGGCAAGGCCACCTTCACAATTCCTTCATACATGTCACTCTTGATTCATTGCACATCCCGGTACACCGCCGGAGGCATTCACATAGAGTCATATTTTGTTCTAAGTATCGAGTTGTAAGTAAATAAAAGTGTGATGATTTTCATTATTAGAGCATTGTCCCATGTGAGGAAAGGATAATGGAGATTATGATTCCCGCACAAGTCGGGATGAGACTCCGGACGAAAAAAAAGAGGCCAAAGAAGCCCAAATAAAAAAAGAGGCCATAAAAAAAGAGAAGGCCCAAACAAAAAAAATAAAAAAACTGATGAGAGAAAAAGAGAGAAGGGGCAATGTTACTATCCTTTTTCCACACTTGTGCTTCAAAGTACCACCATGATCTTCATGATAGAGTCTCTTATTTTGTCACTTTCATATACTAGTGGGAATTTTTCATTATAGAACTTGGCTTGTATATTCCAATGATGGGCTTCCTCAAAATGCCCTAGGTCTTCGTGAGCAAGCAAGTTGGATGCACGCCCACTTAGTTTCTTTTGTTGAGCTTTCATATATTTATAGCTCTAGTGCATCCGTTGCATGGCAATCCATACTCCTTCCATTGACATCAATTGATGGGCATATCCATAGCCCGTTGACTAGCTGTGTCAATGTGAGACTTTCTCCTTTTTTTGTCTTCTCACACAACCTCCATCATCATATTCTATTCCACCCATAGTGCTATATCCATGGCTCGCGCTCATATATTGCATGAAAGTTGAAAGAGTTTGAAAAGGCTAAGTATGAAACAATTGCTTGGCTTGTCATCGGGGTTGTGCATGATGGGAGCATTTTGTGTGACAAAAATGAAGCATGGCCAAACTATATGATTTTGTAGGGATAAGCTTTCTTTATGTTATTTTGATAAGACATAATTGCTTGGTTAGCATGTTTGAAGTATTATTATTTTTATGTCAATATTAAGCTTTTGTCTAGAATCTTTTGGATCTAAACATTCATGCCACAATAAAGAGAATTACATTGAAAATTATGCTAGGTAGCATTCCACATCAAAAATTCTGTTTTTATCATTTACCTACTCGAGGAATGACGGGAATTAAGCTTGGGGATGCTTGATATGTCCCCAATGTATCTATAATTTTTTATTGTTCCATGCTATTATATTATCTGTTTTGGATGTTTAATGGGCTTTATTATACTCTTTTATATTATTTTTGGGACTAACCTATTAACCGAAGGCCCAGTGCAAATTGTTTTTTTTTCCTATTTCAGTGTTTCACAGAAAAGGAATACAGAATCCAAATGGAATGAAACTTTCGCGGGGATCTTTCCTGGAACAAACGCAATCCAGGAGACTTGGAGTGGAAGTCAGAGACGCAACGAGGCGGCCACGAGGTAGGAGGGCGCGCCCAGGGGGTGTAGGCGCGCCCCCCACCCTCGTGGGCCCCTCGTAGCTCCACCGACCTACTTCTTTCGCCTATATATACTCTTATGCCCTGAAAACATCTAGGTGAGCAGCGAAACCACTTTTCCACCGCCACAATCTTCTGTACCCGTGAGATCCCATCTTGGGGCCTTTTCCGGTGATCTGCCGGAGCGGGATACGATCACGGAGGGATTCTACATCAACACCGTAGCTTCTCCGATGATGTGTGAGTAGTTTACCATAGACCTTCGGGTCCATAGTTATTAGCTAGATGGCTTCTTCTCTCTCTTATGTTCTCAATACAAAGTTCTCCTCGATGTTCTTGGAGATCTATTCGATGTAATACTTTTTGTGGTGTGTTTGCCGAGATCCGATGAATTGTGGGTTTATGATCAAGATTATATATGAACAATATTTGATTCTTCTCTGAATTCTTATATGCATGATTTGATATCTTTGCAAGTCTCTTGAATTATGCATTTAGTTTGGCCTACTAGATTGATCTTTCTTGCAATGGGAGAAGTGCTTAGCTTTGGGTTCAAACTGGCGGTGCTCGATCCCAGTGACAGAAAGGGAACCGACACGTATTGTATTGTTGCCATCAAGGAATAAAATATGGGGTTTATATCATATTGCTTGAGTTTATTCCTCTACATCATGTCATCTTGCCTAATGCGTTACTCTGTTCTTATGAACTTAATACTCTAGATGCATGCTAGATAGCGGTCGATGTGTGGAGTAATAGTAGTAGATGCAGAATCGTTTCAGTCTACTTGACACGGACGTGATGCCTATGTTCACGATCGTGCCTAGATATTCTCATAACTATGCGCTTTTCTATCAATTGCTCGGCAGTAATTTGTTCACCCACCGTAATATATGCTATCTTGAGAGAAGCCACACTACTGCAGTATGGTCCAAACACGACACTACGATCAAAGACCCTTTAACAAAACTCACGATGCCATAATCGCAAACGGTGGTGTAAAAAAACGTCAAAAAAGGTGCAAAACATTTGCGATGACAGATGCATCAAAAACGGTTCAGAATTTAGTTGCGTGTGCGATGTAGGGCATACGGTTCAGCTCAATTAATTGTTTGGGATGAGGAGGCACAAAAGAAACGGACAGCGAGATGAAGGCATGTACGATATACAACATATGGTTCACTGGGATGAACTGTGTGTGATTAGGCAACACAATGGAAAGGTTCAACTGTACAAGAAATGTGTGATACGCGGCAAACAGGTCCGTAATCTGAAATGTGTGCGAAGACCAATAATAACACAGACGATTGCTACGAATAAGCCGTGTGAATTGTTGCTGTGTCTGATGAGAATACCATTTATATATAAAACTGAAATAAACATCCAATTACATAAGTGACTATACGGATCATTCGCACACACCTCAATAAACAATTGCATGCATTCTAAAGTAGGAGAAACGATCGTCTAGTCATCTACTTCTTGTGACGCTCCCGCCACTGCTATGTGGCTTGATCCCTCGTCTTCGTCAGGAAGAAGACAAATCCTCATGTCAACGATCCTCCTGTACATCTCGTAGCTTGTGTACGCGTCCATGGCCGCATACTTGACATGTTGTTCATCCAGTCTCTGATGCCACACACTGTGCCAGGCGTTCTTGTCCTTATTGTTCTCTTCCTTCATCTTCGCGTAGTAGGGGTCGATGATGGCCGAGGCGAGGTCAACAAGGGAGTTCAGTTTGTTTTTGTCGCTGCCCTAGACCTTGTAGTGGTGTTGGATGTTGACAAGATTCGGGCATTTCAAGTCCGAAACCTTGAGCGCTTTTAGATCGTTGGTGGTGTCCACCGTAGCGAAACTGTAGTTGAAGTTCTTGATAAACCTGGAGAAACGCTCGCAAGGCCTTGTGGCAAGGTGGAAGTGGTAGACAAGGACATCATGTCGCACACACAACTGGGCGACGGCAACCTTCTGATCGTGCCCGGCACAACCGATGGTGTACGCGAGGTCGAAGCCGACCACTCGGTACTTGTCCTTGGCAAGGAACTGCTCCATAGTTTGGATGGAGCTCTCCACCGAGACGGGATCGTTCATGCACACCACCGAGAGGGCCTTCCCTCTCACGTGGGTGTCCACTACGTGATGCATGGTGAACTGCCCGCCGTTGTCGTCGTCGGCCGCTGGGAGCGCCATTGGAGCCACGGGGAGCGCCATTGGAACTGTTGGATGTCCTCTCTGTATGTGTCCTCATGGGCGTGCTTATTGTGTCATGTGAGACGAGAGATGAAGGTAAATGGCCGCAGGAATAAAAGGGGCTGGGCGGCGTGGATTGTCGGCACGTCTGCATGGCAGTTTTTGCAGCGGGTAACTGCATCATCGCACCGCGCCCGGTGCAACCGCTTGCACACGAACATGCGTGATCGTGCGCCGGCCCCAAACACTGGCAGCGCGCATGGAGGGACGAGGGATGAGCACCCAGAGGGATGAGAGAGCAGAGCACGCGTGGCGGGACATAAGCGGAAGCGCCGCGACGCTGAACCGCAAGCAACCACACGCATAGAGCAGTTGAACACGCAGGAAATGGTCTCCTACAAGCCGCCCGACAGTTGCGTCGCTGCGTAGAGAGCGGCTATGTGGTACCACCTCCATCTAGTCTATAGTCTCCTTTATATTCCGTGCCATACTTTGCCCTCAAATTTAACCAATAAAATGTTAATGCATGTTTTAAAATTTATATAATTGGAAACTATGTTCTAATACAAATCCAACTATATAATCTTTGGCGACATGCATTCGTATTTTATTAGTTAAATCATACTTATAAACCAAGACGGTGGTATAGTAGGTAATTAAATCGCAAACATTTTTTATTAACCGTATGTATGCGTGGCCTTTCGTCCTCCTCTCGCCGTCTTGTCACCCGCTGCCACAGACGGCTGATAGCATAGCTTATGCGCGGCAGGGTGTTCTTTTTGCCAAACGGTGGCGCCAATGAATAGTCGGTGAGCCCGTACCGGCGCAACCTCGCAGGTTCCCGTGCAAGCTTCCCGCCCGACTCAGTGAAATCCCCCAAAATCCCAATGCTTACCAGCCTGCTATAAAAACCCTCACGGCCGGTGAGTCCTGCGTCGCATTTCCCCTCCATCCATGTAGCTTATCTCGTCTGCTTTTCCCATAATCGCCAATGGCACCGGTCCGTCATCGTCGCTCAGCCACTCCGCCGTCATCAGAGGACAGCTCCAGCTGGGAGGCTACACCGCGGCGGCGGCGCAATCCCCGGCGTAGTGTAGTGCTCGTGGCGTCCCTGTTGGGTTTGCGCGGAACACCCACCACACGCTCCGCCGCCGGTGCCCGTAGGCAGCTGTTGCCGGCCGCCACACCACCGTTCCACCACACCACCGTCGAAAGCCAGGGCCATCGCCCGCTCCACCACCGCGGCCCGAAGGCGGGAGGTGGCTGTCGTGGCCGCCATCCCACTGCCGGCCACTATGGCCATCACCCGCTCCGCCATCGCGGCCCGAAGGCGGGAGGAGGTGGGACGTTCCCTACCGAAAAGCATCATGCTTGTTGTGAGAAGCTCCGGTTTGTGAGAAGCATATACCCAAACCTGCCCCAAATGGGAAAAAAATTTGTACTACGGCATGTTGATGCCGCTCCATGATAGCATGCCAAGTTTCATGAATTTCAGACGAGTTTTGGATTTACTAGAATTTAAAAACCAGGCATCTCAATGTTTTGCCGGCAATCAATGGTACCCTGGTGTTTGAAATTCATTCCCATTTCTTGCACGTGACCTAAGCATGCACCCAAGGACACAGATTTGATTTTTCAACCAATTTATATGCAATGGAGCATGTGCATGTAGTTCAAATTTGAATTATGCACATAAATGCATTGAAAACTCAGTTAATGCATAAAATGTCCAAAGCGAACCCGAAAAATCACAAAAATTCGCACAACACTCCTGTTGTTCTATATTGACACGAGAAAAAAAATTGAAGGCAATGAGAGGCAATGGATATCGTTTCGTCCCCAAAGGTGGGACGTTCCCTACCGAAAACCATCATGCTTGTTGTGTGAAGCTCCGGTTTGTGAGAAGCATATACCCAAACCTGACCCAAATGGGACAAAATTTGTACCACGGCATGTTGATGCCGCTCCATGATAGCATTCCAAGTTTCATGAATTTTAGGTGAATTTTTGATTTACTAGAATTTAAAAACCAGGCATCTCAATGTTTTGCTGGCAATCAATGGTGCTCTGGTGTTTGAAATTCATTCCCATTTCTTGCATGGGACCTAACCATGCACCCAAGGACACAGATTTGATTTTTTAACCAATTTATATGCACTGGAGCATGTGCATGTAGTTCAAATTTGAATTATGCACATAAATGAATTGAAAACTCAGTTAATGCATAAAAATGTCCAAACGAACCCCAAAAAATCACAAAAATTCGCACAACACTCCTGTTGTTCTATGTTGACACGAGAAAAAAATTTGAAAGCAATAAGAGGCAATGGATATCGTTTTGTCCCCAAAGGTGGGACGTTCCCTACCGAAAACCAATATGCTTGTTGTGAGAAGCTCCGGTTTGTGACAAGCATATACCCAAACCCGCCCCAATTGGGACAAAATTTGTACCACGGCATGTTGATGCCGCTCCATGATAGCATGCCAAGTTTCATGCATTTCAGACGAGTTTTGGATTTACTAGAATTTAAAAACCAGGCATCTCAATGTTTTGCCAGCAATCAACGGTGCCCTGGTGTTTGAAATTCATTCCCATTTCTTGCATGGGACCTAATCATGCACCCAAGGACACATATTTGATTTTTCGACCAATTTATATGCATTGGAGCATGTGCATGTAGTTCAAATTTGAATTATGCACATAAATGCATTGAAAACTCAGTTAATGCATAAAAAGTCCAAACGTACCCCAAAAAATCACAAAAATTCACACAACACTCTTGTTGTTCTATGTTGACACGAGAAATTTTTTTGAAAGCAATAAGAGGCAATGGATATTGTTTCGGCCCCAAAGGTAGGACCTTCCCTACTGAAAACCACCATGCTTGTTGTGAGAAGCTACGGTTTGTGAGAAGCATATACCCAAACCTGCCCCAAATGGGACAAAATTTGTGCCACGACATGTTGATGCCGCTCCATGATAGCACGCCAAATTTCATGAATTTCAGACGAGTTTTGGATTTACTAGAATTAAAAAACCACGCATCTCAATGTTTTGCCGGCAATCAACGGTGCCCTTGTGTTTGAAATTCATTTCCATTTCTTGCATGGGACCTAAGCATGCACCCAAGGACACAAATTCGATTTTTCGACCAATTTATATGCACTGAGCATGTGCATGTAGTTCAAATCTGAATTATGCACATAAATGCATTGAAAACTCAGTTAATGAATAAAAATTTCAAACGTACCCCGAAAAATCACAAAAATTCACACAACACTCCTGTTGTTATATGTTGACACGAGAAAAAATTTGAAAGCAATAAGAGGCAATGGATATCGTTTCGTCCCCAAAGGTGGGACCTTCCCTACCGAAAACCATCATGCTTGTTGTCAGAAGCTCCGGTTTGTGAGAAGCATATACCCAAACCTGCCCCAAATGGGACAAAATTTGTACCACGGCATGTTATGCCGCTCCATGATAGCATGCCAAGTTTCATGAATTTCAAACGAGTTTTGGATTTACTAGAATTTAAAAACCTGGCATCTCAATGTTTTGCCAGCAATCAACGGTGTCGTGGTGTTTGAAATTCATTCCCATTTCTTGCATGGGACCTAAGCATGCACCCAAGGACACGGATTTGATTTTTCGACCAATTTATATGCATTGGAGCATGTGCATGTAGTTAAAATTTGAATAATGCACATAAATGCATTGAAAAATCAGTTAATGCATAAAAATTTCTAAACAAACCCCAAAAAATCACAAAAAATCACACAACACTCCTGTTGTTCTATGTTGACACGAGAAAAAAATTTGAAAGCAATAAGAAGCAACGGATATTGTTTCGTCCCCAAAGGTGGGACCTTCCCTACCGAAAACCATCATGCTTGTTGTGAGAAGCTCCGGTTTGTGAGAAGCATATACACAAACCTGCCCCAAATGGGACAAAATTTGTACCACGACATGTTGATGTCGCTCCATGATAGCATGCCAAGTTTCATGAATTTCGGAGGAGTTTTGGATCTACTAGAATTTAAAAACTAGGCATCTCAATGTTTTGCCGGCAATCAACGGTGCCGTGGTGTTTGAAATTCATTCCCATTTCTTGCATGGGACCTAAGCATGCACTCAAGGACTCAGATTTGATATTTTGACCAATTTATATGCACTGGAGCATGTGCATGTAGTTCAAATTTGAATTATGCACATAAATGCATTGAAAACTTCGATTAATGCATAAAATGTCTAAACGAACCCCTAAAAATTACAAAAATTCACACAACACTCCTATTGTTCTATGTTGACGCGAGAAAAAAAATTGAAAGCAATAAGAGGCAATGGATATCGTTTCGTCCCCAAAGGTGGGACCTTCCCTACCGAAAACCATCATGCTTGTTGTCAGAAGCTACGGTTTGTGAGAAGCATATACCCAAACTTGCCCCAAATGGTACAAAAAATTTACCACGGCATGTTGATGCCGCTCCATGATAGCATGCCAAGTTTCACGTATTTCAGACGAGTTTTTGATTTACTAGAATTTAAAACCAGGCATCTCAATGTTTTTCCGGCAATCAACGGTGCCCTGGTGTTTGAAATTCATTCCCATTTCTTGCATGGGACCTAAGCATGCACCCAAGGACACAGATTTGATTTTTCGACCAATTTATATGCATTGGAGCATGTGCATGTAGTTCAAATTTGAATTGTTCACCTGAAATGGCTTGAAATCCAATTTAATGTATTAAATGTTCAAACAAACCCAGAATAATCCCAATTCTTCTACGACACACATATAGTTGCATGTTCACTCCAGATAAAAGGTCTAGCAATTCAAACACCGTCCATTGCCGCTGTGACCCTATTATGTAATTCAAATCAAGATGAAAAATCAAGTAGATCGCACACAGTTTATTATCAGCAACCATGTGAGATGCAGCACAAAATATCCTGGAGCACCGTCGGTGTATAGTACGCCTATGGCCTACGCAAGAAGGTGCGTCGGCTACAGTCCACAGCCGACGTCTCAAGCACACTAGCTCGCTCCCCAAATATCATTTCACTGTTCAATCGTCACTAGTGAAAGATTGGCACGTGGACCCGCGTCGTGAGGGCAACTTCGGTGGCCCACTCCGGCGAGAGCGCGGCCGCAGCCGCCATGCGCGTGCTAACAAGGTGCATGAGCGCGGCCACAATCTGCGGCCGAGCGGCAAAGGCAGTCAAGCGGCATTGTTGCTTCTCGATTGGCGGCGAAACATCTGCCTTGGGGATAGCAACTAGCGAGGCGGCACGGTATTTGTTCGTTCGCGGCGGCGGCCTTAGCCACGATGGAGGCCGCCCACGACCATGTCGAGGCCGCCCACGCCCAGCTCTGGCGGTCACCGCACTTTCGTCGAGCAAGCTTCTCCGACAACGGTCGGCAACCCACGGCCGAAGAGCTGGCAATCGCCGAGAGCGTTCGAGTAGTCGTCCATTCCTCCGCCGCATACCTTGCGACGACGGAGCCCGTCCAAGCCCAGATCGCGTCCGCCCACGCCCAGCTCGTGGTGCCCTTTTCCAAAGAGATGGCGGACGCGGATGACGAAATGCTTGCCGAGTATGGTGCGATGGATGCCATGGATCCCCTTCCCGAGAGGCGTCGGTAGCGAAATGGACATGGAAGCGGCGGAGATCGGCGAGCACCGGCCGTAGTAGTACTCTTTGTTTTGTTTAATTAAGAGCGCGGTCTTTAATTTGTTAGAGTAATGTTTAGGTCAGCTAGCTCTGTTTAATTGATGAACTTGCTCGATTAAGAAGTGTGGGTGTCTTTGTAGTCTCCTTTGTGTACCCAAATTATGCAATGACGTGGATGACCACTGTAACCATGGAAATTCGAACCAAAACTTTTGACGTTCAAACTCATGACACACGGGTTAAGCTATCTGAATCGTTTGTGATGTACACATATCATACACAGTTCTGAATAATGGACCGTGTCTGATGACACTTTGCACGCCAGTTTTTTCACTGAAGTGATTCCAAATTTTTGGCTTCTGCGGAAATACCTAACTCCCTGCCCCCTCCTCCCTACCAAAAGCCACATTTCCCCTCTTCCCGCCTTCCTTTCCAAGTTGAAACCTTCACTCCTTGCTTGCAGCGCCGCCTCCTTGTCGGCGACCCTCCTTCACACTGCTCAGCCTCCTCTATCCAGGCAGGTAATCCACACCCGACCCCCATCCTCCTCCTCCTTCCACATCCCACATGCCCCAACCGCCGGCGCGAGCGCGATACCTTCCACCCAAATCACTGACCCCTCCACCCAATAAGCGCCGGCCTAAGCCATGGTGCACGCAGTATAGCCAGGACCTCAAGGAGCATTTGGCAGCGGAGAAGCAAATCGCGGCCGCACGCACGGATGAGGTCGCGATGGCTGCCATTCGTGCCGACCCCCAGATCTTGAAGGAGCACCTTGCCATTTGCTAGCTACGCCGGTTAAGCATGCTCGGTTTACCCGTTGTGTGTGCTGCTCCTGCCTTTCCTTCACAAATTCTAGTGAATTGTGATATCTAATTTTACCATGCAATCTGTTTCTCTAGTGTATATGTTCTATATGTCGTGCAGTGTGGTGCTTACTTATTAACTGTATTTTTAATTAGTTGCCATCTTCAGTTAACTGTTTGGTTCAATTCTGCAAATGTGATGTTCAATTCTTCAGACTGCAATTTTGTATTGTCTTCCGTGTGAGAAATAAATCGAATTTATCTTTACAAAATTGTGGGTGCATTCCGTTATTGTATACCATGTGAGGAATAAATTGAATTTATGCATAGTAAATACATGAGAAACAAATACAAGCTGCTACAATTGGCTGTAGTTAACTCTTTGGTTAACTGTCTGATCTTCTATTAGGATTATGTTATATTGTGCAATGTGGTGCTCAGTTAATGTTTGGTTCATTTGTTGTGGTGTTTAGTTAACTGCTTGTTTCAATTCTGCAAAGCAATGTCCAATTGTCGTGGGTAGAATTTTGTATTGTTGTGCATGTGAGGAATAAATCGAATTTGGTTGCACTTAATACATGAGAAACATATACAAGTGCTATATTTCCTAGTTCTTAATCATGCTTGGTTTGGGTAAATGGGTTTTCCTTGTGGCTTGAATTAATCTGATGAATCTACAATGTGCTTATTTTTCATCAACATATTTTACTGATAGCATGCGAACCCTTACTTAACCAGATGACTAACTACCTTATATGTGTTGCAGGGAAACAAAGGAAAGCACTGAGGTTTACAATCGAGGTTAGCACGTGCATGGTCTGTTCTCTAATAGCACATTATTGTGCAATTGCAGGAACCATTCTAATATTTTGTTTTTTAACAATTTGGTCTTGCACATGTAGGTCACAGTGTCGGAGGTTTTGACCCTTTGTTAACCCTTTTGCATATGGGGAATGAGTTGTCCATGAATATCAATCAAATCAAGAAACTTCGAAAAGATTGTTAGGATAAAGAAATTAGCGACAAAAACAACAAGATCTTTATGCGCACAATGAAGAAGATATCGATTCACTACACGATGGTACTAACTATTATACCTTGCCTTTTTTATTCCTTTACCCCATTTCCAATATAGAGAAGATATTTATGCACATCCTTGTTTTCAGGCCTTTCCAAAGTAGTTCACTGATGATTACCTCTCAAACCACCTCTATGGTCAAGAGGCGAGGAAGGTTTTCTTAAAACACCCACGGTTCAATATTGAAGTGTTCCTGAAGAGGATTTAGGACGGACGGTCAATCATCCACAGGCACTGGCCTAAAGTTGCAAAGACCTTCAACATGAATGAAGGCTCAATATTGGCCTTCCGCTTCAGTATTTTTCCAGATGAGATGCATTTGTCTATATACCGTCTATGATGCTAATTTCGAAAGGTTATACATGTTGCATGTGGAACTTGCTGCTGGTGCAGTTGTGTAATGGGGTAGCTGAGTGCTGAAGCAATATCATGTTGTACTCTGATGTATTTCAAATATGAAATTCTGCTTCCTTAATATGGAAATGAAATATATTGTGTGCTTAATATGAAATGTCAATTAGATTAATAAATGGATTATGAATAATCGGATAATTAGCATGCTAATGGCGAATTTGCCTGCTAATTGGGTTTTGCTATTGCAAACGGTTGTTGAAATAATACCATGGGCGATGACCTCAGACAACGCACAAAATTTCTAGGAATAAACCGTGTTGGATCAATGAACAATCACACACAACTTTCTCTTGAAAACTGTTTGCGTTAGGCCACCTTGCGCAAACGTTTACCACGTAAAAACTGTGTCTGATGGACAGCCTTTGCCACACAGTTTCTTCTACGGACCGTGTGTGATACATTCAATAACGTAAACGATTTAACGGGAAAAATTGTGTGTGATGTACCTGTGAACAGAAACGTTTTCCTTGGAGCGACTGTGTGGGATGTGCATACGGACGGAAACGTTTAGCGGGCACTGACCGTGTGGAATGTACTTGCAACCGGAAACAATTTCGCCGTATAATTGTATTTTTTTAGCTCGACTCTACGTATTTCCGTATTTGGCGCTTTCGCCCGATTCTACGACCTCATTTTGCCGAACGTGTGTGCCAGGAGGGCATATCCCCGACGGTTTCTGGGTCGTGTGGGACCTATCGCCCACACTCACTTGGAGACGGTTCCAAATGTCGTCCCGGAAAGGGGTTAAAAACCGTTTTCCTAGTGAAACCTATGGCCCCCGGGTCTACTTTACATCATATAAGTTTCCGATCGATAATTCTAGTTAACTGTTTATTTTGCAATCTTTATTTTCCAATCTATACAAAAAAATATCAAAAATATTTATCTTATTATCTTTATCAGATCTCACCTTTGCAAGTGGCCGTGAAGGGATTGACAACCCCTTTATCGCGTTGGTTGCAAGGTTCTTGATTGTTTGTGCAGGTACTAGGCGACTTGCGTGTAATCTCCTACTGAATTGATACATTGGTTCTCAAAAACTGAGGGAAATACTTATGCTACTTTGCTCCATCACCCTTTCCTCTTCAAGGGAAAACCAACGCATGCTCAAGAGATAGCAAAAACCACAATGCTTTTAGACTGAAAACCGCATTGCATCAGACAGGCTAGCGGACTACATGATTTCCTTTTTGTGTGACGTAAATTTTTGAAGACAAGGAAGAAACCCGCACTGCTTTTAGACTGAAAACCGCACTGCATCAGACGGGCTAGTGGACTGCATGATTTCTTTTTTGTGGGACATAAATTTTTGAAGACCAGGAAGAAAACCACACTACTTTTAGACAGAAAACCGCACTGCTTTAGACAGAAAACCGCACTGCATCAGCCGGTCAAGTGAACTTCATGATTTCTTTTATCGAACGTAATTTTTTCTGAAACGAGTTTTTGTCGTATTTTTTCAATTTTTTTATGAACAAGAGTGGACCGTAGAGACGGGGGCAAGTGAACCACAACATATATCTAAGTGAACCACATTAATATCTTGTTGTTTCGCTAAAGTTTTCACACTTTTCATGTTGGGCGCAAGTGAACCACATCCGAGGACCAAACACACTACATGTGTTGACGTAGTTAACTAAATTTTCAAACACACGAAACAAATGAATTAAAAACTCTCAATAATATAGAGACGGACTGCAGTGTAGCGTCCCCAGCCGAACTGCATCAAAATGGCATTCAATGTTTTTTTACAAGGAACTACGGTTTTTCAAAAAAATTCCTACAACGTCTTTGTAAATCTGGAAAATCAAATGGCATTCAGAGTAGAAAATTTTGTTGTCGCTCACCCACACATCAATGGGCGCTGAACCACACACCCTGTAACGCCCCGGATACAACTTTCCATATTCGTAACTCCAACTCTTTCCTTTTCCGGAGATGCAATATATTATTTCCTTCGTGGTTGGGTTTTGTCTTTTGTTTTGCATTGTGTTCATGTCATGCATCTCATCTCATAGCATCATGCGCATTGCATCTCCATGTTTTCATAAAGCTTGCACCCGTTCGTAGTTGCCGCGTCCCCCCCCCCTTGCTTTCGTTGACCGTTCCGAGGCCATTCGGGTTTTCGCTTCCCTCTTGACCGTGACCACCTAACCTCTCTTGCCATTTCGCGGCACCCTCGTGTGCGTGTCAAAACTTACCCGAACCCGAACCGATCTGTCGTTACCGATGGATCCGGATCATCCCCAAACATCTATAAAACATCTCCGTTTTCTTAACTGGACTTCCTAACCTATATTTTTCTCAGCCGTTCGATTTAGATCACAGTGCTTCCTTTAGTCTGCATTTAGATCCATTTCCTATATAAACTAGACCAACCCTAGAATGTAGGGAGATGTCCCATCGATTCCTCTCGACCGCCGCCACTATCTTCCTCGGGATCCATCCCGATGCACCCACCTCCTCTCCCTGAATTCTCCATCGGGCCAATCCCATGACCTCCTCCCGATCCACCAGCCAGCCACCACCAAATCCTCCTCCTTGCCTCGATCAAGCCCACAAGAGAGGAGCTCCTCCTCTACTTTCTCCTCGAGCCCGCAGCAACAGCGCGGCGCCCGAGCGCTCCTCACCTTGCTGCTGCACCCCGCCTCCATTCCGGCACCGGGAACGAAACCCCCGCACCCGGATCTCACCGCTGTGTCAACCGTCCGAGCTCCGGTGAACCCAACCGCTTTGAACGCGTCCGTCTTCCTCGTCGACCCCTGCAGCAGGACCAGGTCCAGCGCCATGCCCCGCCTCCTTCCCTCGTTCTTCCTCCTCCCTTTGAATTCATCTCTGCGGGCTCTCTCTCTGTCATGGACAGGAACCGCCCATGGATCTCTCTGCAGCCTCCCATGCGTCATGCCGGAGCTCCACCCCACGACCTCCTCGAGCACCCCGCGCCGCCCAGGTTTCCTCACCTCATTCAGCTCTCCCTTCGGTTCTCTCTCTCTCTCTCTAATCTCTCAGCCTCTTGTCTGAATTTCTCCCCTGCCATGGCCTTGTAGTTCCCGCTACTGCTCTGCTCTGTTCGTGGCCGTCTCCGACGGATCCGACGCGGCCCCCTGTCTTCGGCCTCGTCCCCGCCTCCAGGGCGCCGCCGGCAAGCCCTGCCGCCGCCGCCTTGCCAAGTTCCGCTGCCGGCGCCTCCTCTGCATCGCCCCGGTGCGCCTGGCCTCTTCGTCGTCACGCTGTTCTCCTGCTTCTGCGTGCGAGGAGGACGACCAGCGCCAGTCTCCTCGATCGTCACGTTGACCTCCGGCCGCTCGATCCCTTCATCGATCGATCCAAGCCAAGATCCCCACCGAGCCGCCCATGAGGCCTGGTGAGCTTCAGATCGGCGCCTCACCACAGCCTTTGTAGGGCCAGCTAGTTTCGGCCCGTGATGTGTTTTTTCCTTGCCTGCGAATTTAGACATTATCCAGAGACTGCAGTTTTACAGAAAAACCCTCAACATCATGCATATAATAACTCCAGAACCGTGCATCGGATTAAAAGGATTTACACATGTAAAATGCTTAGAATTTTGTGGAGATTAATTACATGCCATTTTCATCCATGTTTAAAATGTTTAAAATGATGTTTGTTTAAATTTTCTCAAATGCCATGCTAAAATGATTTATTTCATAACTAAATAACCGTAGCTCGGTATTAAATAAACTTTATATGTAAATGGGGTGGAAAAATGCATAGATTAACTTGGCGCACTTTGTTTTACTACTTAAAAACAATAAAATATGGTTTAGGGCAGAACAGTACCAAATCTAAAATATGCATATGGGGATTTTCCGGAATTGTTGTTCGTTGTTCCGGCCTCATTTAAACTTGCCTAGATAGGTAGTTTAATTATGTTTCACCTCTTTCCATGTTAACCAACATTTAATCTTGTCTTGTTCATACCCGAGATTAAACTAAATATGTCAATGTCGTGTTTTGTCAATATGCAACTCGTGGCATATTGAGCTGCACTTAACTTGTAGTATTGTTTGTTGCACTTTGCCATGCCATGCCTCATTAAAACGGACATGCATCATGCTTGATTGTGCATCATGCCATGATTATGCTTGTGCATTTACCATGTGTTTGCTTCTTTCCGGTTGTGCTCCTTCTCGTTAGTTCCTGTTTCGTTGCGATCGTGAGGATCCGTTCGTCTACGCTTGGTTTGTCTTCGTGGATTCGTTTTCTTCATGGACTCGTTCTTCTTCCTAGCGGGATTTCAGGTAAGATGACCATCACCTTGGATCTCATTACTATCATTAATATGCTAGTTGGTTCGTTCTACCGCTATGTTGCGTTACCTACCACTTGCTTATCAAGCCTCCCAAATTGCCATGAACCTCTAACCTTTGTCACCCTTCCTAGCAAACCGTTGTTTGGCTATGTTACCGCTTTTGCTCAGCCCCTCTTATAGCGTTGCTAGTTGCAGTTGAAGATGAAGATTGCTCCATGTTGGATTATGTTTATGTTGGGATATCACAATATCCCTTATATTATTAATGCATCTATATACTTGGTAAAGGGTGGAAGACTCGGCCTTATGCCTGGTGTTTTGTTTCACTCTTGCCGCCCTAGTTTCCGTCATATCGGTATTATGTTCTCGGATTTTGCATCCTTAACACGGTTGGGTGATTTATGGGACCCCCTTGACAGTTCGCTTTGAATAAAACTCCTCCAGCAAGGCCCAACCTTGGTTTTACCATTTGCCTCACCTAGCGTTTTTCCCTTGGGTTTCCGGAGCCCGAGGGTAATCTTTATTTATCCCCACCCACAGGCGGTGCTCCTCAGTGTTGGTCCAAACTAGAGCACCGTGCGGGACCGTCCCTTGGCACCTTGGGTTACGTTGGTACCTGTACGCTTCGCTTATCCGGTGTGCCCTGAGAACGAGATATGTGCAGCTCCTATCGGGATTTGTCGGCACATCGGTCGGCTTTGCTGGCTTGTTTTACCATTGTCGAAATGTCTTGTAAACCGGGATTCCGAGACTGATCGGGTCTTCCTGGGAGAAGGAATAACCTTCGTTGACCGTGAGAGCTTGTGATGGGCTAAGTTGGGACACCCCTGCAGGGTATAAACTTTTGAGAGCCGTGCCCCTGGTTATGTGGCAGATGGGAATTTGTTAATGTCCGGTTGTAGATAACTTGACACTTGACTTTATTAAAACGCATCAACCGCGTGTGTAGCCGTGATGGTCTCTTTTCGGCGGAGTCCGGGAAGTGAACACGGTTTTGGGTTATGTTTGACGTAAGTAGGAGTTCAGGATCACCTCTTGATCATTCCAAGCTTCACGACCGTTCCGTTGCTTCTCTTCTCGCTCTTATTTGCGTATGTTAGCCACCATATCATGCTTAGTCACTGTTGTAACCTCACCACTTATCCATTCCGTACCCTTTAAGCTTCGCTAGTCTTGATACCCATGGTAATGGGATTGCTGAGTCCTTGTGGCTCACAGATTACTACAACAACAGTTGCAGGTACAGGTTTTGCGATGATCATGACGCAAGAGCGATGTTTACTTGTTTTGGAGTTCTTCTTCTGCTTCTTCGATCGGGGATAGGTTCCGGTCGGCAGCTGGGCTAGCGAGGTGGATGTCGTTTGAGTTCTGTTTGTGTTTCATCCATAGTCGGATGTTGATCTTGTGTATGATGTATTGATGTATTCTTGCGGCATTTGTATGCCTTGTATGTATCCCCATCTATTATGTAATGTTGATGTAATGATATCCACCTTGCAAAAGCGTCTCCAAGATGCGCTTCTATCCTTGGTGGGACCTTCTAGTTCCTTTAGGATAGGGTTGCATCTTGGGCATGACAAGTTGGTATCAGAGCCTCGACCGACCATAGGATCCCCCTTGATTGTTGGCCGTTGTTGAGTCTAGAAAAAAACTATTTTGAGTCTTAGGATTATATATATCGGAGAGTAGGATTCTTTTTACTCCTCAGCCCCTTAAATCGCTCTGGTGAGGACTCTCGGCGTAGATGTTTTGTCTCTCCTCTCCTCAAATTTCACTAAAAAAATTTAGGATCACGCGGGTATCTTGGAATTGTTCGATGGTATTGTGGCGAGAACATTGTTCTTGGTGCCTCGACATTTAGGGGTTGTGGCGGTGTCCGGGGAGTTGAGCTCCGAGGTGTTGTCGTCACAATTTTATTGTTGCGATTACGGAATACACGAGTTTTGCCGACATCGAAAATCTCTTTTATGCGATTGTTGGTGAGATAACCTCGGCGCCACCCGGCCTTTGGGGAGTTCGGGAGTATTGCCATAGCTCGTATAACGGATGCTTTTGAAGGTTGAGGTACACGATTTCGGAGTTTTCTTGGTTATGTGTTGTGGATGGATACAATTTGGATGTAGGGATTGTTAGTTTGGGTGAGATATATTGCTTCCCCTGTATCCCCAACACCAGATTGCATAACCAGAAAGTTTCGGGCGTTTATAGGTGGGAATTCTAGTAGCTCCTAGAATATTTTTCTGACAGATGCATGATATGGGATTGGGTATATCTCTATCATATGTGTTTGTTCCGGCTTATTCTGCAAGCCAAATCCTTTGTTTTACTTTATTTGTGGTATTCGAGTTGCTTCAAAGTCAAATATTGAACCCATACCTTTCCTAAACGGTGTTCTCATATTGCTATGTGAATACTAATCCTTCTTGACCATCGAGGTCGTCATGTTAATTCTTTTCCAACCGGCGTGCTTCTCTTCAAGTGGATCCGATCATTTCAACATTTGTGAGATCAATTCTAAGTTTTCTCAACGTTATCCGTTTCATCCGTCCCCAAGTTGCCTTTGTTTTCCCGCCCTCCCTCCCTTTTTCTTCAAGGACTCGGATTTCTTAATCATGTATCCTTTTATTTGTGGGAAGTCTCTTCATTCTTTTCTTTCAATGTTCTTATCCGGTGATTTCCCGTGAAGATGCTCAACAGTTTCAAGTTCATCATCCTGCATTGTTGTTTCTTCTCCGGTGGATCCAATTCAAGCTCTCGATATTCATCATATTCCTTTCCTCGTTTCTAATGCTTTCTCATGCCGATGCACCTCTTAGCCATTCACTTCTTCCTATTCATTTGTTCTGGAGTGCTAAAGATATCTCACAAGATTTGTGTTTCCATTCTTAATCCGTTCAAGCTATTTGGAGATTGTTATCTCATTCAAGCCATTTAATTCTACCGGTGTAATCTCTATTTCAAGCAATCCTTCAATGATGTTTCTTTCGAGTGGGCCCTAACCCACAGGTCTTTTCCCAGGTTCTTACCTGACTCTTCTAATTATTCCGGAGCTATTCCCAAATTTTTTTCAAAGTGTGATGTAAGATTGGATTCCATCAGTCACATGCCTTCTCCAAGATCGCTTTCAAATTCTTTTCATTGCTGGTTCAACCTTTTCGGTTTTCATTCTCCCGGAGTATCTCAACAAATTTTGGTGGTGTTTTCCGTCATCATTTGAAGACCGAAGAAGAGTTCCTCTTAAATCCTTACCCATTATTCCAAAGATGCGTAGTTCAAGATTGATGCCATCCTCTCGTACTTGTTTTCGATTGTGAGAATTATTTTCACCCATTCGGAAAATTTCATGAGTTGTTTCCATTTCTTTCCTCCGAAGGCCATCATGTCATAATTCTTCATTCTCAGCGTGTAGCTATCGTTCTCCAAATCTTATCGGTGCATCGTTCAAATATCCTCTAATCAATTCATGATCTCTTCATTCTCATGTATCTAAATCCCCTCAAGTGTCTTCATTCATTTTCCAATTCTTCCAGGTGAATTGTGCCCTTGCTACTCTCTTTTCCAATTTTTACGATGTTTCGTTCAAGATTTCACTTCCTTTGTTATCTTATCAATTCATTCGTTGTTACTCCCACCGGTGGTTCCATCAATACCTTCTCAAGTTTGCGCTATCTCTATCCTTAATCCCTTAAGAAGAATAACTAGTATGCCAAATCCGTTGCTTGTCATCAATTTAAATTGGTGAAGGATACGCATAACGTAATTCTTATTATTGTTTCATCCAAGTGATCTAGTTTCTTCTTTCCAGATTTATTCATCATGTCACATTTCTCGGTTCGAGATGCTTCATCTTTTCTTTTCCGGAGTTCCAAGTTTTTCCGCATTATCGTCGCGAAGCTCCATCTAAATCATTGCAAGGCTTCACCTTGTGTTTTCAACTTCTCTTTCTGTTTATCATCCTTTTATTACCAGAGTTCTTCATGGAGGCTCTACATGGTGGTTTGTCAAGGATTCCTTTCATTCTTCATTTGTTCTTCAAGACTTCTCTCGAGGTGATGATCCCACAAGCTATACTAAAAAATTAAGCATGGTGCTCAACACATGTTTTGTTTTGAGGCGTTCAAGCATTCTTCATCTTGCATTCCAAAGTGGAATTCTCCTACCTTATCTTTTGAGATGGTGTTATGTCATTCTTGATAATTTCCCTTCAAGTTTTATGATTCACATGTTGTCAAGAATGAGGTATTTTAAATTCATCAATCCCTTTGTTGGAGTTATCTTGGGTCATATTTCACCTAAAGCCTTCCCTAAGGAATGTTGCTATTTGTGGTGCGTATCTATGATCCAATTTTCTCCTTCTCATCTCGGTGAAGAAGTTTTTTCATCTTTTTAGTGCTCTCAACAAAACCAATGGTTTCCATTAGTGGCCGGTTGTCACCTCATAGTCTTGATATGTTTCCATAAGCCCACTACAAGCTTATTCTTTTCGGTGTTGGTTTTCCAACAACTCCGTTATAACCTTCTTGGAATGGTACTTTCCAAGCTCATTTGTGGCAGAAGTTGGCATTTTCTTCTCCATTCTGTTATTCCAATGATCTATCTTCTATTCTTTCTTCCGGAGGCATTGTGTTGTTGCTCTCTTCACTCATCATCTCGAATTGTGAGGATCGTGTTCTTTTCATGCTTATCCATTTAATCGGAGTGTGGTGTCATTTCTTCAAGTTCTTTTCATCTTATCAAGTCTTGCATCTCTTTTGAACCGGAGTGTTGTCCGATTTTGATCTTGCCTTGTTCCTTGTTTATCTCGTTTCAACCAGAGTGGTTCCAATTCCTTCTTGTCCATTGTACTAGTCATTCATAGCTTTGCAACCTCCAAGGTTCACATGGTGTTCCTTGTTTCTATTTTCTACCGCAGTGCTATCAATTGTGTTCAACTCTGTTACGTTCTTTATTTCAACTTTTCAACTTCTCAAGGTTCTTTGGTTTCACTCATTGGTCGAAGAAGCAACTTAGTTTTACCTCCTCTTTTCCTCTTCCATTTTCTCTCCGGCGCCATCCTAGATCTCGGGACGAGATCCTCTCGTAGTGGTGGAGTGTTGTAACGCCCCTGATACAAATTTCCATATTCGTAACTCCAACTCTTGCCTTTTCTGGAGATGCGATATATTATTTCCTTCGTGGTTGGGTTTGCTCTTTTGTTTTGCATTGTGTTCATGTCATGCATCTCATCTCATAGCATCATGCGCATTGCATCTCCATGTTTTCATAAAGCTTGCACCCGTTCGTAGTTGCCGCATCCCCCCCCCCCCTTGCTTTCGTTGACCGTTCCGAGGCCATTCGGGTTTTCGCTTCCCTCTTGACCGTGACCACCTAACCTCTTTTGCCAGCTCGCAGCACCCTCATGTGCGTGTCCGACACTTACCCGAACCCGAACCGGTCTATCGTTACCGATGGATCCGGATCATCCCCAAACATCTATAAAACATCTCTATTTTCTTAATTGGACTTCCTAACCTATATTTTTCTCAGCCGTTCGATTTAGATCAAAGTGCTTCCTTTAGTCTGCATTTAGATCTATTTCCTATATAAACTAGACCAACCCTAGAATGTAGGGAGATGTCCCATCGATTCCTCTCGACCGCCGCCACTATCTTCCTCGGGATCCATCCCGATGCACCCACCTCCTCCCCCCGAATTCTCCATCGGGCCAATCCCACAGCCTCCTCCCGATCCACCAGCCAGCCACCACCAAATCCTCCTCCTTGCCTCGATCAAGCCCACAAGAGAGGAGCTCCTCCTCTGCTTTCTCCTCAAGCCCGCAGCAACAGCGCAGCGCCCGAGCGCTCCTCACCTTGCTGCTGCACCCCGCCTCCATTCTGGCGACAGGAACGAAACCCCCGCGCCCGGATCTCACCGCCGTGTCAACCGTCCGAGCTCCGGTGAACCCAACCGCCTGAACCGCATCCTGTCTTCCTCGTCGATCCCTGCAGCAGGACCAGGTCCAGCGCCATGCCCCGCCTCCTTCCCTCGTTCTTCCTCCTCCCTTTGTATTCATCTCTCAGGGCTCTCTCTGCCAGTGGGCGGGGAACCGCCCATGGATCTCTCTGCAGCCTCCCGTGCGTCTTGCTGGAGCTCCACCCCACAACCTCCTCGAGCACCCCGCACCGGCCAGGTTTCCTCACCTCATCCAGCTCTCCCTTCGGTTCTCTCTCTCTAATCTCTCAGCCTCTTGTCTGAATTTCTCACCCCGCCATGGCCTTGCAGCTCCCGCCGCCGCTCTGCTCTGTTCGTGGCCGTCACCGACAGGTCCGACGCGGCCCCGTGTCTTCGGCCTCGTCCCTGCCTCCAGGGCGCCGCCGGCAAGCCCTGCCGCCACCGCCTCGCCAAGTTCCGCTGTCGGCGCCTCCTCTGCATCGCGCCGGTGCGCCTGGCCTCTTAAATGCGTCGCGCCCGTTCCCACAACCTGCGTGCGAGGAGGGCGACCAGCGCAGGTCTCCTCGGCCGTGCGTTGACCTCCAGCCCGCTCGATCCCCTTCATCGATCGATCCAAGCCAGCCTCCCACCGAGCGGCCCATGAGGCCCTGGTGAGCTTGAATCGGCGCCTCACCCTGTGCTTTGTAGGGCCAGCTAGTTTCGGCCCGTGATGTGTTTTTTCCTTGCATGCGAATTTAGACATTATCTAGAGATTGCAGTTTTACAGAAAAACCCTCAACATCATGCATATAATAATTCCAGAATCGTGCATTGGATTAAAATGATTTAAACATGTAAAATGCTTAGAATTTTGTGTAGATTAATTACATGCCATTTTTTATCCATGTTTAAAATGTTTAAAATGATGTTTTTTTAAATTTGCTCAAATGCCATGCTAAAATGATTTATTTCATAACTAAATAGTCGTAGCTCGGTTTTAAATAAACTTTATATGTAAATGGGGGTGGAAAAATGCATATATTAACTTGGCGCACTTTGTTTTACTGCTTAACAACAATAAAATATGGTTTAGGGCAGAACAGTACCAAATCTAAAATATGCATATGGGGATTTTCCGGAATTGTTGTTCGTTGTTCCGGCCTCATTTAAACTTGCCTAGATAGGTAGTTTAATTATGTTTCACCTCTTGCCATGTTAACCAACATTTAATCTTGTCTTGTTCATACCCGAGATTAAACTAAATATGTCAATGTGGTCTTTTGTCAATATGCAACTCGTGGCATATTGAGCTCCACTTAACTTGTAGTATTGTTTGTTGCACTTTGCCATGCCATGCCTCATTAAACCGGACATGCATCATACTTGATTGTGCATCATGCCATGATTATGCTTGTGCATTTACCATGTGTTTGCTTCTTTCCGGTTGTGCTCCTTCTCGTTAGTTCCTGTTTCATTGCGATCATGAGGATCCATTCGTCTACGCTTGGTTCGTCTTCGTGGCTTCGTCTTCTTCATGGACTCGTTCTTCTTCCTAGCGGGATTTTAGGCAAGATGACCGTCACCTTGGATCTCATTACTATCATTGCTATGCTAGTAGCTTTGTTCTACCGCTATGCTGCGTTACCTACCACTTGCTTATCAAGCCTCCCAAATTGCCATGAACCTCTAACCTTTGTCACCCTTCCTAGCAAACCGTTGTTTGGCTATGTTACCGCTTTTGCTCAGCCCCTCTTATGGTGTTGCTAGTTGCAGGTGAAGATGAAGATTGCTCCATGTTGGATTATGTTTATGTTGGGATATCACAATATCCCTTATATTATTAATGCATCTATATACTTGGTAAAGGGTGGAAGACTCGGCCTTATGCCTGGTGTTTTGTTTCACTCTTGCCGCCCTAGTTTCCGTCATATCGGTATTATGTTCTCGGATTTTGCGTCCCTAACGCGGTTGGGTGATTTATGGGACCCCTTGACAGATTCGCTTTGAATAAAACTCCTCCAAAGAAGGCCCAACCTTGGTTTTACCATTTGCCTCACCTAGCCTTTTGCCCTTGGGATTTGAGCCCGAGGGTCATCTTTATTATCCCCCACAGGCGGTGCTCCTCCGAGTGTTGGTCCAAACTAGAGCACCGTCTTGGGACCGTCCCTTGGCAACTTGGGTTACGTTGGTACCTGTACGCTTCGCTTATCGGGTGTGTCCTGAGAACGAGATATGTGCAGCTCCTATCGGGATTTGTCGGCACATCGGGCGGCTTTGCTGGTCTTGTTTTACCATTGTCGAAATGTCTTGTAAACCGGGATTCCTAGACTGATCGGGTCTTCCTGGGAGAAGGAATATCCTTCGTTGACCATGAGAGCTTGTGATGGGCTAAGTTGGGACACCCCTGCAGGGTATAAACTTTTGAGAGCCGTGCCCGCGATTATGTGGCAGACGGGAATTTGTTAATGTCCGGTTGTAGATAATTTGACACTTGACTTAATTAAAACGCATCAACCGCGTGTGTAGCCGTGATGGTCTCTTTTCAGCGGAGTCCGGGAAATGAACACGGTTTTGGGTTATGTTTGACGTAAGTAGGAGTTCAGGATCACCTCTTGATCATTGCTAGCTTCACGACCGTTCCGTTGCTTCTCTTCTCGCTCTTATTTGCCTATGTTAGCCACCATATCATGCTTAGTCGCTGTTGTAACCTCACCACTTATCCATTCCGTACCCTTTAAGCTTTGCTAGTACTGATACCCATGGTAATGGGATTGCTGAGTCCTCGTGGCTCACAGATTACTACAACAACAGTTGCAGGTACAGGTTTTGCGATGATCATGACGCGAGAGCGATGTTTACTTGTTTTGGAGTTCTTCTTCTGCTTCTTCGATCAGGGGATAGGTTCCAGGTCGGCAGCCTGGGCTAGCAGGGTGGATGTCGTTTGAGTTCCTGTTTGTGTTTCATCCGTAGTCGGATGTTGATCTTGTGTATGATGCATTGATGTATTCTTACGGCATTTGTATGCCTTGTATGTATCCCCATCTATTATGTAATGTTGATGTAATGATATCCACCTTGCAAAAGCGTCTCCAAGATGCGCTTCTATCCTTGGTGGGACCTTCTAGTTCCTTTAGGATAGGGTTGCATCTTGGGTGTGACACACCCGCACTGACCAAACCACACACCCTAGCGTCGATGGGCTGCACGACCATGATTACAGGACTACACACCACAATATGGACGAGGAAGGATGTCAAGTGGTTTGCCGAGGAGCATTATGGACTGCTCGGACGAGCAAAAATGGGCTGCATTGACAAGCAAAATTGAGCTGCAAAGCAGCGAGCCCATGAACGGAAGGCACACACCATCCTCCTCCTCATCGTTTGCTTGGCGCCATCGCTCTTGCATGTCCACGTGCATTGAACTGCACAAAGAAAACAAAATTGGATCTGGAGGATGCGGCGTTACGCGGGTGAGCACAAGGAGGATCCATGTGGTCGGGGATGGTGTTTTCTATCGTGGGAGAGTGTGTTGCGGGTTGGGGTCGAGTGGCCCATGCAGGAGTCCAGGAGGTAGGGGGCACGCAGTCTTGGGTGAGACACAGAGAATGCAGGTCACCGTGATCCATGGCGACGAGAGGGTCGGCGGTGTCTGCTGCTTTCGACAAATGGCGGCGCGGAGATGGAGAAAGGCGAGGAGAGCCAAGGGAAGGCCAGGCGGTGAATGGTGGCCTTGGCGGCCGTGGATCTCGGTCGGCATCGGAGAAGATGACCCTGGAACAGCGAGCGAGAGGGTTGCGGGCGCTTCTGCGCCGGACCTGCAGGCACGACGAATGGGGAGGAAGGTGTGGGCGGAGACGGCGGCGGAAGGCCCTAGTGCTTTCGGCGGGTGGCCGTGATTTTGGCGGTGGTGCATGGGGTAGGTAGGCGGCGGGGTGTCGCGGGGGTAAGAGGTTGCGGGCGGCACAGTGGTGGGGCGGCGGGCCAGGAGGTGGTGGCGAAGCGGCCTTGAGGAAAAGGCGGTGGGGGCGGTCTGCAGGGTAGGCGGCCTTGGCGTGAGGAGTTGACGAGTGGAGATGGAGGTCGTGGGAGAGAGATGGGAGGGTTGGTGGACGAGAAGATAGAGTGTGGCATTTTTTCTAACGCAGATTCGGTTCACTTGAGGTTGCGAGTTTAGTTTGTAGTATTATCGAATATATATATATATATATATATATATATATATATATATATATATATATATATATATATATATATAGCCGGTCTATTCTGCTAATATTAGCAGAAAAGTTATTCTGATAACACTTCTGCACTGCACGCTCAACGCGAGAACACCGCATTTTCACTAGCAAGGGCACTGCAATACAGAGACTAGTGAACCTCCCGTCGCAAAAAACTGCACGCGGTGTTTTCTTGGTACTATTTTTGATCCAGTTTTTAAACGGTTGGTCAGAATGAGGCGTGTAATATACTGTTAAAAATCTATGGATTAGACGCAACTTCGCCATGTTGAAATTTTTTCAAGATTCATCACGGTTTAAGAGCAGTTTCAAAAACAGTGCGACGCACGACCAGTTGCAGCGAGCGTTTTTTCACTTTTTTTTCTAAACCGCTAGCCGGAATGAAGCAAATGATACACCGTTGGAAAGATATCGTCAAGGCGCATCTTTTTCATATCCATTATTTTCACTAATTCGTTACGGTTTAAGAGCAATTTCAAATTTACTAAATCGTGGAATTCTGTTTTTCAAAAAAAATTCAAATTTTTTATACTGTTTCTGCTCTAGTTTTTTAATCATTTGTCGAAACTGATCGTGTAATATACCATTGAAAAGCTATGGACGAGACGCAACTTCCATATGTTGAAATGTTTTTTAGATTCCTTATGGTTTTATGTTAATTTTTAAAATCGTGCGACTGAAGATGTGTGGCAGCGGACGTTTTTCGTGAAATTTTTACAAACCGTTGGTCGGAATGATTCAAATTATATGTCGTTGGAAAGATATCGACGAGGTACAACTTTTTCATGTAGAACACTCTCTCTGATTACTTATGGTTTAAGAGCAATTTTGATTTTAATGAAATAGAGACCTTTTTTTTCGACCAAAATAAATCGTATGTCTTGCATCGAATGAAAACCACCTGCTTTGAGAATGAAAACCGCATTACCTTTGAGCAGACAAGCGAGTTGCATAATTTTTTTGTCGGACGTTATTTTTCTCAGACGAGTTTTTGTTGTCTTTTTTTAAACTTTTGTTATGAACATGAGTGGACCAAGAGATGAGAGAAAGTGAACCGCGACGTGTGAACTTCATCCGACAGAAAGCCGCATTGCTTCGGACTGATAATCACACTGCATTAGACGAGCAGGTGAACTTTATGATCTTTGTGTCGGACATAAATTTTCTTAGATGAGTTTTTGCGAGTTTTTGTTGTATTCTTTTCAACTTTTTTTATGAACGAGAGTGTACCCTAGAGATGAGGGCAAGTGAATCGTGACATATATCAAAGTGAACCACATTACTATCTTGTTGTTTCGCTAAAAAATTTGCACTTTTCATGTTGGGCACAAGTGAACATCATCACTCGCAAAAGTGAACGACGTCCGAGGACCAAACGCACTGCATTCGACTGAATTTTGAAACACACAAAACAAATTGCACTTCATATAGAGGGGTAATGAGCTAGTTTTTTCAATCGTCCCACAAACAAAACGAATTGCTTTAGAAAAATAAGTGAACCTCCCACAAACAAAACAAATTGATTTACAAAAATAAGTGAACCTCCCATGGGGATTTCTTTCTCTTTGTTTACAAAGTGAACCACTAAGGGGCTGCACTTCTTTTCACAAAGTGAACCCCCATTGTTTTAACATGAGAACAACAAAGAGTTTTGGTGAACTACATGATGTTTGAGTAAATACAAACAAGTAAACTAAAGCAAATTTCATCATAGGCAGGAAGCACCTGAAATGCATCCAGGAAACTGCACAAAATAGCTAGCCGAGCCGCACAGCCACACAAACTGCACGGGCTGAGATGTACTCCTATCGAACAGCATCGACGGCCAAATCTGAAGAGAAAACTTTTTCTGAACTGCACGGAGTGGTCGCCATCATAGGAACAAGGAGAGGAGGGAAGTGAGACGGCTGGAGAGGTGGAGACCCAGGCATTGCTGCCGACATTGCGGTGTGCCCACAAATTGCACCTACACAGCACTGAACCACATCTCACGCCACCACCGAGCCAGGATATTCTGAAGGGTAGGAGTGGTCGGCTAGAGAACTGCACGCACAAGCTAGCCAAGCTGCACGCGCCGCGCAACTGAGCTGCACTCTTGTCTCCGGCGAACTGCAACACACATGCACCGCTTTCCCCATCCTTCTGGCACTGTGTCGATGCTGTCTCGTTGATGGAGAAGAGGACGACGCGTGCTGGACATCGACGGGAGGCCACCAAACTCAACGGCAACCCTAGGAGTAGGTGGCCATAGGGGAGCTACTGAAAGTGAGGAGGCCATGCGCCCTCGATCTGGATGCGCTCGACACCCGGCGTCCAACTCGACGGTCGGCGAAAAGACCCATGATTGCGGCACCAGCGTGAAGCTCGTGGTGCTCCCATATGGTTCTCCAGTCGACAACGACAAACGTGTGGGGAGCGGCTACCTAGTTCGAAGGATCTGACGCCATTTTTGTGGGCATGCGTGCTGGGGAGAAGAGCCCCTCGTTGTCTTGCTGCAAAGGAGGTAGGGGAAGGTCACTTGAATGAGGAGGAGGCGATGGGGGTAAGATTTGCGGTGGAGGAAGGAGCCCGGCTGCACGCGCGCGGGTGGGGATCCGCCCACCGGCTCATGGTGATAGAGTTCGTCGGATCCGCCGCGGGAGAGATGAGGAGGTGGGTTGACTCGTCGGATCCGCCGCGGGCAGCAGGGGCTGGGGCCGCTAGCGCATGCCTCCTGACCGGCCTCCTCCTGGTGGCAAGCCAGGGAGTTGCTCGACGGGACCTCCCTGCCGGAGAGGGAGAGGACGACCCGGGCCCCGGCGGCGCTGCCATGCCATGCGGGCGCCCGTGAAGCGGCAAGCGTCGTGGGTAGGTGGTGGGGCGACTCGGGGTTACGGTTGGCGAGGCCGTCGGGAGTGGAGTGTGTGGTCTTGGCGGCAAGCCAGTGGTGGTAGGTGGTGGGGATTGTAGGACCTTGAAGTATGTCTAGAGGGGTGATTAGACTACTTGACCAATTAAAAACTTAACCTTTTCCCAATTTTAGACTTTGGCAGATTTTAGCTATCTTTGCACAAGTCAAGCAATCTTCGCACAATTCAAGCAAGCATGCAAAGAGTATATGAGCAGCGGATTTTAAAGCATGCAACTTGCAAGAAACTAAAGGGAAGGGTTTGGAGGATTCAAACGCAATTGGAGACACGGATGTTTTTGTCGTGGTTCCGATACGTGGTGCTATCGTACATCCACGTTGATGGAGACTTCAACCCACGAAGGGTAGCAGTTCTTGCGAGTCCACGGAGGGCTCCACCCACGAAGGGTCCACGAAGAAGCAACCTTGTCTATCCCACCATGGCCGTCGCCCACGAAGGACTTGCCTCGCTAGCGGTAGATCTTCACGAAGTAGGCGATCTCCTTGCCCTTACAAACTCCTTGGTTCAACTCCACAATCTTGTCGGAGGCTCCCAAGTGACACCTAGCCAATCTAGGAGACACCACTCTCCAACAAGTAACAAATGGTGTGTTGATGATGAACTCCTTGCTCTTGTGCTTCAAATGATAGTCTCCCCAACACTCAACTCTCTCTCACAGGATTTGGATTTGGTGGAAAGAAGATTTGAGTGGAAAGATACTTGGGAAGGCTAGAGATCAAGATTGATGTGGGAGGAATGGAATATCTTGGCCTCAACCCATGAGTAGGTGGTTCCCTCTCAGAACTGGTAAGTTGGAAGTGTAGGTTTGTTACGATGGCTCTCTCCACGAATGAAGAGGAGGTGGAGGGGTATATATAGCCTCCACACAAAATCTAACTGTTACACACAATTTACCAAACTCGGTGGGACCGAATCAACAAACTCGGTCGAACCGATTCAAGAAACCTAGTGACCGTTAGGGTTTTCGGTGGGGCCCGACATGCAACTCGGTAGGTCCGATATGGTTAGGGTTAGGACATAACATAATCTCGGTGAGACCGATTACACAAACTCGGTGAGACCGATTTTGGTAATTAGCTAACCAGAGAGTTGGTCGAGTAAACTCGGTGGGATCGATTCACTCTTTCGGTTGGACTGAAAAGTTACAAGGGGAAACAGAGAGTTTACATTGCAATCTCGGTGGGACCGATCGCTCACTTCGGTTAGACTGAAACGTTACGAAGGGAAACAGAGAGATTACAATCCCATCTCGGTGAGACCGAGATCCCTATCGGTGAAACCGATTTGCCTAGGGTTTGTGGCGGTGGCTATGACATTTGAACTTCGGTGGCGCGGATAGAAAGAATCGGTAGGACCGATTTTGACTTTAGGTTTAGGTCATATGTGGATGTGAGAAAGTAGTTGAGGGTTTTTGGAGCATATCACTAAGCACATGAAGCAAGAGGCTCATTAAGCAACACCTCATCCCTCCTTGATAGTATTGGCTTTTCCTATAGACTCAATGTGATCTTGGATCACTAAAATGTAAAATGTAGAGTCTTGAGCTTTTGAACTTGAGCCAATCCTTTGTCCTTAATATTTTGAGGATCCACTTTCATCATCCATGCCATGCCATTCATTGAGCTTTCACTGAAATATTTGTCTTGGAATAGCATTAGCTCAATGAGCTATATGTTGTTATGAATTACCAAAACCACCTAGGGATAGTTGCACTTTCAGGGATCGGGAGGTTGCTGCCGGTGGGGTGTGGGAATTCCTGTCGTGCGGGAGGTTACGAGAGGTGGGGTGGGGTAGGTGCTTTGTTTAAGGGCTCTGATGCGGTTCGGTTAGGATGATGCAACAGTGTGTTTGTGTTAACAGAATAAGAAAATTGTTAGCAGAATAAGACTCTTAAGGGGTGTTATGATAACACCCTTAAGACCTTATTCTACAACCCAAAACCTTATTCTGCTAACATCGGACTAGACGCCCAGCCCCGAAGAAAAAACCCAACCCCCACCTTATCCATTCCTAAAACCAGCCCAATCCTCTCTATCTCCATGTGCTCCCCAACTCCCGCCCCGCCTTCCACCCCGCGCTTCGCACCGTCGCCCCGCCTCTCGTCTCGCCCCGCCATCCCGCCTCCCACCCCGTGCCTTCGCACCGCCGCCCCGCTTCCCGTCCCGCGCCGCCGCCCCGCCTCCCTCATGTGCCTTCGCACCGCCGCCCCGTCTCCCACCTCGCGTCGTTGCCCCGACTCCCGCCGCGCGCCACCTTCCTTCCTCGCCGCTGCACCGCCTCCCCGCGTCGCCTACCTTCCCCGCCGCCCCACCACATTCCACCGGCCGCCCAGAATTGCCACCCTGTCGGCCGCCCCGCGCCGTTGTGGATCCAACTAGGCCCGAGGGAGGAGATCAACCGGCTCTCTTCCTCCTCTCCAACGAGGCCTGGGCGCCCCCTCCTCCGCCGCGGACCAGCCACCCCGGATCCCGGCCCTCGCCGCCATCACCTCCGCTCTACACCGCGGGTGGATCCGGGCCGCCATCGATCAAGGCCGTCGCGCCCCAGGTTCCCAGGACTCCCTCTACCTTTCTCGAATCGCACAAGATGCGGTCTGGGCGTAATGGCGTCTTGATCTTGGCTCGGCCCGACATGCGGCTCGGCCCCGCCCGGCGTGAGCACCCTCACGTCTGACATCGATGGGCTGGAGGTCCGACATCTCCCTGGCCTCCCCTCTCCCCTAGCCAGATTCGCCCATTCTCGAGGTGTGACTCCGACACCGCCGAGCTGCATCGCCCATTCCCTGCTCACTAATTTGGTTGCCTGTGGCTGTGTGTCGTGCATCGTCGTGCCCCGAATGGCAAGATGTGTGGCACTGGGCGTCGATCTGACAGACGCTAACGTCGGCGTGCGGCGGCCCGACAAAGATGCATCTTGATGGGGCATACGACGGCATGCAGTTCGGTGACCCTCCCACGCGCCACAACAACCTCGAGTAGCAGCGCGGCTGGGAGTGGGTTGCAGTAACCATGAGTAGCCACATCTCTTCTTGGACAAACTTCTTCAAAAGGTTGCGGTTCTCATTCCTTTTATTTGCAGTGCACTTGCAGTTTGGCGCACCTGGACGAGCAGCTAGCTTATTTATGTTCTCGGCAATCTACGTCTCGGTACAGTTAAGTTTCAGATTGGCAGCCCCAATTCGTTTGCCAGGCCATTTGCAGTTCGTCGGCGGGCAGAGTTGTAGTGCCTCTGCCATGTAGTAACCCCATGAGGGTTATATTGTATTTTTCTGTCAGAGTTTGTTTCTGCAAAATTGCGGTGATCATCTGCAGATGAGTTCATCTAGGAGCAGTCATGTGAACTCCCGTAGAGGTTCATCTAGGAGATGTACTTATTATAGTTTGTTTTAAATTATCAGGGACAAAAAAAGAATTTACTTGTTGCTAACCTTATGCTCACTGAGAAAACCACACGTCCACTGTGTAAAAACACATGATGGACACATGAAGAGCTTAAAATGTATTCCCTCCATGCGGAAATACTTATCATCAAAATGAATAAAAGGAAATGTATCTAGACGTATTTTAGTTTTAGATACATCTCTTTTTATCCATTTTAATGACAAGTATTTTCGGACGGAGGGAGTATGCAATTAGAAAGTTTGTGTTTTTGAGAGGTTCACTTTTTCAATACCCAAGCGCCATGCAGTCCATATTCACATTTTATTACAAAAAATAAAAAAATGTAGTTCATTCGGTTTGTCTCGCAGCCCAGATTGACGTCAATCGAAGCTCACAAAAAATGTGTAACAGAACTCCAAAAATAAGTTCACTTCGGTGCGCTACAAAAACTTCACTTTATCAAGGCAGCTCACTTAGTTTAAAGTATATATTTCTAGAACATGATATAGAAAACATGATGTGGTTCACTAAGACTCGGTCCCGCTGTTCTGATGCGTTTATCTAAAAAGTGTTCTGATGCATTTATCAAATAGTTGGAAAACAAGAGAAAACTCCTTTGTTCTTCACTTGGTAAACGCGAGGAAAAACATCTCAAAGAATTTCACTTCTTTTTTTATGTAGTTCACTCGCTCAGTCGTTGTTTCACTTATGTAGTGTTGCGGCTCACTTACTCTAAAAAATTTGATGTACAAATAATTGTTACAGAAATGACAACCAAAACTATGTGGTTCATTTCTCGATAGTGTTGTGGTTCACTTACGCCCGATGTGAAGTGTTGATCACTTCCTCGCCTGAGAAAATTTACGTTTGACAAAAGAAATCATGAAGTTCACCTGACTGCCTGATGCAGTGTGATTTTTAGTATGAAGCAGTGCGTTCTTCTGTCCGATGCAGTACACACGACGATTTTGGTCTCGCGAAAAACAGAGTATCCGTTTTTCGGTAAAATCAAAACTGCTCTAAAACCGTAAGGAATTGGAGAGAGTGTTCTACATGAAAAAGTTGTGCCTCATTGATATCTTTCCAACGGCATATAATTTGAATCATTCCGACCAGCGGTTTGTAAAAATTTCACGAAAAATAGCCGCTGCCTCTCGTCGTCAGCCGCACGATTTTCAAAATTAACTAAAAACCGTGAGGAATCTCAAAACCATTTCAACATATGAAAGTTGCGCCTCATCCGTAGCTTTCCAACGGCATACCATATGCCTCGTTTCGACAAACAGAGCAAAAACAGTACCAAAAATTTGATTTTTTTTGAAAAACAGAGTTCTGCGATTTTAGTAAATTTGAAACTGCTCTTAAACCGTAATTAATTAGAGAAAATAATACATATGAAAAAGATGGGCCTCGACGATATCTTTCCAACGGTGTATCATTTGATTTAATCCGGCTAGCGGTTTAGAAAAAACGCAAAAAACGCTTGCTGCCACTCGTCATGCGGCGCACCATTTTCAAAACTGCTCTTAAACCGTGAGGAATCCCGGAAAGTGTTCAACATGACGAAGTTGCGCCTAATCCATAGCTTCTCAACGGTATATTACACGCCTCGTTCTGATAAACGGTCAAAAAATTAGAGCGAAAAAGGTACCGAAAAAACACCGCGTGCAGTTTTTTTCCGACACGAAGTTCACTCGCCTGAGTACTGCAGCACACTTGGTTCAAACAATGACGTGCACTTGTGTTGAGCGTGCAGTGCGGAAGTGTTATCACAATAGTTATTCTGCTAATATTAGCAGAATAGACCGACTGTATATATTATTTCAACATATATATATATATATATATATGTATGTATATGTATATATATGTATATATATAGGACTGGACTATTTTGTTACTAGTAACAGAATAATATTCTGTTACCCCCGTCCATAGAGCGCGATGCCATGATTTAAAGAAAACATAGAAAAGGCCTTTCCCGAACTGCTCGAAAAGAAAAGGTAAAATACAACTTCCTCCCGATCCCATCTCCTCCAGCGCGTCGAACCATGACCCGCCGTCGCGCCATGCCCCGCCGCCACCCCACGACCCGCCGCCGTACCATGCCCCGCCGCTGCGCACCACCACCCCACGACCCGCCGTCGCACCATGCCCCGCCGCCGCGCACCGCCACCCCATGACCCGCCGCCGCGCGCATCCACCCCCTGCCCCGCCGCCGTGCGCCACCATCCCCTGTCCTGCCGCCGCGCGCACGCAGATTTGACCAGCCGGAGCAGCTGCGAGCCGGATCCAGCCTTGCCCCCCGAGCTCCATCTTCTTCCCCGCCTCCCTTCCGCGAACCGGACGCCTCCTTCACTGGCACCGCTGCGTCTAGCGGTCCAACCTCGTCGCCCGAGGCTGTTCACCGTCGCAGCGCCTCCTAACGTCCGCGCCACGGGCTCCCGTGCACGGCCCTTGCCGAAGCTGGTGCGCACGTCCCTGCCCCACTTTTTCTCCCTCTCTGTTTCTGCACTCCATGAATTCTTGTTGATTGCTCGTCACGTGTTTGCTAAAATGTCTAAGTGCACTGTACTACTAGTTTTGATATGTTCACTGTTTATTTGTACCTACCTTGTGCTTGCTAAATGTTACAACTTACAATACCACGTGCACCATCCTCAGTCCAACCCCATGGCCTCAGAATGATCGAGCTCGTCGCAAGTAGCAGTCCATGGCTGCCATCTTCCACTTTCCTCTGCCTAGGTCCTTTCCTATGGAGGTGCAAGGTTTCTACTCTTCTCCCTCCCATGCTCTCTCTCACTGTCTATGTTCATATGTTCATGTGTACTGCTGCTTCAATTTCTTTGTGATGCAAATGTTGTTGATGAACATTTTGTTTAGTAAAAAGCTACAAAAAAATCAGTTTTTCTTGTTGCGAAAATTTCTGAATTTTGCTCTGGTCTAGCAGTTCGACATGTATTCTACTTCAGTTCAGTATGTCATTTTAGTTTAATATGTCGGAGTATCATGTACGTCAGTTTAGTTCAGTACGAAAACATTAGAGATTCGACAGACATAATCATGTCGCACAAGTTCAAGTATAGGTACAGAAGTTTCTCACCATAAATAAATTGATCTGGAGTCTCCTTGACAAAATCTCATCTCTCATATTTGTTCCTATTGTTGTAGGTTGCAGCAAAAACAAGATGCACAAGTTCATCTTCAGTGCGTAGGCCGTTCAACTCCGCCACCCCAGGCCGTTCATGTCCGCCACGAGTGTCGGTTCAATGCCGCCCCGACAACCCAGCGCACGTGGAGATCTACAGAAGAGGTTCAGTTTCTGAACTTTTGAACGCCAAGAGGTTCAGTCCGAAACTTGGTATGGTAGGTGTACTACTGATAATCTCAAACTTGTTCCTCTCAACTTCAGTAAAAGAATTTCTGGGAATAGATAAATGTGTGTATGCAAGGTGTTGTGTGATGGGATGTGGCCTGTGGCTGGGTTAATTAGCTAGAGATCTCAATTAGCTATGCCGGGCAGATGCTTTGTGTTCGTACAGTTTAGGCCAAGAAGAGAAGCAAACGTGCTGCTCATCATTTTCCATCATCCATCTCTACTCAAATTATGTTCATCTTTTTTAGTTCATCTTTGAAAATTTCGGTCCATTTTCTTTTGGCAGGATGCGTAAAAAAAATCGAAGGCAGCAACTCAAAAATAGATGAATGTTGGAAGGAAGATGTATAAGGCTGAGAGGAAATGGCATCTTGAGGTCCGTTACCATTCAACTTATGGACATATATGCTCAGTTATTGTTGTGTAACATAGAGTTACCCTAGATGTAAATGCTCCTTCTCTTGTGTATTTCAGTTCAACAATTGGTGGTTCTTCAGGTCACTTTAGCGTGCATTTTCAGTACATCTTCCAGGTGAAGGAGCTTCCCTTCAGTTAATTTTGTTTATGAAGAAAAAACATTGTGTGAAGGGGAGCCTTGGCACAGTGGTAAAGTTGCTGCCTTGTGACCATGAGGTCACGGATTCAAGTCCTGGAAACAGCCTCTTGCAGAAATATAGGGAAAGGCTGCGTACAATAGACCCAAAGTGGTCGGACCCTTCCCCAGACCCTGCGCAAGCGGGAGCTACATGCACTGGGGCTGCCCTTTAAGAAAAAAGATTGTGTCAAAAAATTGAAGGAATCAATTCAAATGGGCATAAGGCTGAGAGGAAGTGGTCTCGGATCACAAAATTTCCACTGAGAAAAAATAGCCACAAACAGGTTGAGTTTACTACATGGAATCTGTGAGTTCAAAAGAGAAATAAGCTCATTGTTACAACCCGATGAATTCACAAAGGAAAATAAGGGAATTAAAAGAAAACTTCTAGAAGTTTGTTGTACGCAATTTTGAAAGTTCGAAGTCAGGAAACCGATAAGTTCAGATAAAATTAAAACTGTCAAAAAACATGATAGTTTTGTGCTTTGAAGTTGTAGTCGTAGATGCTTTGAAGACCGTCGTCTCCGTGCTGCCGCTTGTCAGCATCGGCCCCTCGAGCTGCTAACTATCCCTGGTGCATCGTCCTCAGTCCCATCCCATGGCATTAGGGTGGCCGAGTTCGTCGCAGGCAGCAGTTCGGGTTCGTGTGCCACCGCCCGCCTGGACTCGCGGGCGCGTCGCCGCCCATCAGCTCCCCTGCTCACCTCCCTGCCACCGAACGCCGCCAGCTCCCCACACGCCTCCCCATTCCCTGGCTGCACGAGCCGATGCGCCACAGCCATTGCGCATGCTGCCACGCGCAGATGGGTTTAGTGGCGAGTGCCAACCTAAACATAGTTCTTGTGATGAAAAATGCCCTGCAACAACATAAGATCCATTTCATCATAGTATTGGTGTTAGATACTTTTACACATAATTCATACTAAACTATAAGTTATCTCTCAAGCATTCTATGCAGGAAATTATCTCGTGAGTTGTGTGTAGCGTTTGTGCCCGGTGGGTGTTCATATAAATCCCTAGGTGGCCACTGTTTGCTAGTTTTGTGTGCTTCAAATTTTCTAAACAAATTATTAGTATGACAAAGGATTTTTTTTCTTCTTATTTTGCTGCACAACCATGGAAGTTTAGAATACATTAGCAGTCTATGTGCGTCCAACAGAGGTGATTTTTTATGCTCGATTAATGCAAGCCTTTTTCTGCTACTTAGTAGTTTATGTAAATGCTAGTGAGATGAATAGCTATAGAAGTGGTTTGTGCTGATAATACACGGCTCATATTTTTCTTAATGGATACTTATGCAGAACGTTCGAGCCACAGCAGCTCCCAAGCCGTTCACCATCGGCACCATAGTCCGTTCACCGCCGACACCCAAGGCCGTTCACCGACGCAACGATGACGTCTGGCCGTCGTCACCCACGACCGCGCACTCGCATCTCTCTAGCTTCAAGTAGTGTCCTCCTCTAGCTACAGGACGCGTTCTCCTCCAGCTGCAGGACAATGCTATGGTGCACATTCAAGGCAGCAAGCACACCACAGGTCGCAGCGCCGCCGTCGACCACATGTGCGCATGCGTGCGATTGATGCGTGTGTGCCTTAGGTATGCATCTCAATGCCTCCGCCCTTCCTCTTTTCATGTAGCATATTGTGAAAATGTTGTTGTGTTGCCAGGTCTCCAATTAGTTCAACTACAAATAATTACATCCGTTCGACTACATATATTACACTAGTTCAACTTTGTGCGTCACACCAATTGACCTAAGTTTTACATATGTTATCACTTCAGAAAACTGTAGATTTAGATGATGCAAGCTTAGTTATTTTTTCTATTTCCTATAAGTTCAAGTGATCAATTGTTATAAGTTGGCGGGTTGTTTACTCAGGCAGTTAAAAAAGTGGTCATTGTTGTCTATTTTTAAAGATGTTCAAGTGATTCTTGTAAAAAGAATGCTTCCTATATTAAGATAAGAACTCCTTCCTCCATTGGATGTCTCAGTTCAACTGGTTAAGCATCTCAGTGCAACTATATTGACTATGCCCAGTAACATGGTGATGGTTGTGTTTCATACATCCGGGCAATATGATGCTTGCAATGGAGTATTGTACAAAGCTCCCATTTGCATTGAATACCGCTACCACCATGTATTTGTACTTCAACGAACTTGTTGTAACAACTCTTTCTATCTCACTCATATTTCTAGTTTTGCATGGGGCATCTTCTAGCATATGATTGAAACTCATTTCACATTGCATTATGCATTTAAAAACTCAAAAATTCATGGTGTATTGTCGAGAGAGAGTTCGTAACATTGGATAGTAAGTTCAGACTGTGTTTAAATAGAAGGGATCACCAGCAGCGCCTCAACTCTTTGTTCTATTATCAATTTACAGTGTTTTCTCTGAAAAAATAGCTCAAAAGCATTTTTACATAAACTCACATCGAGGACGTCTATTTTATTTCCTGAAACACAATCTAGGTGTGCCAGTACAGTATGTGATCTATCATCAGTTTATGAAAAAGCACATATGACAGTACTGTGTGTGTGCAAAAAAAACAGAGCATTTTTATTATACATCAGTTTTCTGATGCGGGTGGCTAGTTTTGCAGGGATATTATCACTGTAGAAGCAAGAGTTCAGCTGGAGAACGGAACAATAGTTGTTGAATTTCCTAGCTGACTGTCTGACCCCCGTGAGGCCTAGCACCAGCTTGGTTACCCACTTCCTTTGGTGCGAATTCAAGAACGTCCCACCAATTTAGAATTTATGAACATGCTAATGGTGTGGAGATCTTGTGCAGCAAGGCAGAGGTAGTAATCTCAAAAAACTTATGAAATACATTAGCGTGTGAAGCCGTGAACAGCTAGCAGTTTATCTTCCAAAATGGATTTATATTATGTTAATAATCGGTGTGCTCTTGTTACCAGTTCATGTGTGCTCTTGTCATCAGGTCGTGTGCCAATTTTTTATGAGTTTTGTGTGTATGTGAGTTGGTAAACCAGGTGTGGCTGCTGCAGAAAAAAGACACGGGGATGTGTTGCCCTCAATTCTCTCTCGACAAATCCAGCAGTGCAGGTTCTCCGATGCGCCAAGTATTGCAAACCTGGAAATGGGCGTTGGGCCAACCACAAGGCAATGCCACCAGGTAGGGCGTGAGATGGCTGCCAAGCGCGACATGAGCCTTTTCGACCCCATTTCCAGGTGCAGCGCCAGGGATCTCATTGTGGGGTGCGCGAAGGCACTAGCGACTCTGCTTCCATTTCTCTTGAGAAGTTTTGCTAACCAATTAGCCACTGATAAGATGACGTTGCTTCCAACTAGCCACTGAAAGTTGTGGGCATTTAATGTCACCTTCTACATTTAAGATAGGTCAAACTGATCGCTAATTCCATTTCAGTGGAAATATAGGGATGAAAGTTTCTCTCCTACTGATTTCGATTGCTCGCCCGTCGCATGCCTAACGAATCCAGAGAAACAAGGAAAGCATGACCAATTGAAGGGACCTTCCAATGTTACTGTTTGGTAGCTTAAGATGCTTTATGTTTTGTTGATCTACAGAGTGGCTATCCGAGAGCTATGTTGAACTTTCTGCAGAAAAAAAACACGTGTATGTGTGGCTGCTTATTGCTTCTTGCTGCCACTATTTTTTGTAAATGATTTTGCGTGTGCACTCCAGGAGTGTTTTTTGTTTCTGTAGGTCAGCTGCTCAACATTCTTGTACCGCTTAGTACATGTATTACTACTGGGAAGGTTCAAAAATCAGAACTCGACAAGTTCAACATGATGTATGCCCCCACATGGGACCATCGAGAGGGCGCACCGCAGCGTCATGGACTACATCAAGCATGCGCTCACCCTCTTCACCGACTCCACCGCCGTCCTCATCATCATGGTAAACACCCTAGCCACCTTGCTCGTCTACTCATCCTCCACCCACTATGGTTGCTAAAATTCGATTCGTTTTTATATGATGTGATCCATTGTGATGGCTGATGGTGTTGTGTTCCATTGCAGCTCAAGAACACAGGCGACAATTCCGAGGACAAGAAGAAGAGGAGAAGGAGGTCCTGAGAGTGTCATATGTGCATCGTTTTTTCTTGTTTCAAAAGTAGAAGGGGAAGATGTAGAGGGTGGACTACTCAGGGCAATTGCTGCTGATGTTGTGTTGTGTTAGGTCAGCAAGTAGTGCTAAAATTATTTTGCAGGAAGAGAAGGCAGCGAGAAGATGTTCCAGGTGACATGCCCTTCCATCAAAACAAAACGTTCAAACATAGCAAGAAGTCAGCAGAAAAAGATGTGAACATAGTATACTCCCGTGGTTGTACTAGTAAATCATGCACTAAGTGTAGACGTTTATTATGTGATCGAATACGAGCTCCTATCAGCCTCTAGTCCATCTATGCTCTCTAGTTCATGCAACCTTTTGATATTAGTCCAGTTCAGTCTGATTAGTCTATTTATACAATTAGTTCAGGCAAACATGATTATATGATGTCTTGTTTTTGTTATTGTTACTCGATGTCTCCATTTCCTTTTTTCTCTTAAGTTTCCTTATAGGGAAGGTTCTTGTAATTACTAGTTGTTTGATTGTGTGATGCAGCCGCTTAATTGATGTCATTGTCATTGTTCCTGTAGTTGCATATACGAAAGTGTGTGCTTGGTTTGGTTCCATTTATCTCTCTCTCTCTCTCTCTCTCTCTCTCTCTCTCTCTCTCCCTCTCTCCCTCCCTCCCTCCCTCCCTCCCTCCCTCCCTCTCTCTCTCTCTCTCTCTCTCTCATCTTGATCTTGATCTTGATCTTATAGGAACTGAGGCTATTCCAAGGAACAAGACCGGTAATAGCTAGCGCAAAGGAGACTATGTCGAGAGGTGGCGCTGCTAGACTTGTTGATGTGTAGTTATGGCATAAAAAGCTGAAAATTATTGTATATTGTATAATTACATAAGCGGTACGTAGCAAATCTGTCCATGTGGATCCGTACAACTTATGTACAGCCTTAAATTCACAAATCTTATAGTCATCTTTGTAGTACTCTTCGTAACACTTTGTAAAGCAAGAGTGGCCCATTTTCTGTAAGCAACAATTCAAACGTATCTATTGCATCAGTTCTTAAGATTATAGAAGAAAGTTCACTAGCCAAAAGGCCTAGAGAAGTCCACCTTATAATTTGCAAAACTAAAAAATAATGGTCAGTTTGAATTAAAAATCAGTTTGCATTAAAAAGAGTGATCAGATCAAATTAAAAACAACGATCAGTTTCAATTAAAAATGACTAAATTAAAAAATGAACATTTTGAATTTAAAATAAACAATCAGTTTGAGCTAGAAACAATGATTAGTTTGAATTAAAAACAAGAAAGAAAAAAAACCATTTCCAACAAATAGAAATGTGGAAGTGTGAAGTGCAAACAATGACGTGTCCGATGTTCCAAAAGGTATTGAATGCAAAAAATCGAGGAAGTTCAATAAACTCATGAAAATCCAAATGTTAAAAGTTCTAGTCGTAGAATGAGAGAAGTCCAAAATATCATTGCAAAAATATCAATTCAATTTAAAAATTATCATTCAGTTCAACGATATAAACCATGCAAGTTCGGGGACTATGATACCGTAAAATTAGAAGGACCATATAAAAAAATCAAAATAAACTTTAGTACAAATACACACATATATCAGTACGGGAAAACACGCTCAGTACAAAACCATGTGGACATCAGTTCAAGTACTCTTTTTTTGGAACCTTTCAAAATTACTCTCTGAAGAATACATCAGTACAAACGCACACGTAGATCAGTACAAGTACTCTGTTTTTTATGACGGAAAAACAGCACGATGGGTCTCACCGTAATCCAAATTACTCTTCAACGGTTGCGAATTTGAGAAATTCTTCAATATGACTAACTTTAAAAAAAATCGTGTTCGAAATCAAATATGACTAAGTTTTGTATTTTCAATATTTGCCTCATTTCGACCAACTTTAAAAAAAATCGTGTTCGAAATCAAATTTAACTGTATTTGAATTCATTTTTAAACCATAAGGAATTGGAAAAACATTTCAATACAAAAAAGTTGCGCATTTTTCGTAGCTTTTCATCGCCGTATCATTTGCGTCAATCCGACAAACCGTTTGCAAAAAATCACGAAAATACGTTCCGCCCAGAATTTTACCATTTTTAAAATTACTTTTAAATCGTATAGAATTAGACAAAACAATAGATATATGGAAGATACGGATTTTTACAAGCTTTCCAACGCCATCTCATTTGCTCAATTCCGACAAACCGTTTGAAAATTAAATCCAAAATATGATTCACGTTTTCGGTTTTGAAAAAAAATGGTTTTTTCAAAACTGCTCTAATCATAATTTTTTTGAAAAAACAAATTATAAGATTGTAATGTGGATGTCAATATCTTTCCAACGATATATTACACGCCCGTTTCGACAAAAAAAATTGAACTAAAAAAGACGATTTTTAACAGCAACAGAAAGCATCAATTCAACCGCTCGAATTTCATCAGTTCAACCGCTTGAATTTATGAGTTCAAGTAGGGTAACAAAATAATATTCTGTTACGCGTAACAGAATAGCCCAGAATAATATATATATATATATGGATTTGCTATCAACACTTACTAGGGACACTGCTATCGGAACCGTTAGTTTGCATCAAGATCCGAACTCCCATGTGGATAAGGTTCCTATATATTGAATTATGGTGGATCGATATACCAAAGAGGAAGCCATGTGCTAGCACTTTACAAGGGGGCAGACCAAAATGGCAGCCTATGGCCTGACATTTCAGAAACAATCAGAGGTTGGGTGCAGCTTCTTTCTAACATTGGGGCTCGCGCGTGCAACCATTTTGGCAAGGCTACGCTGTAGGTTTTGGTGTGTTGCTAACTTCAAACGGTTCCATATATGGCTACATTTTTTTAGTAAAATGACCAGCCATGATCTGCTTCCACTTCCTATGGTTCGGCACTTTTTATTGTACCCCATGAATAATTGGAAGTTTGAGACTCAAAAGCATCAATCAAACTGCACTAACCTGACATCAATCAAACTGGCTACTACTTGCATTCGGTTGATCAGTCTTCAATTACTGCAACCCAAAATTGATACTGTAGTAAAGGCGTCCATTTATTAGACCGGCCATCTTTTCTCGGAAGTGCAAACTTTTGTTACGGTGGCTCAATCCATGCCTTCTGTATATGTAGCTTCCTCCCTCTTAGTCTCTGTTGAACAGACTCACTAGATGGCTTCGATGGGATGTGTAGGAAATGAAAGTAATGCAAAGTGAAGTTCCTCCATGAGCGTTGTTAAAGTTGAAGTACATACAGTCCATGCACACGGCTAAGTAAGTACCCTTTTAATCTGCGGGGGCATTGTTCACTATGCACTTCATCTTTTTTTTTCTGGTCACTTACGCCAGGAATGGTGATTACATTGTGTTGAACAGTAGTATAAGAATTAAGAAAGGGAAAGGCTAATCCATGCATGCACATACGTGCCTATTCCTTAAGGCAAGTTTTTTGTGATATGCGGTGTGTACTGAAACGGTTTAATTTTACACTGACATTGATACACTTCTCCATGTGATTTTGTTGACATTTTAGCCTTGTCAAAGACTATAGCGACATCACTCACCACTTCCTTTCACGCATGTACACTCATTTTGGATCTTCAGAAGAAGGCGAGTATTAGTTCCATGGGATCTACTCCCTCCATTTACTTATACAAGGCCACTATGGAATATACGTTTTGCATCAATACAAGGCCACCAACAATAATCGAGGAAAGAATTGATGATATTTCGTCCTACTAGCAACATGTTCAATACTTGCATGCATGCAGTCATAATAACAGTAGCTACTTCCTCCATTCAGTTTCTTTGTATGCATGTTGCGTATTAATGATCTCAGTAAACGAGAAGAAAAATTGGCTTATAAAATATGCATTAAATTTTACTTTAGTACCTATAATTTGAGTTTGTGGCCTTGTATATAAAAATGGAGGGAGTACCTTTGTTTTAGAGTGAAATGCGCCACTAGTCCATAAACTCAACTTGATTGCACGCTTTAGTCCAAGAACTCGAGAAGTGATCAGATTTGGTCCGCAAACTCGTTGATTTGATCAAATAAGTCCAAAACCGGTCCGACCAGGAAAAACCGTCCACGTGGATGCCATGTCATTGATCCTTTGAGTGCTCGTGAATTCACTATTTTTATAGGGTTTTATTTGCAAATTGGTCGTTTTTTTTTTCTCATAGACCATGCTAATTAAGGGCGTTTGGAGTGAAAAAGTATTAAAAATTGTGTTGCCCAAGACTTGAACCTTGGTCGTTCCGAACAGGCAGCACGTCACCAACCACTGGAATAACACAAAGTTCACAGACTAAAAGCGGTGCCCAGTATATATATTTACGCTGAATCAGGAGAAAAAAATAAATATTAAAACGTGTGTCCTGTAGTATTTGAACACAGGCAGTCTGGGTTAGAAGTTGGTTTCCAGACCAATACACCATGACTTGATTTATGTTCAAATAGGCAGGCTACTATATATATCTTCACGTAATCATTGTTAAATATGTATATAAAATCAGTGGGTTTCAGAGAATATCAAAGTAATATGTATAAATCTTGACGACAATACAAAACCTCACATTCAATATACACTCACACTACAGAAAATATATAGAACATGACTTCAATGACAATATCATTCGTAGTTTTTAAAAATCCAAATGATCACATAGTTCTAAAACCATCCAACACATCATTCTGTAACCCGTTTGAAAAGTATTACAAGCAAGTTGCACATACTTGCACTTATTCCATAGTTTTTAAACAGTGACAACACGTAGTTCTAAAAGCTTCCAAAACATAGTTCTTAAACCATTTGAAAGTGCATTACAAGCAGGTTACTTGCACTTAAACATTCTACTTATTTCTGTAGAGCAACTGATACAATCTTGAGTGCTCATAACCATTCCAATGATCACCTCGAGGCACTGGTCTTTTTGTTTTTCTCGCTCTTCTTGCTCTTGGTGCAGCGTGGGTGACACTTGTCCCTTCTCCTTGTTGCACACTACTAGCAGTAGCACTACTTCCTTCAACATGGGTAGCAGTACCACCGGTTGCTCCTCCTCTCACTCTTGCTCTCCCTGTCCCTGTCCCTCTCACGCTTGCTCTTGTTCTTTCTATTACATTTTCCACATCTACACTTGAAGCAATATCTGAACCACTTACATTATTTGTAAGAGAAGAAGACTTGGCTCTGCCTCTCCCTCTCCCTCTTCCCCTTCCTCCTCCTTCCTCTACCTCTTGCTATGTCCATGCCAGCCCTTGTTGCCGTTGTTGCCCTTGGAGAAGGAAATTCACTTATATGGTCCTGAATAAATGCATTTGCGTGAAGTGGACCTTTATTCCTCCTTGTTGGATTTGACAACTCTTCCACCTGCGAAATAGATCATAGGGATTACGTCACATTATAACCATACAAAATATATAGATCAACTTATAAATAGTTAAAACTATTCTTACTTCCTCCTCCATGAGCTCAACTACAAAAGTCCTACTACATTGTGTGGGAATCAACTCAGGATTGCCCTCCTCGGATACAATGTGCTGCAAAAGCAGTATAAATAAGAAACGATGACCAACAAAAACAATAATAACAATAGTAACAAAAATATAATTATATAGTTTTCTTTACCTCTACCACGGAAGGATCACCTACATTGTGATCATCATTTGTCCTCCTTTGTGGTTCCAACTTGAGTTCGGGATGTAATTCAGGCATGAAGGCCTCTTGTGATTAGGATCCCTACAAAAGCTGCAATGCATCTTCACACCATGCTTGCTAAGTCTCGTCCCTTCCTCCTTCTCCGATGGGTGCTCTCTCCTTTTGTTTGATTTCCTCCCAGCTTTCTTTTCATACAAAGGTGCTCCCACATCCCTACCATGTGTATTTTCCCGGAAGATTTATCCCTTCTTGGCCAAACAGTATGTCCATATGCTTTCATGTACCTTTCTCTTGTATAGAAACTAGCTATCTGGGTTTACGGCTTTATTCTCTCTTTTCTCATGCGAGGAAATGGCATGCGAACATGGAATGGCCGTTAGTTGCCATCTTCTGCAATCACAAGTTTTTTCATTCATCTTCACCTCATAGGTGTTATCTTTGCTCTTCACTTCGTATACTCTGTGGCGGAAGGATAAGCAAAACAATCACTAGCATAGTCCTCATTTTTACGCATCTTGTCCATGATTTTGGGGCAAATGTTGCCAGTCCATTTGTTCTCACAAGTGTTTGCATAATCATACATCCTGTGCATAATCCTCATCTCCTCTGATAATAGCCATTGCTCTCTTCTTTGCCCTTTGCAGCTTCATTCTGCCAGGAGCCAAATTGTAGTCCTTTTGCACCTTATTGCCAAATGACTTTGCATCAATTTTCTCATTGTCTCTTATTTCTTCCACATATTTTTTGGCAAGATAGGGAGCAGTCATTGCCTTGATAGCCCACTCTCTGCTACATGTGTGCTCATTAACATATCTCTTCACAAGCAAGCTCTTGGACCTGCTTGTCTTCATCACATACAAATACCAGGGCAACCTTCAAAGACAGACCACCTCAACCCCTGGTTCTACAATTTCTAGTCTTGTGCAAAGCCACTCTATTCTTTATGCTATACTCAGATATTGCTTCTCTCAACTGCTCAAGCTGTTGAAAAAGTCACTCCAATCTTGAACTCCGGGTCTGCCATGTCATGTTCAGCAAAAGACTTGAACTTAAAATTGAAGTTCTCGTCATCTGAATCTGGAAGAAGCAACTCCTCATCGAATCTTCCTTTTACTTTTCTTCTTCTTCTTCTTCCTCTTGTCCTTACCATCCTCATTTACTTCGACTACTCTTTTGCCTTTGCTAGTAATCATTGCATCTATGACATCATGGTCCACAAATGCAGCAAAGATGTCATCATCCCCATCTAATGGGTCATTGTCACTATCAAAGAAATCTGCATCTGAATCCAACCGGTCGCGGTCGTCAGACTCTTCATCCTTCAGTTTCTTAAATTTCTGCAATCTCTGCAACCTTTTCTCTTCTGTCCGCAACCTGCCCTGATCAGCCTGCAACATGTCCTCTCCTACCATGCTCTCGTGGATTGACCTCCTCACATACAATGGGCTGCAAAACAGTATAAAAAATGGTGACGAACTATAAGAAGAGAAATAACAGTAACACAATATCATTATAGAGTTTTCTTTACCTCTAAAACCTTTTCTTCTATGGCAACCTCATCACATATGTTAACAGGAATTTCAAACATTTGATCGGCGTAAAGTATTATGTTGTTGCTGTTCTTGATTACTATACTCATCATCTTGAAGATCATCATCACACCACACATAGAAAAGTTCTTGATAATACTTCTCCCAGGCATGAGCAAATATATCTTGTACTTTTCACTATCAGGGTAACCGAGTCGCTCTAACAAATCAACAAGCCACAAAATAGACATGTCCTCTGCCTCACAATAATCGAAAAATCAACTCTGTCATCCAAATATGTCCTATTGCTTCCCGAGCCACAGAAAAAGCCATTGTGATGTACCTCCAGGGTGAACAAACCATAATCAATTTCTGCATTCCACGACAAACAAGAAAACATAGATCACATATTCAGTTCAAATAAAAAATCCGCACTACAATTATATGCATCCTCTCTCTGATCTAACGTCCAGTCATCATGATTTCGCACATAGATAGCATGATTTGCCCAGAAGCTAATAAACGTATTTGTGCAAAGCAAGCAAGCAAGCGGACAGCTTGACAGTGTTCGCACGTCTGGCAGCGTATTGTTATACGTATAAGTGACTCTCGCCTGCATTAGCTCTGATGGATTGGATCGATTCGGTGAGATCAACTCTCCTGGCCAGAACACACACGAACTCTGTCTCTCTGCGACAACGGAAGAAGATACATACCATATGAGGGTGCGGGGCGCTCCGTTCGCGCAGCAGCGGGCGCCATCTGCGGCTAGGCGGCGTCCAGAAGGGCGACCGCCGTGGTCGTTCGCGGAGGTGCGTCGTCCTAACCTGCTTGTCACAGAAGGCAGACGAAACCATGAAACGCTTCGATCTAGTCTAGTCTAGCGACAAACAAGGCAACAGTCAAGCGAAACAGAAGGAAAGGGATCGCATGATTGAAAAAGCGATCTGGAGGGATCTTCTGTTTTTCTCTCTCCTGATTCTACGTACATATGCGGTAGGCTGAAATTTATTGCGCGTGTGCGGTGTAGGTGCGGTGGTCACTGAGGCATTCCAAAATCCGGTCGACCCAAGTTCAAGTACTGGGCGATGCAAGGTTTTTTTTTAATATTTTTTCAGTCTATACGCCATTAGGATGGTTTGTAAAAAAAACGGCCAATTTGCAGATACACCCCTGTAAAAATAGTGAACTCATAAGTGGTCAACGGAACGATGACATGGCATCCGCGTGGCCGGTTTTTACTCTCGGGCGGTTTTGGCCTTATTTGATCAAATCAATGAGTTTGCGGACCAAATTCGATCACTTCTTAAGTTGTTGGCCTAAAGTGTGCAATCAGTTTGAGTTCGTGGACTAATGACGCATTTCACTCTTTGTTTTACATAGGCATCTGTGTACACAAGGTAGAAGTTTTCATCACATCGTGATGCAAACTGGAGTACTGTATCAAGCATCTATTACTCCAACGAATACTAGAGGTAAGTTTGTATCCCCGTGCAGCCATTGTACTGACCTGTAGTTTCCAGTGCAGCTTACCATGATGGTGATTTATAATTAGAATGAATGGGTCCTATTTTCCTTTATTGCCATTGAACAAGCTAGTGCGACCCCTATCTATCATTGCTTTTGTTCACTAGTACTTCCATTTCTCAGCTCTTTTTTTCTTTTTGCAAGTGCCCTTTCTCTGCTTATTGACTTTGAATCTCTGAGCTCTGAGGTTATATGGACTGACGATTGAGCCTCTGCTCTTTGTCACTCTTGTGCGACAGTACATGGATGATGGATCTAAACATTACCAGTGTGGCTGATGGACTTTGCAGGGGGCGTATGAAGCACTACCTTACTGCATGTTAGACCCGTCCGGTGCAAGAAAGTAGAAACTACAGGGTAGCACCGCTGCCGTCTGAGAGGTAAGAAAACAAGCATGCAACAATGGAGACGGTGGTTTTGTGCTGCGTACAAGATGCAAATTTTTTGCTCTTCCATTCTCCTTTTATTCATTGTAATTCTCACATTTACATCACAAATTATTCAACAGTCTCCATGAATAGATTTGCCTTACAAGATACACATGCAAGCCAGTGATAGTGCTATGATCCATGATGTCTACTACACAACCTTCTTCTTGTAGACGTTGTTGGGCCTCCAAGTGCAGAGGTTTGTAGGACAGTAACAAATTTCCCTCAAGTGGATGACCTAAGGTTTATCAATCCGTGGGAGGCGTAGGATGAAGATGGTCTCTCTCAAGCAACCCTACAACCAAATAACAAAGAGTCTCTTGTGCCCCCAACACACCCAATACAATGGTAAATTGTATAGGTGCACTAATTCGGCGAAGAGATGGTGATACAAGTGCAATATGGATGGTAGATATAGGTTTTTCTAATCTAAAAATATAAGAACAGCAAGGTAACAAGTGGTAAAAGCGAGCGTAAACGGTATTGCAATGCTGGGAAACAAGGCCTAGGGTTCATACTTTCACTAGTCCAAGTTCTCTCAACAATAATAACATAACTGGATCATATAACTATCCCTCAACATGCAACAAAGAGTCACTCCAAAGTCACTAATAGCGGAGAACAAGCGAAGAGATTATGGTAGGGTACGAAACCACCTCAAAGTTATTCTTTCCAATCAATCTGTTGGGCTATTCCTATAAGTGTCACAAACAGCCCTAGAGTTCGTACTAGAATAACACCTTAAGATACAAATCAAGCAAAACCCTAATGTCACCTAGATACTCCAACGTCACCCCAATATCCGTGGGTATGATTATACGATATGCATCACACAATCTCAGATTCATCTATTCAACCAACACATAGAACCTCAAAGAGTTCCCAAAAGTTTCTACCAGAGAATCAAGACAAAAACGTGTGCCAACCCCTATGCATAGGTTCATGGGTGGAACCCGCAAGTTGATCACCAAAACATACATCAAGTGAATCACGTGATATCCCATTGTCACCACAGATACGCACGGCAAGACATACATCAAGTGTTCTCAAATCATTAAAGACTCAATCCGATAAGATTACTTCAAAGGGAAAACTCAATCCATTACAAGAGAGTAGAGCGGGAGAAGCAACATAAGATCCAACTATAATAGCAAAGCTCGCGATACATCAAGATCGTGCCAAATCAAGAAAACGAGAGAGAGAGATCAAACACATAGCTACTGGTACATACCCTCAGCCCCGAGGGTGAACTACTCCCTCCTCATCATATGGAGAGTGCCGGGATGATGAAGATGGCCACCGGTGAGGGATCCCCCCTTCGCCAGGGTGCCGGAACAGGGTCCCGATTGACTTTTGGTGGCTACAGAGGCTTGCGGCGGCGGAACTCCCGATCTATTCTGTTCCCCGATGTTTTTAGGGTATATGGAGTTATATAGGCGGAAGAAGTACGTCGGTGGACCTCTGAGCTGTCCACGAGGTAGGGGGCGCGCCCTAGGGGGGTGGGCGTGCCCCCCACCCTCGTGGGCAGCTCGGGACTCCCCTGGTGCAACTCCGGTACTCTGTGGGCTTCTTCTGGTCCAAAAATAAGTTCCGTGGAGTTTCAGGTCAATTGGGCTCCGTTTGATATTCCTTTTCTTCAAAACACTGAAATAGGCAAAAAAAAACAGCAATTCTGGGCTGGGCCTCTGGTTAATAGGTTAGTCTCAAAAGTAATATAAAAGTGGATAACATAGCCCAATATTGTCCAAAACAGTAGATAATATTGCATGAAGCAATCAAAAATTATAGATACGTTGGAGACGTTTCAGTCCACTGACATGCACAACCGTGGGTGCTGAAAAGAAAACAAGATAACCAGTGCACTACTTTTGCCACAGATGCATAAAGGTGTCATGTGCTACGCAGCATTGCCAAGACAAGGACAACTACATACGAACAAGACGCAGAATAACCGAGGTCAACTCCAGCCGGCCAACTCTAACATATGCGGACGTGGATTTTTTTCTTTTTGTCCCTTTGGGTCGACCGAGCGAATGGATGTGTGCGCTTTTCGTCTGGGTCCGCCGGTGCGTGCAACGGGGATAGAAGCATTTCCCGCTTGGAATTAAAAAAATTTCAACACATGCACACAAATTAAACATAAAACAGCTGGTCAACCACCGGCCAAAATTCACTAAGACATAATTAAATATAAACTAAAAAAAACTAAAAAACATGCGCATCCTAGCCGCTCAGCACGCTGCCCTAGGCGTCGCCATCGTCCTTAGAGCCCGTGAGGTCGATGAAGTTCGAGGGTGGCGCAGCCCACAGGAAGGCGATGCGGTGGGGGCCGACGTGCCAGTGATGGGGGAGGTTGACGTCGAGCCACGACAGTGGCATGCGGTACTGCCAATGGTACTGCGCATGGTGCACCAGCATGTAGAGCCGGTCCCGTGGCCAGCAAGCCCTCCCCGCTCACGGCACCAATGCTAAGTTGTCCAGCAGCAACGATTGCGCGCGGAATGAGTCTGTGCTGGCGTTGAACTTGCACTTGCCCTTGTTGTCGAAGAACCCCATGGCGGACGCGCGTGCAAGTTAGGGTTTTTTGTCGCCGGCGAGGGAGCGAGGGTGGCCAGATGTGGACGGGAGTGGGAGGACAAGCTGATGAGGCCGGGCCCCCTGCACAATTGCATTTAGAAAAGATGTGGACTTCGAGGCTTCCATATGTTGCCATGCAACCCAAGGTAGGTGTACGCATTGACAACGACCGTGTAGGGTAGTTGTGCTTCTGCGGCCGACACGTGGATATTCAGACGGACCGGCTCGGCGAGGGTGGTGACCATGTCGAAAGCATTAGTACCTAGACACACACAAAGAAGAGAGAGAGGGAGGGGGTGCGGTGTTATATGAAATCTACCCGCCTGTGTTTTTCCTGCTCTCTCTCTCTCTCTAGTCCTTTAACATCTGATTTAGTGTGCATGCATCTCTAAAAAACTTATACGGGGCGTGAACAGCCACCTTATAGTGAATGTGCTCGTGCACAAAAAAGGGTGCCCTCGGGTGGATATGCACGGTTCCGATAATGTAAAACGAAGGTTCTTATGTAACGACCAACTTATAGGGAAGGCTCTCGTGAACAAAAAAAGGGCGCCCTCGGGTGGGTATGCATGGTTCCGGCAATGAAGTACGGAGGTTCTTGTGTAAGCGTTGCGATGGTGATTTATCTAGCTATCTATAGTTCCATCCTCTCTAGTCCTTTAACATTCAATTTAACGTACGCAGTATAAAACCTTACACAGGGGTTAAATGGTGTCGGTGGGTGCAACGCCCACCAACGTCCAATGCAAAGAAAGGGTGTGGTGGATATATGTAATCTAACAATGCGATGACACGTTGTGAATGGTTTATGAAATCGACTGGAAAAATGACATTGTATTACAATGTAAAACTTAGGTTCTTGTGCAACGACGAAAATATAGAGAAGGCTCTCATGCGCAAAAAATGGGTGCCCTCGAGTGGATATGCACGGTTCCGACAATGTAAAATGGAGGTTCTTGTGCAACAACCAACTTATAGAGAAGGCTCCCATGCACCAAAAAAGGGTCCCTCATGTGGGTATGCATGGTTCCGACAATGCTCTGCCCGCCTTTCAGATCGCGCCACCGGTGGCCGGTGAGCGCAACGGGCAGTACATCCACGCCGATGTCTGCCGCCAGTACTGGGAGACGTCCACGCCGCTCCCGTGGGGAGATGTCCATTTGCCAAACAACTGGCATCTCTCCGCGGACCGCGTGCCAATCCCAGCGGTGCCGGTGAGCGGCCGCGCCCGCCGTGAAGAGATCAGCCATTGCTGCGCCCGCCTAGCACCGGATCTCCTCCAGGACGCAAGATACACCATTGACTCGCTGCTGCGGGACACGTGGTTCCGACGAGCATGACCTACGGCGGCGGTTCTTCTTTGCTGGTCGTCCTCCTAGCCCGCGGGCTCGTGCACACAGCCCGCCACAAGCGCGTGGTCGTAGGCGTGTGCGTGGCATCTCGCCGTCGCCATCTCCGTCCCCTCCATCGCCGCCACCCATGACCGATGAGGAGGACGCCAGGCTTATGCGGCATGTCATGGAGGACTCCATGAACACGCACGACGAGTGGCAATGGGACGGCCTGGAAACCGCCATGGCCCTCTCGGCGGCCGCCGATGTGGCCATCCCGGAGCTGGACGTCGCCGTCAAGGAGGAGGTGCAGGAGGTGGCCCATCGGCGCGTGGAACCCTCGCCTCATGGGCCAGCGGTGGAGCTGGTCCTGCACCTCGGCAGAAATGGCCGACTCGGTGGAAGTCTGCACATGGTCGGCCACACCACGCGGTCGCCGGAGCAGGAGCCACGGGAGGAGGTGGTGCAAGCGCCGTCAGCGCCTCCGGTCTGGGCCGCCAGCCCACCTTTTTCAGCCACCTCCGTACGTCGACCTCAATGGCGACGACGAGTAGAAGGGCGGCTTCTGGAGACGACGGTGGCCTCACTAGCGACGACGGCGGCCATTTTTATCAAGTTTTATATGTCTTTTTTGAAGTTTTAGTTTAATTATGAACTATGGTGAACTTGGGTACTGCAGCCGCTAGCCTTTTAATGTTTATATTTATGAGTTCGTACTATTTGCAAGTCTATTTGGCGTTTTTTTGCACAAATGCAAGTCCAAAACACACAGACGTTTTGAGGTGAGCCTTGCCCGTTGGGCGAACTGATGGGTGCATGACCGACAAATGGACGGCCGTGTCTGTTTTCCTACCCCAAATGAACAAAGCGGACATTCGGTTTGGGTCGCGCATTGGAGTTGGCCTAAACAACAAGCTCAAGAAAAAGAAACTCAATAGAACCCCCATCCTGGGCTTTCTGACAGCAGAAGGAATTGAGTAAAACAGGTCATGGTTGAATTTGGCTTCCATCAGTCAAAGCCTGCTTTATTTTTCAGTCTTGTCTTCCGCTTCACACTACTTTTCTTCTGATATCGAATCTTTCTCATCAGATTCAGCTCTTAATTCATTGCTTTTATACTATGTGGCATCCTTGAATCCTTTCCGGGGTAGTACTGCTAATCATCCATGTCAGACAAAAGTAACAAACCAGTTAGAAAAGAAGTGCTGCTAATACAAGTCCAAAGCGTTAACAACGTTGGACACAAAGTCCTGCTCATACACATACACCACACAATTTAACAAGTGCCCATTGATTTAGAGAAATAGATGGGGGCCGAGGAGGTTTACCTTTGCACCACTGCAGCAAAGGGTCAGCTGTCTCCAAGTTCATTCTATTCTGCTGCAACAACAAATCCTGGACAACGATGCATGTCCTTTCGGCTGTGCAGACCGGGAAACAGTGGTAGATGCATGTCCTTAAGGCACCGAAGGTGCGTTCTAAAGTGTTGTTGCTCACCCGAGCGAGGCACGCTATTGTTTTTATGAAATGAAAAATGGTAGGGGGTTTCCCCCTGGATCTAGTTCAAAAGGAATCGCTTGGAAGAAAAACCATCACAAAGTTCAGATAAAAGGACCTCGCAAAAAATCAAATAAAAGGAGCAAGGAAGAAATCCAACTGCAAACGAAGATAGCGAAGGGAAAGAACAAACCTGGAATGATCCAAAACATGGGTGGACGCACAACAACAACAATAACAACAGCAGGAAAAGGATCTCCTTCAGAAACATGCAGCAACAAGCCAACAACTCTGCTTACAAGACAAAAAGGGAAGAACATCACAACTGATCATAAGAAGAGGAAGTAAAAAAGGCAATCACAACTGCAGTCGTCCACCACCGAAGGATCATAGTCCAGCCACATCTCCGACCTGCATAAAGGAGTCAACACTTAGATTCCGTAGCATCAATGGCGACGACAGCACTCAGATTCGGCCGAGGAAAGAGAAGTGGCGGTGCTCATATCCCGCTGAACTCACCGGAGAGGATGGTGATGTGGTGAACAGCGTCCGCGTCCACGTGGGATGGAGGTGGGGAGGAACAGGAGATGATGTTCGATGGCGATGTGGAGGTGGAGGCCAAGCAGTGTGGGTGGCGCCAGCCACGCTGTTGCTCATCGGCCGGGGCTTCCAACGTCGTCCAGGTCGTGATGGCGGATCAAGGACAAATCCAAACACATGTTGTCCCGGGCTGTCGACCTCGAGGTCGAGGCGCTCGCATACTTCAGTTCCCTCTCCACATCCAGCCGATTGGAGCAGCTTCTCCAAGTGAGGCCTCGACGGGAACAAAGACCAACACAAAGGAGAGAAGAGGGGCGTCGTCTCCATCAGGAGAGAGTAGTGGTGGGGATTCGTGACTGCTATGATGATGTTTGCCCACACAGGAGGATTATATGCGGCCAACAAGGATTGACGGGAAAAAAAGTGAGGCATTTCTCGTGGGCTAGGAACCGTGCATGGTGTGGAACCTCTCATGGGCTGGAACCATATGCAAACGGGCTGAGGAATGGCTCCCTGCCAATTGGACAGCCTACTAGCTGGCTCTACAGGCCTATGAACAGGGGACCATGGTCCCATTTTAGCTATAAGAGGAAATAACAATCAACCATCTAAAATAGAGAAAATGAAAAGAAGGAAAGCAGGGGGACCGGATCCCAACAAGGAACCTATGGCTCTGATTGCAGCGGCGCCAGTGAAACTTTATATCTTTGCTTTTTCCTATATATATGTAAAATGTGTGGGGCACCTAGGTGCCTGGGCACCTAAGTCCGAATATAGCAAGTCATATTTGTAGTGCATGGCTTTCTAAATTTTGTTTGCATGCACTACAAGCATCAATGGTCAATAATTGTTTTCCAAAAAAGATAATACACTACTGGTTTCGTAGTATGATTTCTTTTTGAAGCAAAAATGGTAGGTATATACAATCCTATTTCTTAAGGTATCAGATATGATAAATAATACAAAAATCCCAAAGGTTTGTATGTATAATAAGGATGTTTTCATGCATTTTTCTAAAGTTTTACTTTTCAAGGTATGTAGTATTTAAAAAAAAATTAAGACCGGGTCGGACTTTTTAACCCGCTAATATTTCTATACAAATTAAGGTGACCAAATAATATAAAGTGCGATCCTAATTAAAATTTTACTTGTAGGAATATATGATGCATGCCGATACCCACTGACGATTATTTTTAGTTTAAGGAATATTTGTTACATATACCCACACATGATCCTATGTATATATTGTATTGATGTATATACTCATAAATTTAATGCAAGGTATGTAAATACGATGAGTATGCACATACAAGAAAAATATATTGAGTACTCTAGGGTATATACATACACAAAAATCTAATCAATACGTACTAAGTAAGTTAATTCATATGTATCTAATATAATGGGTATGTATTAAATATTCTGGGTATATACATACTAAAAAATATCTAATGAGTGTGTAATAAATAAATGAATCCGTACATACCTGATCTAATTTATACGCACTGAATATTCTGGGTATATACATAGACAAAAATCTAATGTGTACGTACAAAATATTCTGGGTATATACCTATAAAAATTTAACGGGTACATACTAAACAGATTAATTCATATATACATAATTTGTAATATATCTGATGTGTAGTATTTTTCCTTCTAAAGATATGCTACCATGCATGGCGTGCTTAATCACATTCATTTATGATATACATCATAATTGTTTCCATACTGAACTGTTTCAGAATTGGCAATTAATAATGGGTTGACCCGTTACCTTCTATACCTATCACAATAATACGCATCTAAATGCAATCAAACGGTGGAAAGGCAAGGAGCCTGGGCACTTAGGTGTCCCATACTGATGTCGGTTTGTATGTTGTATGTAGCATTTACCAAATCGGAGAGTATGTACGCGTAGTATGTAGTATATAAGAATGTTTAGATAGTATATATAGTAATTTTTAGGTAGTATGCATCATATTTTCAGTATGCTCAATTTTATGTACAAATATATACGTATTTCACAAATATAATAAAACTCATGGGTCAACTTGCAATTCTTTCATGTTACCCACTTTGGATTATCATCTCTACTCCTAATGGACGAATTGGTTGAATAGTCCCCCCATTTTCAACCGGTTTAATTTCAACCGGTTTATTTTCAACCGGTTTTTTCATCTGGTTTATTTTCGTCTCACATCCCACCAGTCTTCGCATTAAAAACCAAATCAATTTCCATAACCCTTCCTTTCGTTTTTCCATCTTGGCAGTTGTATTTCCTCATTGCGAATGATTCTTTCCTTCTTGGAATGAAGATCTCCGTCTTACAGATTTTCTAACAATCAAGCATGGTTGTGGGCCACGCTTCCCAAAATCACAAAAAAATTATGGCAAAAATCTTAACTTTCCTTATCCCACCATATGTTTTTTGTTAAAAGGTGGAAAGTAAATTACCCCACCGTAAATTATTCCATCAGTCCACCATATCTTCTCGTCTCCTCGATTGCCGACCATCTATAGATACCACCCCCCCATAGATCACCATTCACGTTCACGAAGAAGTTAACGGCTGACGGCAAGCGATCGAGGTACAAGGGTTCAGCGGACGACAAGGCAGGTCACACCAGCAAGGCAGGCTGGGAGCATGTACCATGGCGGAGAGCATGGCCGCTTCAAGGACCAGGCTTCATTCAAGGCATGATTCTTGCTTATATTCCTGTAATATCAATAGATAGTAGTACATATTCGTATTCCTATAATACTATATGCAAGTACGTGGATCTATCCATGTGTGCATGTTTGGTTAATTAATCGATTACTATCATCTTCAATTAAGATTCAGGTGTTGCATGTTTGCTTGAAAGAAAATTAATTAGTGATTGGTTTGGTACCTCTATGATTGTGAAGACTATTGTGGGATCACCATAATTGAGTTTTACATTCTACTTATTTGGTTCACTTTTACTAAAATTTAATACTATTTTCCGTACAATTCTTAAACTTATCTGTTGTGTATTATGTACAGCTCACTGGCTTCTCAAGATGGAGCGCAAGGCTCAGCTGTGATATGGGAAGGTTCACTGGCTTCTCAAGATGGAGCGTCTGAATCTCAAGTCACTCCAGCGTCTGAATCTCAAGTCTTACTCCTAATATTTCAGAAGCTCTCAAGTGTACGCAAGATTAGTCTCATGCGGATCTATTAGGTACTCAATATCTGCACTTGCCGAAGAACAAATTGTAAAAAAAAATTACAACTTTGTTGTTTTCACTTCAGATATTTTTCACTTAAATTGTAAGATTCTCTGTGTAATTAATTAAATCATGTTCTTTTGGTCTATACTGTGTAGGGCGAACCTAATTCAGTCATCACTCAAGAATGAAGACCTGGAGCTACTGGTTGGCGGTTGTGTGGACAGTGCACTTTTTATTTACTAAAATCATGTTCGGAGACTTGGAGCTGTACTTTGTTTTAAATAATTTTCGGTTGCTATTTGCCCCTCGGTTACACATGTAAACGTGTTATTTACTATGGTCAAGCTACCATTTTTGCAAACATGGTCATGCTATTTATATGTGGTTGTGATTGTGAGCTTGTCAACTGTGAATTAAAATCATTGTTTTCTGTTTATTTGCCATTATTGAGGGTATATTATCGCATATTGTCGAAGTTGCCCTATGGGTACCCGATGGGTTTGGGTATGGATGTGATTTCGGGCCCGTGGGCATGGTACGGGTGAGGTTTTGTGCCTGTGAGGTACATGGTCATGGGTGAGGTTATGGTTGCCTGGCCGGGGATAGTGGATTCGGCTACGGTGAGCATGGCAGCGGGTAGATTGTCCCGACGGGCAAGTCACGTTAGACGGCCGGATCCCAAGATGGAGGTATGTGTGCTTGCTTGCTAATGTGTGTTTGTTTGATGTGCTTGCTGCCATGGTTGAGATCCATCTGTGTTGACATCAGCTTTCTCGCGACGGCGTGGTCCACGCACTCGACCACAACAACAACTCGACGGTGGACACACCGAGGATGATGTACGTGCTCATGTAGGGTGGCCTCCTGCCGGTCCACGACGCCGCATCCACACAGACGATGGCGCTGCCGAGCACGGCGTCTGCCCGAACGATGACAGATAATGTAAGATAGGTAAAATGTATCTAAATTTAATGTACAGAGTCGCAAAACTAGCATAGAGAGTTGGCAATTCTGTTCTCCACTACTTATGTTGTTTTCATTGGACCTTAGCGACACTCATCGGCTGTTGTTGTGTGTGCACGCTGGCAAGATTTCACCTCTATTTTTGACCTCATGGTGACTTATTTGAAACCTAAGAAAGAATTATTTTACATGTTAGATTATTCTTATATCACGGAAGTCATAAAATGCGTTGAGATAATGAAATAATGCGATAGAAGTAATTTGACCAGAAATAAATTATTTACCATAAAAAGGAAGTGAAAAACCATATGAAGGAAACTAAAGTTCCAGAAGCAAGGATTATCAAGATTTGAAACAAAATATAGTTTCGTAGAGAGTAATTTACGCCTATGGAAGTGAAATGTATGATATCTCTACTCTTAAGTGGGGCTTTGTTCCGTCTCCTACCCTCATTCTCGGTTTTTTCCACCTCATGTTACTGTCCCCTCTTTGGTTTCCTGTTGGTTTTTGGTATCCCCAACCGACGTGGAACAAAATAAAAACCAACATAAATATAGTAAATTGGAATAATCTACACGAAATCGATACTTTTCCATAACCGTGTCTTGCATTAACTCAATCATATCAAATCAATCTTACCAGAATTTTAACTGAATCAAAACTTTTCTTGCCTTCTCTTATCATAATATAATCAAATTAAATGTTATCAAAATCTAGAATATGGTGGATGTTAGGTATATGTCGGACAAGATTGATGTTGAACCAATAGAATATCTATGCCCCGTTGCAATGCATGGGGTCCGGGCATGGCACATCGGTCGCATTAGCGGTGGCTTGTCTCCGAACTCCCAAGTAGGAGAGGGAAGCGGAGGCAGCGCCAAAATAGGAGGTGGAACATAGGTGTGTTGGATTCATTTTCGTGCCCACTAGAGGTTTTCCTCGTGCAAGTAGAGGCACCATAGCCCTCGCCCATTGCGGAGACGATGTTAGTGGGTGGATGGTTGTAGGGGACAACGTTAGGATGAGATGAAATAGGAGAGAGAGAGAGAGGTGGGGAGAGAGAAAAAGGTGACAGTGATATAATGCAAGGGGCAATGATTGGAATGACTAGGGTGTGGGCAATAGACACCTTTGAATTCAGATTGAATAAAATTCCTAAACATATAGTTTACGTGTTGTATAATGCGTTGGTCAACTTGATGATCTAGGAACCTGTGGATGCCCCATGCACCCGTCTAGAGGGAGTAGTCATCTTTTTCTCTTGCATTTGTTAATTCAGGGATTCACTTCAATATACTTACATTAGACTTATTTTTCCAAAGGCGACAACTTAGCTACTCCATTGTAACATACCATGTGTTGGTATTCATCGTTATAAATAACACAAAGAAATTTTTGTTCATCACTAATCTGTATCAATATGTGTTGTGTTCTCTCTCGAGAAGTGAACTCTGAAAACCATCCTCATTACGAACAATGAAAATTCTGAGGTTGAAAGTACAAACTTGATACGACATGAAAGACATGGAGAAAAAATGGCCGTGTTGGAGCCGGATGGAAACATGGGCGGATTTAGAGTAGGGTGACGATGGAGTAGACTGGTGTTGCAATGACCAAAAGAGCTGAAGTGAAAGAATAGATGGAATGACAATGATGCAACCTTGTCATGTGATTCTTGTATGTATATTTGAGGTCCATAGGAAAATAAGTATTAGTGAGATAATGTGACGGAGATGCATCTTAGGTGGAGATGAAAGCAGAGCCCAGTTAAACAGAGCATTATTAGTTTGTGAATGAACATGTGGTGGAAATAATGTTCTCATGTTCATATGCCACATTTTCTTGTGATTTTTAATAAGGTGAGGTGCCTTGTATCTCATCCTTTTTTATCATGTTCCATGTTGCATGACATACGTAGTAGACATGGAAGCCACATGCAGAGTCAAGGGGCAATAGATTGAGAGGATGGTTGATGTACGGACAAAGAAGGCTAGGAAGAACAACTTCAACATAAACGAGAGGCTAGAGGGGTGCATTGCGTTTGTTGGAATAGAGAGAAGATACTTGTGTTTGTGTTGTGGTTGAACATTGTGTGCAATGTTTTCATTCGGGAAGAGAAATATGAGCATTGTTTATAAATTTAATTTTTGGCCCGTGGCAACGCACGGGCAGTCTACTAGTATATATAGTAAATGAACATATTTAAAATGATAAAGTAGTATATATATAGTACCATAAGGTAGTATATGAGACATGTGGGGTAACTACCACCGAGTGATAGGATGTATTTTCCCCATATATATATATATATAAAGTCTATTTAAGACCCAGGGTGAAAAATAACTTATTTCTCACCCTGGCCGATCGACCGAGTCAGACTTTGTGCGTCCCACAAAGCCACCCGATTGAAAAAAGAGGCCCACAACCCCTCGCTGTAAGATTACAACAGGGTCGAGGTATTTTTACGACTCTACATGCCTCCCCCACCTCCCCCACCTCCCCGTCCTTTTCTAATATATTGTGGACGGTTTTTTTGGAGAAAGAAGAAGCTGCAAACGATTTCTAAATATGTTCAAACAAACCTGCTTGATGGAGGATGGTTGCTTGCCTGCGTGTCTTGGCTGGCTGAAAAAAAGGAGCGCAGATACAGCGAGGTGTGGACAAAAGACTGTATCACATGGGTGCTCCTATTTATATTTTCACTATTGGTCAAAGTCAAAGTGTTGCGCGTCCCTTTCTGTGTGGTAAGTGATGTTGAAAGGCTATTGCTGTTTTGTACTCCCTCCATTCCACAATGTAGTGCGCCCGTGTTTTGCGAGATTCAAGTTTGATCGTAAGTTTAACTACTGAGATCGACTGCGGCGGGGGCAAAAATTATACCACTGAATTCGTATTTTCAATATAAATTCAGTGATATAATTTTTGTCCCCGCCACAATCAATCTTGTTAGTTAAATTTACGGTCAAACTCGAACCTCAGAAAACGCGGACGCACTACATTATGGAATGAAGGGAGTATATATATAGCCTTGTCTTACACTATCACGAGGAGCAAGCGTTTTTCTAGAAATGAGTTGTGGACTACTCCATGAGCTCAATGAGGACGCAACGTGCCGATCCGAACGGACGTGGGTTTCGGCCATTTGGGTCGGCCGAATGGACGGGATTGTTCATTCTTTTAGGCCGGTCACGTTGGCCACCGTCCAATGATGGCCGACGCATTTTTCCACGTCCACTTAAAAATTCATCTCTGAGAACATGCATTCAAATTTAAACATGATTAAACATAAACGGCCGGTCAACCGCCGGTCAAAGTTCATCTAAACATTAAGAAACATAAAAAAGACTGAACACGCCTCCCAACCACCCAACATGCTGCCCTAGGAGTCGTCATCGTTTTCATCGTCGTCGGTGAGGTCGACGAAGATCGGCACTGGCCTGCGCGGGAGCGGCAACCGTGCAAATCCGGAGCTGCCCCCGGTGTCCACATTCGACCGCTCCAACGCAATGTGGAGGCCAGCTCCTCCACGACGTCGAGGTCGGAGCCCGAATGACTGCCGGAGGTCGACATGTTGCCAGATTCGATTGGATTCGGAGAGGGGGGGAGGAGGGAACGGAGCGAGAGAGGACAGTGAGTGAGCTAGGGTTTGGAGCGGGGAAGGATTGGGGTTTTTTGTGAGGTCGCCGTGGGGTCGGTGGTGGGCCATACGGACGTGGCAGATGCGCCCAGACCGCCCCATATCCGCCATATATTTGGGCCGGATATGAGGGGTGTCGGACAACCCGAGCGTTTGAGGCCTGTTTGAGGCACCCGGGTGGGTCGATTTTTCATGACCGGTCGCGTCCGTCTGCGCCGCTCTTCCTTCGGCATCAATATCGGGCGCTGCATGCTCTAAGTCGGCATGAATATGGCGCGGGCATTTGATGAAAAGCATAGGAAAGGCGGGTGAGAGGTATTTGCTGGGCCAGGGCGGTCACACACGGGCGTGACAGCTGCCCAGACGCCCGTAAAGCCCTCACGTTTGTCTCCGATTTGCACGCAAAAATGCGTCCAGACCATCCTGCAGACCGATACATGTTTGAGTTGCAATAACTTCCGCGGTCCGAACCGCATAGATCAGACTTATGGGAACGGTTTGCGAGTTGGTTTAAACATACATAAATTTATATATATATATATATATATATATATATATATATATATATATATATATATATATATATGTGTGTGTGTATATATTACATAAACGAAGATGGTTCATAGAGGTTTCTCTGATGAGCATTGACTTCATGTTGCGTGAGTGGGATCACGGACCGCCCTTGCTGTATGCCGACAAGTTCAAGGCAGGTCATCTCTGATCCCCGATTCAAGGAGCCACAACGCGGGCGTTTTGTTTCAGATGACGAGCATTGACTTTTGTCTAGTAAAATCCATGGTTTCTACCAGCACCGTGCGGTAAAAGATCATGTAGCGCACTGCCCATGAACAGTGTCACGGACTCATCTCATCTCCGTGAGGCATTTTAAAATGAGCCACGACAACGCATGGGAAGCACAACCCGCAAGACAATTTTTTCACACATACTCCCTCCATTCTTAAATATAAATAAGTCTCTACTCAAAACAAAATGAGTGAATCTACACTCTAAAATATGTTATATACATACATATATAGTCTATATTAAGATCTCTGAGAAACTTATATTTAGGACGGAGGGAGTAAAAGAAAGTCATGTCGTCCGGGTGCCAATCACCGACGTTGTTAAGGGCCACTCCAACGTGACACCACATCTCGTCCACCCACATTCGTTTGGATTTGCATGGAAAAAAACACGGCCCAAAACAAGGCTGGAGATGAAGAACCACTCGGAGAGGCATGCTTATCTTTAGATGTAACCGACCTATGTGTAACCCTAGGTGCCCCTGGTGTCTATATAAACCAAGGGGTGTAGACCGTAGAGGCCAACTCATTCATAGACGATCTCGTGGTAGATCAACATGTACTTGTACCCCGTTCATCAATACAATCAAAGCAAAGTGTAGGGTTTTACCTTTTTGAAAGAGGGCCTGAACCTAGGTAAACATTGTGTCATGTTATGATTGTGCCAGGGCTCTCGCGTGGGGTTCTCGCTCTCGAGATGGCGGAGATGTACCAACTATAGAGAGCTCCAAACGGGGGCCTGCCCCACGGGAAAGGGGGGGGGGGCGTGTATGGAGGTGCATATAGAGAGCTCCAAATGTTATACAGACATAGGTTTGAGTGCGCGAAGACGAGAAAACACATCAACAAATCGGTGTGCCCCTGTCGTGGTACCACATGCGGGGCGATTGTTTCACCGCCATATACATACAGTCAAGTAAGGTTCCTTGTGCGCAACTGATGGTTCCCCGGATCGGATTGGGTGGGGTTCCGTCAATAAAGAAGGACGGTATGGCCTTGCAAGGTTCCAAGTTGAGGAATCTTGCAAGGTTCCTTGTGCGCAACAGAGGGTTCCCCCCTTGGATTGGGTGGGGTTCCCACATTATAAGAGGAGGGTTCTCGCTCTCGAGATGGCGGACATGTACCAACTATATACAAGGAGCGTTATCAATCATCAAGATGGCGGGGGCCTGCCCCGCGGGGGGGGGGGGGGGAGGGTCATATGGAGGTGCATATAGAGAGCTCCAACGTTATATAGACATAGGTTTGAGTGCGCGAAGAAGAGAAATCACATCAACAAATCGGTGTGCCCCTGTCGTGGGACCACATGCGGGGCGATTGTTGTTGGGGAACGTAGTAATTTCAAAAAATTTCTTACGCACACACAAGATCATGGTGATGCATAGCAACGAGAGGGGAGAGTGTTGTCTACGTACCCTCGTAGACCGAAGCGGAAGCAATCACAACGTAGAGGAAGTAGTCGTCGTTCTCCTCGCGATCCAACCGATCCAAGCACCGTTACTCCGGCACCTCCGAAGTTCTTGGCACACGACAGCTCGGTGGCGCTCCTCGGGCTCCGATCCAGCAAAGCTCCGGAGAGAGAGTTCCGTCGGCCTGACGGCGTGGTGACGATCTTGATGTTCTACCAACGCAGGCTTCGCCTAAGCACTTCTGATTTGACCGAGGTGGAATATGGTGGAGGGGCACCGCACAGCTGAGAGCGATCTCAAGGATCAACTTGTGTGTCCATGGGGTGCCCCCTGCCCCCGTATATAAAGGAGTGGAGGAGGGGAGGGCCGGCCCTCTCTATGGCGCGCCCTAGGGGAGTCCTACTCCCACCGGGAGTAGGATTCCCTCTTTCCTAGTCCAACTAGGAAACCTTCCATGTAGTAGGAGTAGGAGAGAAGGAAAGGGAAGGGAAAAGGAGAAGGAAGGAAGAGGCGTCCCCTTCCCTAGTCCAATCGGACCAGACCAAGGGAAGGGTGCGGCCACCCTTGAGGCCCTTTTCCTTCTTTCCCGTATGGCCCAATAAGGCCCAATACGTATTCCCGTAACTCTCCGGTACTCGAAAAATACCGAATCACTCGGAACCTTTCCGATGTCCGAATATAGTCGTCCAATATATCGATCTTTACGTCTCGACCATTTCGAGACTCCTCGTCATGTCCCTGATCTCATCCGGGACTCCGAACTCCTTCGGTACATCAAAACTCATAAACTCATAATATAAGCATCGCCGAAACCTTAAGCGTGCGGACCCTACGGGTTCGAGAACTATGTAGACATGACCTAGAACTATTCTCGGTCAATAACCAATAGAGGGACCTGGATGCCCATATTGGCTCCTACATATTCTCTGAAGATCTTTATCGGTCAAACCGCATAACAACATCGTTGTTCCCTTTGTCATCGGTATGTTACTTGCGAGATTCGATCGTCGGTATCCAATACCTAGTTCAATCTCGTTGCAAGCAAGTCTCTTTACTCGTTCCGTAATGCATCATTCCGTAACTAACTCATTAGCTACATTGCTTGCAAGGCTTATAGTGATGTGCATTACCGAGATGGCCCAGAGATACCTCTCCGAGCAATCGGAGTGACAAATCCTAATCTCGAAATACGCCAACCCAACATCTGCCTTTGGAGACACTTGTAATACTCCTTTATAATCACCCGATTCGTTGTGACGTTTGGTAGCACCAAAGTGTTCCTCCGATGGCAGAGTTGCATAATCTCATAGTTACGTAAACATGTATAAGTCATGAAGAAAGCAATAGCAACATACTAAGCGATCAAGTGCTAAGCTAACGGAATGGGTCATGTCAATCAGATCATTCAACTAATGATGTGATCCCGTTAATCAAATAACAACTCTTTTGTCTATGGTTAGGAAACATAACCATCTTTGATTAACAAGCTAGTCAAGTAGAGGCATACTAGTGACACTCTGTTTGTCTATATATTCACACATGTATTATGTTTCCTGTTAATACAATTCTAGCATGAATAATAAACATTTATCATGATATAAGGAAATAAATAATAACTTTATTATTGCCTTTAGGGCATATTTACTTCAATTGTTTCGTCGCCATATACATACGGCCAAGCAAGGTTCCTTGTGCGCAACTGATGGTTCCCTGAATCGGATTGGGTGGGTTCTGTCAATAAAGAAGGACGGTATGGCGTTGCATGGTTCCAAGTTGAGGAATCTTGCAAGGTTCCTTGTGCGCAACAGAGGGTTCCCCCGTCGAATTGGGTGGGGTTCCCACATTATAAGAGGAGGGTTCTTGCTCTCGAGATGGCGGACATGTACCAACTATATACAAGGAGCGTTATCAATCATCAAGATGGAGGGGGCCTGCCCGCTGAGGGGGTTGTATGGAGGTGCATATAGAGAGCTCAAACGTTATACAGACATAGATTTGAGTGCGCGAAGAAGAGAAATCCAACAACAAATCGGTGTGCCCCTATCGTGGGACCACATGCGGGGCGATTGTTTCGCCGCCATATACATACGGTCAAGCAAAGTTCCTTGTGCGCAACTGATGGTTCCCCGAATCGGATTGGGTGGGGTTCCGTCAATAAAGAAGGACGGTATGGCCTTGCAAGGTTTCAAGTTGAGGAATCTTGCAAGGTTCCTTGTTTGCAACAGAGGGTTCCCCCGTCGGATCGGGTGGGGTTCCGACATTAGAAAGAGGAGGGTTCTCGCTCGCGATATGGCGGACATGTACCAATTATATACAAGGAGCGTTGTCAATTCATCAAGATGGCGGGGGCCTGCCCCGTGGGGGAGGGGGTGCATATAGAGAGATAGAACGTTTATACAGACATAGGTTTTGAGTGTGCAAAGAAGAGAAATCACCTCGGAAATCGGCGTGCCCCTGTCGTGGGACCACATGCAGAGCCGATTTGGTTCGCCGCCATATACATATTGTCATGCAAGGTTCCTTGTGAGCAAACAGATGGGTTCTTGCGCTCCAGATGCGCGGAGATTTGGGAGGGGGGGTAATGCATATAGGCACATGGGTGCTGGTTTAGGCGCTCTCCTTCGGGTATGGGAACTACAGCCATCTGGTAGTGGAACTCGTGAGCAAGCTTTGCTATTTTCAGTGTTGTTCGTCCTGTTAGAGGATTTAGCTAGGACGGTTCCTTGTGCGCAACAGAGGGTCCTCCCCCATCGGATTGGGTGGGGTTCCGATAATAAAAAAGGACGGTTCTCGCGCTTCGAGATGGCGGGACGGGGGGGAGGGGGGTAATGCATGTAGGCACGTGGGTGCTGGTTCGGGGCTCTCCTTCGGATATTGGACCTACAGTCGTCTGGTACATGGAACTCGGGAGCAAGCATTGCATTTTCCAGTGTTGTTCGGTCTGTCGGAAGATTCAGCTATGTGGTGTGAAAAATGCTTACCGAAGGACAGGCACATGGCTCTCGTATTTTGTCAGAACACTGGCTGCCGATGAAGGGGCACGCCACATGGTCGCAAGTATTGGATACCCAGGCTCTTTCTACTCCATTGACACAGAGGCAAAGGAGGCAACCGAGATTTTGCGCCACGCCAACACCACCCTGCGTGCAAAGTGTTGCCGGTTGCTCTGCCCTGGTCGCCTAAGTTACCGACAAGCATAGTTGACTAGTAATGTGTCACAGCGAGAGGGCTCGTTTTTATGGCATAGATGTGTTTGATTAGATTTGGGTCGACTCCTGTGACATGCACTATATTTTTTATAACTCAAAAAACGCTATAAAGTTTGTGCCCAGTACATTTCCCGTTTTCCCCCGTATGGAGCGGCATTTGTTTTGTGTTGAGAGCCATTCGGTTTTCCCGCTTGCCCCCGTACGGAGCAGAATTTTTCAACATGTTGTATATTTGATGAAATAAAAAAAATGCGAGCGCGTGAATGTTCATGGCGCCTCACGAGGGGGGGGGGGGGTGCTGCGGTTTTTTAAATGCCATAAACCTGGTAAAATCGGTTTAAGACTAAAAAACGCATGCACAAAAATGGTGCTTGCGCCCCTAGTGTTTTGTTCCCCCACTTATTTCTTTATATTCAAATTTTCTACAAAAATGATGTATGATTGGCCACACATAACCAAAAACACATGAGTTGCAAAAACAAATTCAAAAGTAGTTTATTTTTTATTTTCGAATAGGTTTGCACTACAAAGATCATGAAAACACTATATGCCTTCCCTGTGTATGAACTTGCTGCTTATGATTATATTTCTGTAGAAAACGGGTCGCATCATATGATGCAGCAACGAACATATTGAAAACGTTGCCTTTTTCGTTCTGACAGAATGTGTGCATGCCGGCCGAGATACGGTCACGCGAGCGAGCGAATCCCTCCACTTGAAAATCAATGAATAGGCACGCAGAGTAGGTGCATGGCCGTTCTGACTATCCATCCACACCCGAGCGCCATTTCTTCTCCGGTGTCGTGTCTTTGTTACACAACGGACATATCAGAGCTTCCTTGCATCCAGCATATATCTGTTCGACCCAAATAGCAAGACCCTCAAACAAACGCTCACCCCCACACACACACACACATACCCCATCTACCACGCTCGCCCACCCCTCTCCTTCCTCCCAGATCATTCTTTGCTAGATCTGCAAAACAGATGGTCCGACGCACCCTCGTGCACCCGGCGTTTGGCAGCGTGGACGTCCTCCATGAGATCTTCATCCGGTGGGCAGGCTGCGGCGACACAGTGAGGGTGTCCATGATGTCGGCTGGCATGGCGCCGCTGCCAACATGCCAGGCTTCCTCAAATCCTGTCTTTGCCCTTTATGTCAAATGGAAAAAAACAAAATGGGACTGTTAGTAGCATGTGTCGTATCAATTAAAATGAAAAATTGAAAACTGTTCGATTTTAGCTAACCTTGCATGAGCACAGTATATCTTGTTTGGATTTGTAATTGTTGCCATTGACGTACTTATTTCCACGCTTGATGCCAAACCGACTTTCCATGAATATGCATTGTAAAACTCGTATGCCTCCTGCTCAGAGTTGAAAGACATGCCCACAGCTGGTTCGAAGACAATTTTCTTTCCGAGCTTCACTGCTTCATCCATCGCCCTCTCGATTGCCCCAATGCTCCCCTCCGCTGCTGCTCTGAATGGCTTCCCATTTTTATTCCTGTAAGATTAATACGACGCACTATGTTTGTTGCGATCCATCCTGGTTCTATAGTGTGCAGATAGTTCCAACGACAAGGGATATGATTCTGAAATGATGTAGACCTTTTCTATATGAAAGAACTACGATGGTTGCATAGTGCAATAATTACCTTTGACGTCTTGTCCATCCCTCTTCATCTGCTTGGCCGCTATTGTCTTCGTCAGCGACTTGCGCTGGTTTGGTACCATTCCCCTCGTCCGTGTGTTCCACATCAATTGTCTCGGTGCTAGGCGTGTTTTTGCTTGCTGGTTTTGGTTCGGTTTGATCCACGCTAGGGGCTGGGGTTCACGCATGCAGTGCCACGAAAACGAGTGAGGACCATAGAAGAGAGCTTTAAAAACAGATTTTTGGATCTCTCGATCTTAAAAATGAGAACATGGTGAAAGTTTACATACAGGAGGGAGTGAAGAGCGTGAAAAAAGTTTTCAGATTCGTACCCTTTACATCGTCTCCCTCCATAGCCTGCGCAGCACCGCCGCTCCCCCCCACTGAGAAGGATGTCGGTCGCTGTCCGGGGGGCTGCTCTTGCTCCGTCGAGGCCGTATCTCTACCTTTCTCCGGATCCACCATTTTCTCTGGTCGCTCCTCTCTCTGTCTCTCTCTGGACGGGCGAGATAGAAGATGATGGCGATCCTGACTGCAGCGTTTGACCACGCCACGAAGTCAGAGTGTTTACCCCCAAGCAAATGGTCGGCCTTGATCTTGGCGCTTTGCTCACGAGATCACGGGGCTGGCACAGGCGGCGGGGCAGCCTTGAGAACCGGCGCCTGTGACAAAACAACAAACATGAAGCAAGCCTAATTTGTTACGCATATCAGGGAGCAAAAAAAGAAAGTGTACAGAACAATCCTGATTGAATCAAGGGCAATCCGGAAAAAAAACATCAACAACATTCTGCTTTATTGAGTGTTACGATTAAAAAGAATGGTGCGAATATGACGCCAGGGTGTTGAAAACTAACGATATGATGGGCAAACGTGAAAGTAATGGAGATGGTACGCATTTTATTTTGTTTGGAGTTCACGGGAGATGGAACACATAAAACAGGCCATGCACAGCGGCCCGATTCACGGCCCATAGGGGCTGTGTGGCGTGAACTATGGGCCTTTAATGTCTGGATAGAACACTAAAAACAAAAAAAAAGGAAAGGTTCGAACCTTCAGATGGGGGTTCTCCTGGAACCGCATGGGCCGAACGTCGGTGGTCCAAGCCCTGCTGCACTGCGCGCTTGCAGCCTAGTTTCTGTCATGTTGCAGCCCGTCTGGTCCACTATGTCTATAAGAGGAAAAACGCATCAAATGAAAAAAGCAATGGAAATGCAAATGAGGTAAGAGGATGGACCAGATCCCCACGAATGAGCAGCTTGTGATTGCGGTAGCGCCAATGAAACTTTTATCTTTGCTTTTTCTATATATATATATATATATATATATATATATATATATATATATATATATATATATATACATACATAAACACTATTCGATCTCGGGATCAAAATAATATTACGATCGCAACCTGAATCGCCTCGAAATGTAACGCTTTGAACTTTCCTCTGTACAAACCCGAACTTCGGGCTATCTTCGCAACCGTGGCTTTCCCCGCGAATTATTCTTGTTAGTCATGTTCTATATGATGTTAGTGTAATCTAGGAACATTTTTAGCAACTAAATACCGGTTTTAAATAGGAATCTACATCGTTGGCGGATTTTGCTCCGGTAGTGATGAAATTGCAGTTTTGCAATTTCTTGCTGAAGTTGTTCGACTGAACTTCTCCCGATGCTAGCTTGAACTTCCGCCAACATTGCCCAAATGGGGCTTGCGATATACCGTTGGAAAGCTATGAACACCAGTATCATGACCCAAGTTAATTTTTTGGCAAAAACGAAGCGGTTTAAGAGCAGTTTTGAAAACCGTTTTTTCTTCATACAAAAAACGTGAATCGTATTTTCGATCGCATTTCTAAACTGTTTATCAGAATGAGGCAAATAATATGGCGTTGGAAAGCTGCTGCAAAACCGCTCCTTACACATGTTGAAAGTTTTCTCTAATTACCTACGGTTAAAGAGTAATTTGGAAAATCATAAAATTTTGCAAACCGAACATCCGAGTTCGTATTTTCGATATCATTTCTAAATGACTAATCCAATTGAGGCAAATGATATGGAGTTGGAAAGCTTATGAAATGCGCTACTTTTTCATGTAGAAAGATTTTTCTAATTTTGAACGGTTTAAGAGTAATATAGAAAATGGTACAAGTTCCACCGAGTTCGTATTTTCGATCTATTTGTTTAACCGTATGTCCGAATGCAGCAAATGAAATAACATTCGAAAGCTTGAGGAAATGTGTTTTAAGGCAATTTTGAAAATGGCTAAAATGTATTTTCGCCATAATTTCTACAAACTTTATCAGAACGGGCCAAATAATATACCGTTGAAAAGCTAAGGAAAATTTGAAACTTTTTCATGTTGATGGTTTTCTGTGATTCCTAGCCATTTTCAAGCAATTTTGAAAATGGTGAGATCATTCGTTTTGCCTTTATCGCGAAGCAGATTCTTCGAAAATGCACCACGTGAAGAACCTGAACTTCTCAGCATGTCTACTTGAACTTCACTCTGTTTTTCACGTGCTTTTTTTGCTTGTAGATCTCCATCCACTGCTCGTAGCTCTCCATCCACTCACCGGAATTGAGCAAGTGATATCTGGATGGAAAATTTGTTGTAAACCACATAACTTTCCGTCTTGATCGTTTTTCATACTCGCGACAATTTTAAAAATTTTTCATCTCAAATTCATTCACTATAGTAGTCGAACTTCTTGTTGTTTTCATGTTGAACTTCTGTGACGTATTTTCGTTTGTAATTTTTTTATCCATTTCGTCAGTGTTACACAATCGTTAGTGTTACACAAATGATATTCTTTATGTACAAACCTTTCTCACAATATTTTTTTAACTTTCTCCGGCCGAGGACTTGAATTTACAAAAATGATATTCCTGTCGTTTTGAAGTAAATTAGAGAAATGACGAGATCATGATTTCTGCCTTCATTGCGAAGGGAAACGCACTGCGTGAAGTAGTTGAACTTCTCGGGCATGTTTGTTTGAACCTCACTCTGTTTTTGACGTGTTGTTTTTTGCACTGCGTGAAGTAGTTGAACTTCTGGCACATGTCTATTTGAACTTCATCGGTTTCACTTTATTGTATTTTTCCTATATGAAATACACGCCATGTAGTACGTGAACTTTCGCTTGTTATCACTTTGAACTTCTCTCTGGTTTGAGAGAATTATTTTAAAACAAAAAAACAACATATTTTTTATGTATTTTAAATACACGGTGAACCTCTCTCACAAGATTTTTTGAACTTTTCCTCGCCGAGCACTTGAACTTCTAGCAACCATTTTTTTCATTTATGAGTTGTTTTTAAAAGTGCAAAAAATGGCGTTGTGTTTTTATTTTTTGAACAGGTAAACCCTAGGTTTTAATAAACTCTGAACTTCTCTTATTTCAATTTGAGCTTCACCTTTTTATTTTTTGAGTAAAGAATTGTATTCGATTTTTATACGGAAAAAACAAACATGGAAATACAAGGTGTACCTCTCTCGCAAGAATTTTTGGACTTCTCCGGACAGAGCACTTGAACTTCTTTCAACAAACCTTTTAAGCTTTTATTTTTCTATACTTTTATCCTCACCTGAAATGCATTCCTTGCAGTAGTTGAACTTCTCATTGTTTTCACCTTGAACTTATGTCACGTATTTTTGTTCAACCTCTCTCACAAGAATTTTTGAACTTTCTCGGGATGAGCACTTGAACTTCTAGCAACAAAACTTTAGGCTTTGCATTTTTATTCTTTCTTAATACAAAATGCACACCGTATACTACGTGAATTTCTGGCAGTTATCAGTCTGAATTTCTTAGACCATGCGTTCTACCTTCATCGGAAAAACAGAGTCTCTGAAAATGCACTTCGTGAAGAGGTTGAACTTCTTGAGCAGTTCTTTTTGAACTTCACTCTGTTTTCCACGTGTTGTTTTTTACCCGTAACTCCCCAACCACTTACCGGAATTGAGCAAATTATATACCGATGGAAAGCTGTTGAAAACACGCAACTTTGCCATGTTGATCATTTTTTCATACTCTTGACGGTTCAAAAGAATTTTTTCAATACATAAAAATGTATTTTAATTGGTATACAATAAAATTTTAAACCATACATCGAAATGTAGCTTATAATATACCCTTGGAAAGCTTATGAATAGGAGCAACTTCTTCATGTAGACAAGTGTTACCAATTCGTCGCCGTTTGAGGGCAGTTTTAAATATGGCAAAAATGTTGTTTTTTTTCCTCTCTTTTTTAACATGTAATTGAACTATTATATTTTTAAATGGAATTTCTTGGGTTTTTCAATTTGGAATTCTTGGTGTTATTCATTTATAACGGAAAAAACCCTAGTTTTGTAATAAACATCGTACAACTTCTTGGTTTATTAGTGTTTTTATTGTTTTACAAGTGAGAAATATTTTTTTTTATGAATGTCGAACCGCTCTGTTAATTTAATTTGAACTTCTCGTTTATTTTATTTTTTGCAAAATAAAAAATCCTTTTATAAAAGTTAATTTTTATTTTTGAACTTCCTAGTTTTTTAGAATCATTATGTTTTCGTGTTTTTAAACCTTGTACTTCTCTCTTATTGTTGTTGACCTTCTTAGTTTTTTTCGAAATGATTTTTAATTTGTTATTCAAAAGGAAAAAAATTAAATCAGACATTGAACCACCCAATTTTCTAAATTTGAACTTCAGGGTCTTTTGTGGATACATGGAAATCCATTTTAATAAGTAGTGTACTTCTCTATTTTTTAATCTAGAATTTCTTGGTTTTTTCAATTTGAACTTCTTCGCTTTTAGTTTTTAGAAACAGGAAAAAAATTAACTTTGAATTTCGTTATTGTTTCAATTTGTTCTTGCTTTTACTTTATTTAAATGGGGGAAAATTGATTTTATTTTTTGTTAAATTTGTGTAGTTTTTGTGGTAAATTTTTCAATTGTTTTTTTTCTTAAAGTGGTTTTTTTTCTTTTTTTACATAAACTTCCAGGAATTGATTGTGTCACATAAAGGACATATATGATAGTTTTCTTTGTACATATCAATTTCGTACACGAAACTTTCTTGAACTTTTTTATTTATTATATTTGAACTTCTTTCTAAAACCACCTTTTTTGCACGAACACACACAAAACGCAAGCACACAAGGAGAGGAACGCTTGTGATTTATTATATTTGAACTTATTTGGTAAAGAGCATGGAAGCTCGACCAAAAAAGTGAGCACGATCATGGCAGAGAAGCTCAACCTCCTCGCGCCGTTGTGATCCATAATATTTGATAAATGGGTTTTTCAGTGTTTTATTTTTGCTGAAAGGTGTTTCCAAAACTTTCTTTCACAAACTTTGCATGCTCCCCGTACATCTGACGAACTGTGGGCACCTAATGAGGAGGAAACAATATGTATGTGTTGCGTAATGATGGCATTAGCATTTGTTGCCCAATTTTAACAACTACTCATCTTGCAATGTGTAGGTTTAAACTAGCATTTTTTGCTCTGCTAGCAAAAGGTCACTGCTGCTTCTGATGTACTAGAAGTTAGCAGAGTCAAAAAAATTGACCTTTATGGCAACCTCATAAACTGTTGATTATTCGATTAGAAAGAGAAAGTGTCCGATGAATGAAACTGGTGAGGAGCAGCTAATGAAATCTGAAACTGCAGAAGTTGAAGTTGCATCGTAAAATGGCGAGTAAAGCTACCAATACATATTTACTGATGTTCCAAATGTTGCAATTCAGCAAGATAGTACACCGTACTCCATTTCTACAAGTAAGATAATGTTTGGTTTGTTTTCAATATGCTATGAATTTCCCTTTGTACGTCAAAAATTTACTTTTACCAGAAACATGATAAAGCACACTAAGATTGTATTTTGTTTTTCTTATGATAATTCAGAATGTTGCAGCTTCCAAGCGGATGGAGAATGATACATCTACAGGAAGGCTATCTGTAGAAAGCAACATCATTATCTTTAACCAACAAGTTCAAAAACAAAAATTAAGGACAACAGCAGCAGCTAAACTCTCAAAGAAATCTCTCTCCCACTCTAGCTGAACTGCAGCAGCAGCAGCGCACTAACATCAGTTAGACGGCGAGGCAGGACGCAACAACAGCAGCTAGCAGCAACCAGCAAATGTAGGCTAGGTCATGATGGCGACACTGACATGGAGGAGGTGTCGGGCCATGGCAGCCAAAAATAACTGTGATTGAAACCACGTGATGTAGCTAGGTGTTACAAGAAAAGAAATAGCAAGCACATCAAGTTTCAGCGCCTCTTCCACACACAGATGTGCAACAAAATTGGCATTCCTTCTTATATAGATGAACTTGAACCCCTTAAACTTGTGAGATATGAACGCATTTCTTGGAAGCCATCAACCACCTCAGAAAAAGCCCTGGAATCCTCTGACATCGTGCATTATCAAACTTGGTCTTCAGTCTCAATAATATTATTTCAGAGTCCTTTTTCAATCGCCATCAACATGGTTGTCCCTGTAGGCCAACTATCAACTTTACCATTCTGAAAGTATTAGATTTTGGCAAAATGTGTACAAGCTACTGAAGAAATTGAAGATAGTTGCAAACAACATACGAGCTACAACCTAGCAGTTTGCAAGCACGTGATTGAAGGCAGTGCCTTTGTTCTTCTTGAACTTCTCATTTTTCTGATTCTGAACTTGCGGCTGTTCTTCTTTTTGCAGGTTGTAGTGCAACTGCCGGTGCTCGAAGGTCGGCTTCACTCCATCAAGTAGCCACGTCCACCGCCGCACAGGACGGCGAGCAGGGGAGGAAGGAGAGGCAGACCTGGCAGCAAGCGGGGGAGGAGCCGGAGCAGCCCTACCTCGGGGATGCAGGGTGAAATTCAACCTAAAGTGCAGAACACACATGAAAAACACTCTTAAGTAATCGAACCTATATCAATTAGCGGGCAAAGACTAAGCTAGAAAGGAAAACGGATACACAAAACTGGTACTAGTGCACTGAGACATTTTAGTGAACATTTTGCGTGCACACACCAAAATCTAGAGTAGTGAAGAGTGAAGAAGCAGAGAGGAGGAACGGTGGGTAGGGACCTACGCGGTGCAGCGTCCGCATTCAGGGACAAGCTGGGGATGGAGGAGCTCGCTGGAGGAGGTGGTGCTCGGTCTCTGTGCCGATGGAGCAGAGCGCAGGCGCGCTGGAGGAGGGCGCGCCGGAGGAGAGGGCAGGCCGCACCGGAGGGGATGGAAGGTCGCGCCGGAGCAGAGGGAAGGTCGGATTCGTGCGCAGAGGGGCATCGTGCTGGTGGGCGGCGGCGGGCCGGGGTCTTGGTAGTGGTGGGCGGCGGCGCCGGATCAAGGCCGTGCCTGGGCGGCGGCGGTGGCGCGTAGTGGAGGGGGGAGAAGGAGGCGGACGGCCTGGAAAAGGCAGGGCGACGAACAGCTGCAGGTCGGACTCTCGCTGGAAAGAGGCGAGATCAGCGGCGGGCCAGGAGGAGGCAGGGCGGCGGCGCCAGGAGGAGGCGGGGCAGTGCGTCGAGGGGAGGCGGGGCAGGGACGCGCCGGGAGACGGCAAGGGGGGGCGGTGGCGCGCCGGGAGGAGGCGCTCGGCGGCGCCAGGAGACGGCGCGGGCGGCGGCGCGCCTGAAGGAGGCGGGGTAGGCGCGCGGCGGTGGATCGGGAGGATGTGGTGGGAGTGGATCGGGGGAGTTGAGGAGAGGTACGGTAGTGGGGTGGGAGGGTTGGATTTTTTTCAGCCCGTCGGTTTCGAAACATGTCCAGCGGGCCTATATAGGGGCACTATGATCCAAATAGTTATTCTAATTCCAGAATTAAAATAATATTATTCTATATATGTATATATGTATGTGTATATGCATGTATATATATATATATAGGATGGGTCTATTATGATAACACCTTTAAGAGTCTTATTCTCATAACAGTTTTTTCATCTGCTTACACTTCTTCCCGCATCGAGCCACCCAACCCACACACACGAAAAAAAAGCAAAGTCAACCCACCCCACCGTAAAATACCCCTCCTCCCACCTTTCTCCTCCTCCGCGGCCTCCTCCCACCTCCTTCCTCCTCGGCCAAGCCACTCCACCTCGTACCTCCCGACGGGTCGCCAGGGGCCACCCCCACCTTCCTCCGGTGGGCAGCCCCTCTGATCCCGCCGCCGGTGCCTACCCCCGTCTCACCGTCGCCCTTGCTACCACACAATGCCGGATCTCGGCCATCTCCCGGCCCCCTGCGCCACCCTGGGTAACTCGACCGCTGGATCGCGGCCATCCCCAGTCCCCCCACATCGCCCTGGGCCTTTCTCCCCTTCCTCCACTCCCTCGATTCATCACCACCTCCCCTGCTGTACCGTGATTTCGGGAGGACAGCGCCGCCATGATTCCCCTGATCTGGGTAGTCGACGATGGCGTCCATGGAGGCTGGCGTTTTTCTCCTGCTGGTGTTGTGTCCCACGGCGGGGGAGGGAGGTTAGGGAGGGGATGTAGAGGATTTGTGGTTGGCGGCGGTAGGAGGCAGTACCGGGGTTCGGGCTGTGATGCAGCGTGTTGGGTGTGGGTGTTGGTCGCGGCTCAACGACGACCATCACTAGCCTTGCGTGGCCAGCCCAACAGAGCTACGGCGAGCACTTTCCCATGGGGATCCAGCTCTTCACCCACGGCTCCCCGATTTTCATTTTTTTATTCGTGATTTTTCACTGCTTTTTTGTTGTCTGGCGTCCCGCCGATGGCACTAACGTGTAGTTTGGGTAGTGCTCCTGAGTAGCTCCCAGCCGCCTCGATGTGGTCCACACGGCAGTGCAGTGCAGGACTCCCTCTCCACATCCCTTTCACAGTGGCCATTGCCGTGCAGTTTGGCTGGTCCCCAGCAACATGTAGATAGTGTTGCAGTTCCATTGTCGTGTTGTTGCGGCGGCTGTCCATGGAGCGGCAATGCGGGGTCGTGCTTCTCCTGGAGATCAGCCCGGCTGGCGGCGCCGCCAAACCTCCCCTAACCCCGGTTCGACACCGCCCCGGTGGGAATCAAGTGGAGGGAGGCCAGGTCGATGAGGTGGTGGCTACCTTCCACTGCAGATCCCAGGGCGGTCCCTCCCACCCCATGACGGTGAGATCTCACCTGGCCCTTCTTTCCCATGACTTTTAGCGGCAGCGGAGCTCAATCTCTCTCCTGCACTTTCCTCCACATCCTCTCCCTTCTCAGCGCAGATGAGATCTGGCGCCTAGCTTCCTCCGGGTCAACCCTTTTCTGTCCTCCTCTGCACCGCGTGCAGTGCCCACCTCGCGCCGCTGCAATGCGCGGCCATCCACAATGGTCCATCATCGACTCCAGCGCCCATGGGGGTAGCCTTTGTCAACCCATTCAGGTGAAGGAGCAGTTGCTACCGACGAATCCTGTCGATGTCCGACTCACAGTGCAGAAGTGTACTGCATGGGGAGTCGATGATGGCTACACGCACCTGCAGAGTGCGCTGCTTCAGCGATGACCTTTTGTGATTCTCATATGCGGTTTAGTGTAAATGTTGTTTGCAGTTTGCTCGGCTGATACTCCGCCACTCGAGCAGCACGACCATGGTGATGCAGTGCACCGCGACTCCAGTGTGCAGTGCACTGGGTGTGTGCCCTCCTCAAGTACTCCTCGACTCCACTCCACCTTGCAGTATAGGCGTTAGTGAATTCTTCTTCGTCGAAGATATGTAGCTCGTCGGCGAGTGTCTCGTGGTTCAGGCAGCACGGGCGTGCAGTCCACCACTTGACTTTTGTTTGTGTTTTGAGGTGGTGCAGTGCGGCGTTGTTTCTCCTTGGGGCATGGGCGTGGAGTACATTTTTTTATGATAAAGTTGGGCGACGCAGTCCACTCCATCCATGTTTTGCATTTTTTGGAGAATTTTTTTCGAAGTGCACTCAGTTCGTGTAAAAGGAATATGTTCCATTATCCCTATGTATGAAGTGCAAAAATTGTTTCGTGTTTCAAATATCATTTGGCTACATCAACGTCTGCAGTCTATTTGGTCCTCGGATGTGGTTCGCTTTTGAGAGTGGTGTTGTTCACTTGCGCACATCGTGGAAGTGCGGAAAAAAATAGCAAAACAACTAAAAAATAATGCGGTCCACTACGATATTTGTCGTGGTTCACTTGCCTCATCTCTGCGGTCCACTCTCGTTCATAAAAAAAGTTGGAAAAAAAGACAACAAAAACTTTTGCGAGAAAGTTTATGTCCGACAAAAAGAAATCATGAAGTTCACTTGGTACTTTCTTTGCGGTCACGGTTTCCCGTTTGAAGCAGTGCGTTCTTCTGTCCGATGAAAGGTCCACTCGCTTGGTCAACGCTTGTAAAAAATTAATAAGTATGAAAATATACAACAAAAACTCATGAGGTTCACTTTTGAGTGTTGCGGTTCATTTTCGGGAGTGTTGCGGTCCACTCTCGTTCAAAAAAAAGTTGAAAAAAAGACAACAAAAACTTTTGCGAGAAAGTTTATGTCCGACAAAAAGAAATCATGAAGTTCACTTGACTGCTTGCTGCAGTGCGGTTTTCCGTTTGAAACAGTGCGTTCTTTTGTCCGATGAAGTACACACGATGATTTTGGTCTCGCGAAAAACAGAGTGTCCACTTTTCGGTAAATTTAAAACTGCTCTTAAACCGTAAGGAATTAGAGAGAGTGTTCTACATGAAAACATTGTGCCTCGTCGATATCTTTCCAAGGGCATATCATTTGAATTATTTCGACAACCGTTTGTAAAATTTTCGCGAAAAACGACCACTGCCACTCGTCGTCCGCCGCACGATTTTCAAAATGAACTTAAAATTGTAAGCAATCCCAAAACCATTTCTACATATGAAAGTTGCGCCTTGTCCATAGCTTTCCAATGACGTATTACACGCCTCGTTTCGACAAACGGTTCAAAAACTAGAGCGAAAATAGTACCGAAAATTGCAAAAATTTCAAAAAAAAAACAGAATTTCATGATTTAGTAAATTTGAAACTGCTCTTAAACCGTAATTAATTAGAGAAAATAATACATATGAAAAAGATGCGCCTCGACGATATCTTTCCAATGGTGTATCATTTGCTTTATTCCGATGAGCGGTTTAGAAAAAAATCATGAAAAAAAGCTCGCTGCCACTCGTCATCCGCCGCATCATTTTTAAAACTGCTCTTAAACCGAGAGGAATCTCGAAAAGTGTTCAACATGGCGAAGTTGCGCCTAATCAATAGATTTCCAATTATATATTATACGCCTCGTTCCAATAAACGGTTAAAAAATTAGAGTGAAAACAGTACCGAAAAAACACTGCGTGTAGTTTTTTCCGACACGAAGTTCACTCGTGTGAGTACTGCAGCACAGTTGGTTCAAATAATGACGTCCACTTGCATTGAGCGTGCAGTGCGGAAGTGTTATAAGAATAGTTATTCTGCTCATATTAGCAGAATAGACTATATATATATATGTATAGGGAAAATCCATCCTACCACCTGGGGGTAGTTACCCCACATGTCTCATATACTATCTTATGGTACTATATATCCTACTTTATCATTTTAAGTATGTTCATATACTATATATAAGATACTCCAAAGTGAGTTGCATGAAAAAATTTCAAGTTGGCCCATGGTTTTTATTATATTTGTGAAATACATACATATTTGTACATAAAAGAGAGCATACTCAAAATATGATACATACTATCAAAAAAATAGTATATATACTACCTAAACATTCTTATATACTACATACTACGCGTACATACTCTCCGATTTGATAGATACTACATACTACATATAAAACTCAAGTGGTGGTAAATACCACTGGTGGTAGATAAAATTTGTCCTATATGTGTATATATATATATATATATATATATATATCTATATCTATATATATATATAAATACATACATACATACAGGCTATTACATTACAGCATGTGAGAATATTGTCTGATACCCTACTTGAACTGATGGTTTCAGACGGTTGTACTAATGATTTTCATCTCATCGAACTGATAGTGTTTTTGTTGGAATAGGGCGTGCAATATATCATTGGAAATCTCTCGACATGCACATTACAAATATATAAGATTTTTTTGCAAAATCATCACTGTTTAAGATGAGTTTTGAAAAAATAATTGTTTTCAAAACCGAAAACATGAATCGTATTTTGGACTCAATTTTCAAACGGTTTGTCGGAATTGAGCAAATAAGATGGCGTTGAGCTCGTGAAAATACGCATCTTCCACATATTGATTGTTTTTCTAATTCTATATGATTTAAAAGTAATTTGAAAAACAGTGAAATTTTGGGCGAAACGTATTTTCATGATTTTTTGCAAACGGTTTGTCGGATTGACGCAAATGATACGGCGTTGGAAAGCTATGGAAAACGCGCAACATTTTCGTATTGAAATGTTTTTCTATTTCCTTACGGTTTAAAAACGAATTCGATTACGGTCAAATTTGATTTCGAACGCGATTTTTTTAAAGTTTGTCGAAATGAGGCAAATAATATACTGTTAGAAAGATATCGAAAATACAAAACTTAGTCAGGTTGAACATTTTCTCAAATTCGCAACCGTTGAAGAGTAATTTCGATTATGGTGAGACCCATCATGTAGTTTTTTCGTCAGAAAAAACAGAGTACTTGTACTGATCTACATGTGCGTTTGTACTGATGTATTCTTTGGAGAGTAATTTTGAAAGGTTCCGAAAAAAGAGTACTTGAACTGCAGTCTATATGGTTTTGTACTGAGCGTGTTTTAACATACTAGATTTTACTCTGTTTTTTGGGTATGATTTTCCTCATAGCTTTTCAATAGTTTACGGTATTTGTGTCCCCGAACTTGCATGGTTTATATCGTTGAACTGAATAATACTTTTAACAAAAAGAAAATGTTTTGTGTTTCATTTTTTTGAACTCAACTTTGTTTTGCGAGGATGTTCTGGGCTTCTCTTATTTTACCACTTGAACTTAACTTTCTTGAATTTTCGTGTTTATTTAGCATTTTTGCAAAGCCAATGTAGTACCTCGTGTTCAACTTTTTTTTGTACTTATATGCCAGTAATAATAGAACATTTCTGACACAATTGTTTGTCCATTTGTGGACATAAACTAAAATAGGCAGGAGAGAGCACTATCGAGGCCAGTCATTCTTTTTGACCGAACTATGTATGTGTTCTTCTTTTTAAGAACTGATTACGTAATACATCTTGAATGGCCACACATATATGATATAATGAACTATAGGGCCTAAAAAAGTGTAATGATTGCATCTGTAAAGCTCCACAAGATCACATGAAGCCTCTGCTATGAAATATACAAAATCTTGACAAAATTCACATACGCACAAGGGCATACTTCTGAACATGCTCGACGACACCCACGGAACTTGCACAATTGACAGGTGGGAGCAAGCGGCAACTTTGAAGTATGCAAAGGCATCTTGTTTTTCAAAAAAAGCAGGAGTGCATCTCCATATCAATAAATAGTTGTTGATCCATCAGTGAGCATTCATCACAAAGAAAATGTTGAAAGAAAAATCGGGTGGACCGGGTGGACTAGCTACACCTCCTCCTCTGGACTGATTGCTACGGCGAGGTGGAGTTGATGGAGGCGGAGATAACGAGCGGCACCGGGATTTGGCCACTGTAGGGAATCCCAACGACTACCAAGCCATCCTTGCTGCACTAACTATGGTGATGTATTTTGTCTTTGCCCAAAACACACCGCAAGATGAATCAAGGGGAGCTCCATCACCGCAAGATGAACTGAAAATGCCGCTAAGGGGACTGAAGAATCACCAAATGTTGAACTGAATATATACAAGTGAAGGAGCATGAGCGTCCACGGTAACTCTATGTTACATAACAATAACTAAGCATATATGTCTATAAGTTGAAGGGTAACAGACCTCAAGATAGCAACGGACTTCCAATATTCATCTATTTTTGAGCTGCTGCCTTTTATTTTATTTTTTGACGTATCCTGCAAAAAGAAAATGGACCAAAATTTCAAAGATGAACTGAAAAAGACTACTCCCTCCGTTCACTTTTGTAAGACCATTTAGACATTTAAGGCAACACCTAAAACAGTTCAATTTCAGCTGTCCTAAAGGACTTACAAAAGTGAACAGAGGGAGTAACATAATTCAGTCGAGATGGATGTGGAAAATGATGACCATCCCTTATGGCTATCAAACAGACAGCTTGAACTTCTCGTTGGCTGCCACTTATGGCTGTCAATCATGCAAAATCCTGACAAAAAAAAACATTTTTCTCATGAAACCAAATTCTTAACTTGCTACATGACCATCTTTGAACCTCCTACAAGAACAGAATATATATGATACATCATTTTTTTTCTCTTGTTAAATCATGCACCCAAAAAATTAAAACACAACAAAATATCAGTTGTTTGGCTCCCAAACCTCTTGCATATATTTTTGGAACTGATGTTCTTTTTATAATTGAACTGTTGTTGAATGAATGCTCGCTGATGTGCCGATGAGTCTATTGTGCTCCGGAAATTTGTCTGCATCCGTGAGTAAATAGATTTTCTTTTTTGCTTCCTGCAATTTATTTTTGCATGGGTCAGAGTAACTCCAATGCAGCGGCCACATATTTTTGAATCTTTTTCTTGTTCTCTATATTTTTACGTGGTTTCTTATATGAACCTTTTGAATATTTGAATTCCTCATGACGATACCATCGAACCTTTTTAGATGATGATGTTGAACTTGTGTTGAGTACATCAGGGATAGCTTCCAGTCTTGAGAGACCCGATTACACAAAGAGAGGGAGGTGCATTGGAGTGAGACGGCCATCCACCACATGGCAGCATCCAGGGCGGAGCAATGGATGGCCTGCAGCCAGCTCTTCGAGGGACCGGTGGTGGAGCACCGAGGTGGACTGTTGAGCTGGGCGACGTACGGGAATAGGGTCGAGGAGCGGCGACCGTCGTTGACCCTGGAAGCAAGAAATGTGAATCAAGACGGTTAACTAGTTGAACTAAGATAGTCAACTAACCGATTGCAATAAAGAGTCTAAATCACTTTTTCTTCTGGTGGAAGTGGAGGAATGATTCAAAAATACATAAATTCATTTTTATTAACACAAAAAAATAACTACAACGACCAGGAATACAAAATGCACTGTACAGGAAGAGAGTAAACATACAACTCCCATTCTAAAATAATAAAACTTAATAGCTCTCAGAGTTCGAACTATTGTACACTTTTTTGTCGAACTGATGCAAAAATCCCCCATGTAGCAAATTGTCATACAATATAAAACCGATGAACCGAACCAATTCAATAACACAAATCGAACTTCTATATGTGCTTATTTATGAACTGATAATATAAATACGCAGTGAACTAGTAGACCCTCATGTTTTCCTTTTGTACAGAGTGTATGTTTTACGAGCTACACAGGCAAGACATACATGATAACTTGTTCATAAAAGCATTTGAATCATGTTCAAGCACCCACGTGAACACAATAAAAATCATTAGCAATTTGAACTTCAAAATGGACATTGTAAAAACAAATAGCAACATTTTTAAGCAACAAAAATTTGACAGCAAACAACTTTATAAAAACAACAAGCATAGTAGTGCAGCAACATACACATTCATCTCTTAAATCACTTCCTGTAATGCTTTCTACAGGTTAGTCGCATCCATTTCAAGCGGCACCAGCCTGCATCCCATAGCCCAAGTTACACATACGATGCAGTGTAGGGCCATCGTTTTTGATGCATGGTATCACTGACTTCACTGACCTCCTCAAGATGATGACCTTGTCCCACTACGACAGCTTACCGGTTATTAAAATATCAGCAGAATGTTACATTGCCGAGAGGTTTATGCTTCAAGGTCAATAAGCATTTTATTAATTAAAAGAATGAGAAAATAAACTATAAATGAGCTTCATACTATGAACGAATGAGCATAAAAATATTCTCTATACTCTGAGACTAAAGAGATTAGATACTAGAATGACTCAAGAAGAATTTTAGATTTGTAGGAGCACACACACCAAACTTGCTGATTTTTTCTTGAACTTATTTTAGGCGATTGCATCAGTACTAGAATGTCTAGACAAATAGTTCAGATTTGTAGCAGCACACACGAGAAACTTACAGAATTTTATAAAATAAAAACAAACTTACAAAATTTTGAAAACTGAACTGACAATTTTTCTGCACATGCACCCAACAATTTTCACTTCTAAAATAGTATGCATAAGTACCAAGCAATAGTATGCTAATAAACCATTTTTTACGGTGGTGTCGGCTCACTCCGTGCAACATCTCTGAACTTGGTGTATGCCAGCGGTAGAACTTCCTGGCCTTCCAAACTTGTACTGAAGATATGTACTGAACAACAGTATGCATAAGTATTCGAAGACATACAAGAGCTACACACAGCCGTGAGTTACCAAAAAACACAACAGTTTGTGCATTTTTATAAAGCTTCTATATGCATAACACAATGACATTTTTGGGCACTACTTCTGCATTTTTAGACATGCTATGCTAGAAATAACATGGTAACGGAAGTGAGAGAAATCAGATAAGATTGGTGAACTATGAAATGCACACACACCTTCAAGGCACAAATGCCGACCATTTCTGATGGCTCAATAAGCTAATTCTTCCTAAAAGCAGTTCCTTGAAATTCACGAAACTTTAGAACAGCAATGGCTATTTTTTCCTTGTCGAGAAAACAAGCGGCGACACGAGCAATTAGCGGCACTCTCGATTCGAAATGCAACCTATTAGCAAGATTCTTGAGTTCTGATTGAAGTCGAGAAGAGAGCATTCACCTAAATTTAGCCAACCCAAAGTGTTGTGTCATATAAAAATGTGGAGTTGTTATATGTGTAAAATTTGTTGTCATTGGAAAATAAGGCGCAATGTCTGGGACATAATCTAAGTGGAACTAAATAACTTGTACTTGATGAATAAACAAAGGCTAACCTTAATGCAAACTAGTCTCAACTTTCTCTGACCTTTTGTTGGTGTGAACTGGAGGTCCTCGACCCCGCGGCTCCTTCTGCAGGCTCCATTGTTTGCCGCTCAATCGCAATCCATGGTGTTAGAGCGGGGCACGTCCACGACGATGGCATTGAACGGCCTGGGGTGGAGGCGATGGACTTCTGCCTTGGCGTGGCGTAGCTCCATCGGGAAGGAGGCGAGTGGTGGCGGGAGGAGCATCACCGATTCTTGGGAGGCGGCGCCCGAGAGATATGACAGCGGGATGAACGAGGAAGTCGGGAGTGCACGATGGAGGTAGGTGGTGGGCATTGGGGAAGGAGGAGTGCGGTCTTGTGAGGAGGAAGTGGCCGTGTGCAGTCTGAGAGGCGATCGGCCGCAGGGAAGGAGGGTGGCGGCGATGGAGGGTGGGCCAGCGGGAAGGAGGAGGGTGTGATCTGAGAGGGCGCTCGGCCAGGGAGTAAAGGGAGAAGCGTGGCCAGGCGGGGAGGTCACCGCCAGGGAAGGAGGGAGCAGCGTGGGGTAGGGATCTGCTTGACCTGCAGGGAAGGAGGGCGGTGTATTTGGGATGGGCGTAGCCTTGGGGCATGGAGAGGTCGCCGACGGGGAAGGAGGGAAGCGGCGTCTTTGGAAGGAAGTGATCGGGGCATGGAGGTCGCCGTGGTGTGGGGAAGGAGGGGTGACCTTGAGGCGGGAATGCCGTGGGCATGGTGGAGCAATGCTGACAGTGGCGCATGGGTCACGGGGAGGCAAGGGAAGAAATTTGGTGTTGGGTGTCCTTTTTTTCTCGAGTTGTACCGTTCAGGCTGTTGGGCTCAATTTGGGAATTTGCCGATTGCTCCCTATATACGGTCGAGGATAACAGAATAATATTTTAGTCTTAATGTGAATAGTCATTTTATATATATATAGAAATTTTGTCTATTACCATTCTGAAAATTATTCTGTTACCCCTCGCCCCTATAAGGAGCGACGCGCGACACCATCTCTCCCTTTCCCTCTCCCTGACCCAGTCCACCAGCTCGAACCGGCCCGATCCAAAAGAAAAAAAGAATAGCTAGCTCCATCCTTCCCGATCCCCATCTCCTCCTACAGTGCGCCACCACCACCCGCCCGCCGTCACCCCTCGCACCGACGCCGTGCGCCGCCACCCCCGCCCGCCGCCGTGCAACGCCGCCCCCGCCCCGTGCCCCAGCCCCTTCCCTCACCTCCCACCTACTGCTACCCACGCGCCGGCAGCCCCAAACCCCGGCGACCCGAAGCCCTGCACCCCCAATCTCGGAGAAGCGCCCGTGCCGGCGACTTGCTCTGCGCCCCGACCCCATTTCCGGCGTCGCCCTCCACAGCCTCAACGCGCAGGCCATTCACCTCCGCCACCCCAGTCCGTTCTCCTCCGCCACGTATGTCCGTTCACCGCCGCCCCGAGAATCCCCGCTGAGCTCGTCCGCAACCCCGGCCTTCTTCGCGGCCACCCAGGTCTACATTGTGGGGCCATCGTGTTCTCTTCGCCGCCACTCAGGTCCGACGAGCCGCCGCAGGCAGGATCCTCTGCGTGCTAGCCTCGGTGCAGGCCCTACACGATGGCACGACATCGTTCATTGCTGCCACCATGGGCCGTTCAATGACACAGCGTTGAGTCGTTCGACACCGCAGCTCAGGAGTTTGCCTCCTTTCCCAACCTCCACTATGCTCCAGCTAAGGTCTCTCATGTTCTCCTCTCTCTCTCGTAACCTCTGTCTCATCTTTCGCTTGAATTCCTGCTAATGTTAGCTGTAGCTTGAATTGCTGAAATATTAATGTATTTTTACTCTGCTTGAAAATGCTTGAAATGCTGCTGGTGCTTCCCTATGCGTGACGATTCTGATTGTTTAGCACAAAGGGGGACGGGTACTTGTTGTAATGCTTGACATCAATCTACTGTCGGCAGTTAGAGAAAGAATAGTAGCAAGTCCAAGCTCTCTTTGAGTGGAGGTACATAACCAAGTCAAATGGTTGTTTTGGTTATGTTCAAGGAAACTCATAATTTTTATCTTTCTCCACTGTTAGCTATGTAATAAAAGTTCACTTTTCAATGCTTTAATAGTTCAATTGGTAAAAACAGTAGGTGTTCATTCTACAAAAAATCACTGACTTCTATATGTGTAAAGAAAGAAATGGAAATCTGTAAGTTCATACAGGGACATATATATGCTGAACTTGCGTCCAACACACGAGCATTTGCGTCCACCACTAAGGGGCATTTGCATCCCGCATATCAGCTACATGCTCAACAGTTGCACACTGCCGCTATGGACATGCACAAATGATATTAAGTAGAAGCTTGTTAGTTCATTTTTTTATTGATTTACCTTATTTAAGTAGTAGTGCAGCAATAAAAGGTGTAGTTGTACTGAGTTTTAGCTGCTATATGGGGAACCCAGTGGCCATTTATTTTGGTTTACAGTTCAGCTTGTCTATTCTTTTCAGTCTGTATGCTTTATTGTGCATAATCTTGAGGAAATCCCCAAAAATCATGTGTGCACTCAAGGTAATTAAGTGGCTTTGTAAATTCTGACAGTCCATCCCATACTATTCGTTGGAATGCCGCTGACAAACTTGTTATGGACTTATAAAAAGGCTGTAGGATTACTCGATGGATTTATACTGTGTGCTTCTCTGATTCTTAAGGAGATACATCATTCCTACTGTGCATATTAATTGTTTGTTAGAACGTAGACAGATTATGGTTTCAGGAATGGAAGTTTTAGGAAGAATTTGATGCTTGTTGAGCTACTGGAATAGGAGTCATTTTTGTAGTATAATACTGTATATGTCACTGAACTACAAAAAAAATCACATGGTGGATTAGTGGTGCTAATCTGTCTCAGTTCAACTAGTTAAATCGTCTCATTATACGTAGATGTGCTAATCAGTTTGACCGCCTCAGTTCAACCAATTAAATCGTTTAGGTTCAAATATATTTACTGTGCCAAGAACAAATATTAGTTAATCCTTCTTCCACTTCCTCCACAAGAAAGTAAGCTCTAAAAAGATTTTGTGTTTCCCCTTGCATAACAAATCATGGAACAACTTCTACTGACCTGGCTAGTGTGAGCATTGAAATAAAAAGCATAGTACATCAAGGAGCTCGTGTACAACGATACTGAAAGGAAAAACTGCTCCAGTTTTGAACTTCTTATTCAGTCATGCTATTACTGAGTGAAAATGGAGTGAAAGTGTATTGCAATTGATCTGTCTTAGACCTTGGCAATCCTCTATTTAGCTTGCTTGTTTTTTGGTCTGTAATTCAAGAACTTTGAGCTTCCTAATTCGGTTTTTTGTTAATTTGTTATGCCCAGTACAAACCGTTAAATCTGAAGAGGCTTCTAATTGCAAGAAAATGTACAGTCAGTGTGTTGTATATGCCATTCATGTATGAAAAATGTGCAGTCGGTGTGGTGCAGATGTTATAGCTTCTTTCAAAGTTCAAAACAGATGGTACATGAAGTACATGTATTCATGTGGGTTCTTGAAAGTTCTGTACAGGAATAGGCCGATGATTTTTGTGCTATGGATAATATGATTTATGTACATGTATTATATGTGTGGAAACAATTTTTGTGAGATGATGAAAGGAAAAATGGTTTGAATTAAAAATATTGATCAGTACGAGTTAAAAACGGTGGTCTATTCGGAATAAAAACTTAAAATATGCCGTGGTTTGTGGGGAGGTTCTGCTCACCGCCGGGTGCCACCATCTCTAGCGATTCGGCGAGACGCGTCCCTCGCATTACTACGATGTCGAGGCGGACAGTAGCCCTCTTTGTGACCTTTGCTATTCCTCATCTTGCAGGCGGGATCGATGATGCGGGAGCCGCCCACTTCGCTACAACCCCACGTGGATCTCTTTCTTTCTTTTCTCTCAAATTCGTTGAAAAACTTGGTTGCTTGTTCTTGTTAAAAAACACGACGAGACACGCGACAGCCACCCCAGTTCGGGTGTAGTAAGTACCTCAGTACGAGTTAAAAACGGTGGTCCGTTCGGAATAACAGAAATGACAGAAATTCAAATTGTAAAGTTCAAGCAAAAAAAGAAACCCCATGAAAATCACCTTAGTAAGTACCTCGGTACAAGTCGTAAAATGAGAGAAGTTCGAACAACATTGTCAAAAAATGTCGAGTTAAAAAAGAAGCAAAACAAACACATTTTCTTTTGAGTAAAATATAATTCAGTTCGATGATACAAACCATACAAGTACAGGGGCGACGATACAGTAAACCGTTGAAAACTTATGAAAAAAATATTACCCAAAAAACAGAGCAAAGTCTAGTTAGTGAAAACACGCTTAGTACAAACCCATGCAAGCAGCAGTACAAGTACCCTTTTTCGGAACCATTCAAAATTACTCTACAAAAAATAGCTCAGTACAAACATACACATATATCAGTACGACTACTCTGCTTTTCACACAAGAAAACAGCAAGATCCGTCATGCCGTATTCTAAATTACCCTTAAACGGTTGCGAAGTAGAGAAAACGTTCAACATGACTAAGTTTCGCATTTTCGATAGCTATCCAACGGTATATTATTTGCCATATTTCGACAAACTTTTAAAAAAAATCGCGTTCAAAATCAAATTTGACCGTATTCGAATTCGTTTTTAAACCGTAAGGAATTAGAAAAACATTTCTATATGAAAAAGTTGCGCATTTTCCATAGCTTTCCAAGGCGTATCATTTGTGTCAATCTGACAAACCGTTTGCAAAAAATCGCGAAAATACGTTTCGCCCAGAATTTCACCGTTTTTCAAATTACTTTTAAATCATATAGAATTAGAAAAAACAATACATATATGGAAGATGCGGATTTTGGCCAGCTTTCCGACGCCATCTTATTTGCTCAATTCCGACAAATGGTTTGAAAATTGAGTCCAAAATACGATTCGCGTTTTTGGTTTTGAAAAAAACGGTTTTTTCAAAACTGCTCTTAAACCACAATGATTTTGCAAAAATGTTCAATATACTTGAAATTTGGTTGTCAAGAGCTTTCCAACGATATATTACATGCCCGTTCCGACAAAAAAATTACAAAAGTTTTTGAACTAAAGAAGGCGATCTGTTAAACACGGTGAAAGCATCAGTTCAACCGCTTGAAAACATCGGTACAACCACCTGAAAAGCGTCGGTACAAAAGGGTAACAGAATAATATTACATTACAGCGTATGTAATAACCAGATGTGTGTGTGTGTATATATATATATATATATATATATATATATATAGTTGTTATTGTTATTGTTTTGTATGCAATCCCAACGCACAGCACACACGTCTTATTAGCAGCAATCGTCTGTGTTATTACCGGTCTTCGCACACATTTCTAATTACAGACCTGTTTGCAGCGTATCACACACATCTTGTTAAATTGAACCGTTTCTGTTATCTTAGCTCAACGCAAATAGTTCATCCGAGTGAACTGCTTGTCTTCTATCACACACACCTTGATTAGGCTGACCGTTTTTTTTGTTCCGCCTAACACAAACATTTTATCCGAGTGAACTGTATGTCGTATATCGCACAAACCTTTATCTGGCTGCCCGTTTTTGTTGTTCTGCCTCATCAGAAATAGTTCATTGTACTGAACTGTATGTCCCGCATCGTACACGCAAATAAAATCCAAACCGTGTTTGATGTATCCGCCATCGCAAATGTTTTTCACCTTTTTAACAGGTTTTTACATCATCGTTTGTGATTATTGCATCGCACACAGTTTCATCGAAGCGTCTCTGATTGTAGTGTCGCGTTAGCAGCATCCTGCAGTAGTGAATGTTCTCCTCGATGTTCTTGGAGATCTATTTTATGTAATCTTCTTTTGCGGTGCATTTATTGAGATATAATGAATTGTGGGTTTATGATCAGATTATCTATGAGTATTATTTGAGTCTTCTCTGAACTCTTTTATGCATGATTAAGATAGCTTTGTATTTCTCTTCAATCTATTGATTTGGTTTGGCCAACTAGATTGATCTATCTTGTAATGGGAGAGATGCTTTGTGATGGGTTTAATCTTGCGGTGTCCTCACCCAGTGATAGTAGGGGTAGCGAGGCACGTATTTGTATTGTTGACATTAAGGATAAAAAGATCAGGTTATTACCATATTGATTGGATCTATCCCTCTACTTCATGTCATCTTGCTTAAGGCGTTACTCCGTTCTTGTTACCTTAATACACTAGATGCATGCTGGATAGCCGTCGATGTGTGGAGTAATACTAGTAGATGCAGGCAGGAGTCGGTCTACTTGTCACGGACGTGATGCCTACATTCATGATCATTTCCTTAGATATCGTCATAACTATGTGCTTTTCTATCAATTTCTCAACAGTAATTTGTTTACCCACTATATGATTTCTTTAAGAGAGAAGCCTCTAGTGAAACCTATGGCCCCTGGGTCTAATTTTACCATATTATGTTCGGATCTATAAAACCAAAAACCAAAAAATACCTTGCTGCAATTTATTTATTTATCTTTACTTTATTTTATACTTTTACTTATCTTTTATACCTATCTCTATCAGATCTCACTCTTGCTAGTGACCGTGAAGGGATTGACAACCCCTTTTTTGCGTTGTGTGGAAGTGTTTGTTAGTTTGTGTAGGTGCATATATTGGAGGCTTGTGTATTCCTCCTACTGGATTGATACCTTGGTTCTTAACTGAGGGAAATAATTACCTCTACTTTGCTGCATCACCCTTTCCTCTTCAAGGGAAAAATCAACGCAAGCTCAAGAAGTAGCAGGAAGAATTTCTGGCGCCGTTGCCGGGGAAGTTCTACATCAAGCCTACCAAGTACCTATCATAAACTTTCATCTCTTACACTTTCATTATTTTCCATTTGCCACTCGTTTTCCTCTCCCCCACTTCTAAAACATTTTTACAAAAACATAAAAATATTTGCCTTTTTCGCCTTCTTCCCGTCTGTCTTTTCGTTTGTTTTTTGTTTGCTTGTGTGTTTGCTTTAAACCTATTATCATGAGTGATTTCAGTATGGCAGAAACAAATGATGGGAGAACTCCTAAAATTGGATGTTATACTAATCTGGATTCTAAAACTTACATTATGGGACAAGGGAATGTTATAGGAAAGGGAACCATCCAAGAATTCTTTAATTGTGTTGGAACTTTGACTTGTGATGATTTTCCTATACTTAAAAGAACTAAAACTTATGCAGAAGCTATTTCGCGCTTGATTTTAAACCTGAGAAAAGATTTATTCATACTCATCCTACTTTGCAAAGATTGTTTTATGAGTTGCCCGTTATAAAAGATCTTAGAGCTAAGAAAATAGCTACCTTTGCCCTTATGAATGAGTTTGATTACATAGTGCGGGAAGCTAGAGAGATCTTTGATTTTTATGGTATGAACCATGAAAAATCAGTGATAGATGAGATCCTTTACAATAGTGATTATGTTTTAAGACATTTGCTTGGAAATAATCAAATCTTTGATGAGAACCTTAAAGGGAAATTCATGTTTTGGATGTGATTCAACAAGTTTTCAATGATGTTAATCAACAATATTCTTGGATTGAAGCCACGAATCGAAGAGGTTATGTAGATGGGCAACTTGATAATGCTAAAATTTCTATGGATAATGTGATAGGGGCGAGGGCAAGGTTGTCAGAATCGCGATTTTGAATCGGATCGGAGCCCCGATGGTAGGATCGCAAATCGTAGAATCTTCACTATCAGGATCATAGAAGCGTAGATTCTATGAAGTAAAATCATAGAATCAGAGGGGTTAGTTTGGGTCGTAAAGTCGTAGAATCGTATAACAGAATCGTGATTCTGACAACCTTGGGTGAGGGCGTCCCAATCTTTTGATGAGATGATAACTATCGATTTGGTGGAGACGACTTTGATGATCCAACTACAAACATGCACGAGGTTGCGCCTTAGCAATCACTAAACCAACTCCGCGAGGTTATTGACCATACTGGAGCATGATCAACCTGACCACGAAGGTCTATTCCTGCAAGCAATCGAAGAAAAAGCAAGAATATGATAAAGCAATCTGAATATTGCGAATATGGATGAAGTATTGATAATGGTGGGGATCCGAAAGCGATCTTGGTCTGGTCATTGGACACAAACGAAGTACACGAACTTGCATTGGCTAACTTTTAACTACACAAATCCCCAAAACTAAGGTGGTGTAGCACCAATAATAAGCTATGGACGAAATTTATGAAGGACATGTTGTATATTTTTTCCATCTTCTTATATGTCATCATGGTGGCTTCAAAGTGCGGAAATCTCCTCCGAAAACTCCGTTCTTGTTCCCTTCGCGTGCACCTTCACCATAGTGCTTGATCATGCTCTAGTGTTCATACTTCTTGTCCATGCTAGGTGCTTCAACTGTAACCAACACAAATATATCTAAGTTAGGCAGCATCACAGTCTCATGAACATTAGAAATATTACCAAGAAACGAAAGTACCTGATAATTTAACAGGCGTGTGCGAGCTCTAGTAGTTGGTCCACTAGGTATAGCAGCAGGGGCTATGGGTGTAACTATGGTAGCCATGTCCTCATCATCCTCCCCTTCTTGAAAACAAAGCCGTCCTCGGCGTTGCCTAATCCGAAATGTAGCTAACAAAAGAGAAAAGGTGTACACATTGTATATGTATATGTCATCCATTTTTATCGATCTCAGTTGTGGCACACATGACACATTTATACAAGAGCACTCTTCAGATGTCATCGAATATAAAGCCAAAATATTATCCCAATAAGTTAAAGGCATGAATATATTGCAACTGAGTTTGCACATATAAGTGAAGCTCTTATTCATATAAAAAGGTTGGCAATGCTCATCATTAAACCATCCCAACATTGGTGAATAAACTTTAATTGTTTCCAAATTACATGTTAAAACATGCTTAAGTAAGCAAACATGCAACAAGTCATTCGACATAGAATCATCACCAAAATTGGGCGTCATATCAAAATGATTAAACATTGGCACAATTATTTTCAAACGTATTTGATCCAAATCTGATTTATTCCCTGATTCACATGGTTCTTTTGCATCAACAGTTAATTCAACGGGTGCACTTAGAATTGTTGATACTGCAGTTATTTGATCACATAGCAAAGTCAAATCACCAACATAGTCCTCTAAAATTGGTGGTGTGATCAAAGTAGTGGGTAGGTCATCACATGGTGCATTTAAATTAACAAGGCATTCATCATACTCATGTGGAGGTGGAAGATCGGTACCTTTCTCATTACCTCTTATGATCAACTCAGATGATGTAGGCACTCTCAGTGGTGATGTGTCACATGGTGGAGGTGATGTAGTCCTCAGAACAACGGATATGGTTGCAATAGCACGCCTAGTAGTTGAAGGAACAACCATATCATCTCTTGGGATGTGCACCTTGCGCTTGTTCTCCTTGTTGTAATAGAACGCTTATATTTCCAGTTTAGCTTTACAAGCAAGACGAGACAAACGCTCCATAGCATAACACTCTTCATGAATTAGTATCTCCTGAATATAACGGTTTAATCCTCCCCAAAATCTATCCATAAAATCATCTTCAGTTTCCTCTAAAAATCAGTGCAACAAGATAGTTTGTAAATCATCATAATATTTTGTTACAGTGTCACTACCTTGTTTTAAATGTTGTAGTTTTTTAATCATGCCATGAGTATAATAAACAACAATGAATCTATCTCTCATGACAAGTTTTAAATCATCCCAAGTAGTAGGTGTGACGCCCCCGATTCAAATGTGTACGATCAAGATCAGGGACTCACGGGAAGATATCACAACACAACTCTGGACACAAATTAAAATAATACAAGCTTTATATTACAAGCCAAGGGCCTCGTGGGCTCGAATACATAAGCTCGAAAACATAAGAGTCAGTGGAAGCAACAATATCTAAGTACAGACATAAGTTGAACAAGTTTGCCTTAAGAAGGCCAACACAAAAGCATCTACGATCGAAAAGGCAAGGCCTCCTGCCTGGGAGCCTCCTAACTACTCCTGGTCATCGGCGGTCTCCACGTAGTAGTAGGCATCGGCGGTGGCATCGGCTCTGAGCTCCGACATCTAGTTGCATCAACCGGAAAGAAGAAGAAAGGGGGAAAAGGGGAGCAAAGCAACCGTGAGTACTCATCCAAAGTAGTCGCAAGCAAGGATCTACACTACATATGCATCAAGATCAATGAAATGGGCATGTATCGTGAATTGTGGTATCTTGCGAGAATGCCGGAAAGATAAGGGGAAAGCCTAGCCTATCGTAGACTAGCATCTTCAAGCAGCTCCAAGCATCTTGCAGCATTCAGAAGAGTACAGAAAAGCATAAAGTAAAGTAGTACTAGTAGTAGTAGTGTTATCAACCTCGGCCAGAGATCCTTTCTTGACTCCCTGCGAGAAAGCAATCCTAGAGCCATACTATCTATTTCTCATCACAAGTATCCAATTCTAGTTGTATCAATCGGGATACAACTCCGAGTGTCCGTTACCGTAAGACAGGCTATCGATATATGTTTTCTTACTGCAGTGCACCAACTTACCCATCACGCTAGCTTAACTCCGTAGGACACACTTTCTTGGGTCATGCAGCCTCGGCCAAACAATATGCCGCATAACTGACCTAGGCTTAATAGAGAGGTTAGCACGCCGGACTAAACCTATGCCCCCAGGGGTCATGGGCCATTGCCCCGGGAACTCCTGCACGTTGCGTGGGCGGCCAGTGAGCAGACCTAGCTACCTCCTTAAAAAAGGTAGGAGCTTACCGGTCCAACTTTGGCGCGCCGCCGATCACCGACGTCTAGTAAGCTTCGGTGATGTATCTGACGCAGCATACGCCCATACTATGCCCACATGATGGTTAGTGCTATCAGGCCAGAGGCCCCTTAGATCAAATATCCAAATCATAGTGGATTAGGAATGCGCGGTAACAAGCAGAGACTCACGAAAGATGTGACCCCGTCGCCCCGTCTCGAGGACTTGTGGCAAGGGCTAAGAATGCCCGACCACGCCTTGTAATTATCTCACGGGCACCCTCCAGGTCAACCCGACTCCTCATCACCCGCAATTAAGCTCGCGTGGGTACTCCTCAGGGCCGACCCGTCTTTAGTAACATGGTTCAGTGTAAATTCATAGTAACCATAGTAACCATGTGTCTAACACCAAGGGGAAAGTGATGTGCGATCTTGCGGGGCACAGTCTTCGATCCCGTTGATCGTGTCTTCGATAATCCAGGTAGGCGATCCGGACAAAGTGGGGGTCTCTGATGGGTCTCTACCCAACCTATACTAAACAGTTTAGGATAAGCAGGTAGGTAACAACAGCAGGTTACAATAAACAGGCTATGCATCAGAATTGAAGCAAACAATAACAGCAGCAAAATCTAATGCAAGCATGAGAGAATGGAATGGGCGATATCGGGATGATCAAAGGGGGGGGGGGGGTTGCCTGGAAGCTCTGCTGAAAAGGAAGAAGTGTCGTCGATGACGTAGTCGTACTCAGTGGCAGCATCGGTCTCAGGGTCTACCAGAGAGAAGAGGGGGAAGAAATAATAAATATAAAGCAAACAAAGCATCATAAAGCATGACATGACGAAAAGCAGAACTAGGGTCGACCTAACACAAGTAGAAAGAGGGTCAAATGTTAGACACATTAGTCCCGGTTTGTAACAGAACCGACACTAATGTGTCCATTAGTGCCAGTTCCAACGACTAGGCGGGAGGAGACCTTTAGTACCGGTTCCTGGCGAACCTTTAGGTTCGTGCCATGAACCGGTACTAATGAGAGTGGTGGCAGGATGTTGTCAGTCTGGGGCCCCTCCAGCACCTTTAGTACCGGTTCGTGCCACGAACCGGTACTAAAGGTCGTCGTACATAAACCTTCCATCCACCCGAGCTCGCTCTGTTCTTCCACTTTCCCCGCACTTCCTCTGTTCTTCCCCTATCTTCCTCGAGCTCATCACAAATTTTGCCCAAAATTTGTCAAGATTTGAAGGCCCCCATCCATTCAAATGATCACAAAGGTTAGCAACTTTGTCCTTTCATCTCTCATTGCTAGATTAGCTCTTGCAATGCTTTGTATAGTGATTAATTTGTGAGTTTAGTAATTTGGGAGGAATTATATGTGCTAGTATTTTATTTATATGCAATTTGAGGTCAAAAATAACACTTAGTTTGCATATGTAGGTGTGGTTTACTTAGTGCCTTCTAAATCTCCGTCGTAAGCACCGTCGATCGCCCGCACCGTCCCGTCGGCGGCACCACCTTGTGGTGAGGCTCTTTTTCATGAATGTTTTACATTACCAAATTGATGTTTGTGTGATTTGGATATATAGTTACTCGTATAATTATCTTACCTGTATGTTGTTTGTTATACATAGTGCCATGGTTTTGATATCCGTCCCCGTCGGCCCTCGTCCTTGTTATGATTCGGATGTGGTATATTCTCTTTTAAAACTAGTTGTTGCATTTCGTGTTTTTGACAAATTATGCCCATCAAGTTGACATAGATATTTTTATCTAGGAGGTATGTGAACCAGAAATTCCAACCGACCCTATTGTCGAGAGGTTAAATTTAGTTGAAAGAGAAAACCAGTATTTGAAAGAAAATTGAAAAGAATTGAGGGGAGAAGATGGAATTGGAGTTGCATGTTGCCGATGTAAATCGATGATCACAAGATCAAGATGGAGAAAATGTGGTTGAAGATTAGAAAGATTAGAAAATATGCCATTGATAGTGTGGCTTGGTATAATTATTCTTTTGGATCAATTGTTACCTTTGTTGCGATCTTGATCGCATTTGTTGTTGCATTTAAATTCTTTAGCTAGAGAGTTATTTGTATGTTGCATTTAATTAAGTGTTGTATATGAACTTTATGTATGAACTTTATATATGAACTTGTATTAATTTGGTCTATTCGGTGTTGTGTAATGAAGATGAGCCGACAATGGATGTATGATGACCGATGCTCTCCCGAGTTCATTAATGGCGTGCATACTTTTATGCTTGTCACCGAGGCAAACAAGCGGGCAGATGGTTTTATGCCTTGTCCATGTCTTTGGCTGTAAGAATGGTCGCAATTACTCTACGTCAAGAACCATTCACGTCCACTGTTTGAGTCGGTTTCATGCCCCACTATAATGTTTGGACCAAGCACGGAGAAAGAGGGGTTAAGATGGAAGACAATGAAGAAGAAGAGGACGACGACAGCTATCCTGACCATGGGTTCCCAGAATACGATGATACAACAATGGGGGAAGAAGCTGAGCCGGTAATGCGGGAAGAAGCTGAAATTTGGCAATGCGGGAAGAAGCTGAAGAAGAGGCATCAGATGAGCCAGTTGATGATCTAGGTCGGGCCATTGCCGACGCAAAGATAAACTGCGCAAGTGATTTGGAGAAGAAGAAGTTGCAGAGCATGTTAGAGGATCACAAAAAATTGTTGTACCCGAATTGCGTAGGTGACAAGAAAAGGCTGGGCACCACACTGGAATTGCGGCAATGGAAGGCGAAGAATGGTGTATCGACAAGGGATTTGGAAAGTTGCTTTGGTAATGATAAAGAATATGCTTCCAAAGGACAAACGAATTGCCCGAGAGTACGTCTGAAGCAAAGAAGGTTGTCTGCCCTCTAGGGTTAGAGGTGCAAAAGATACATGCATGCCCTAATGATTGCATCCTCTACCGCGGTGAGTACGAGGATTTGAATGCTTGCCGGTATGCGATTGCATTGCGCTATAAGATCACCATGATGACCACTGGTGATGTCGAGGGCGGCGCCCAGAAGAAGATTCCTGCCAAGGTGATGTGGTATGCTCCTATAATACCACGGTTGAAACGCGTTGTTCCAAAACAAAGAGCATGCCAAAGCGTCTGACGGCAACCTGAAGAAGACCGTAAGAAAGACGGAAAGTTGAGCGTACCTGCTGACGGGTCGCAGTGGAGAAAAATTGAAAGAAAGTACGGGAAGGAGTTTACAAATCCCCCCGAGGTAACCTTCCATTGCAACCCAATTCCAGCGGGCTATGCTCGTGTCTTGGTTGATGAGGTGGTGGACCCATATTCGGGGCTACAGCTTGACACTCCTGGAGGTGACGACGAGCACACATTGGGAGAGGCCATACATCGTATCATCCTATGGAGAAAGGATTGCATCGTCTTTCGAAGGCCACCGACACCGCGTCAGCCGACTCCTCATCGAAGTCCGCCATCGAGTCAGCAGACTCCCGCTCCTCCAAGTCCGGCACAGCAGCAGGCCACTCCTCCTGCTTCAAGTCCAGCATAGCGTGAGGCCACTCCTCCTGCTTCAAGTCCGACACCGCGTGAGGCCACTCCTCCTACTTCAAGTCCGGCACAACGTGAGGCCACTCCTCCTGCTTCAAGTCCCGGCCTGACTTCAGCCACTCCTCCTCCTCCAACTAAGCCACGTCAGCCGTCTCCGCCGCCTCAACAATCACGGAAGAGAGCCGCCGTAGCTATGGTGCGTAGCGGTACAAGTCGAGGTAGTACGGGAGGTACAGGCGGGGGCAAGCGATTTCAATATGGTCCAAGCCTCGCACCTCTTCTGCAGAGGCCTTACGGCAGGTCCGAGGAGGAAACCGCAGCCATATCGAAGGCCGAGGTGGAAGCCCATTTTGCACCAAAACCGCCACCGCCGCCAAGGGACAAAGTGCCTGAGGAAAAGATTGACCACTTCATTCGTCTGGCTAGACCACCAGCTCCCAAGCCTGTTGACACAGACTATGAGCGCCACCTCAGGAAGTTAAATCGAGCACATCTATAGAAAGAGGCGAGCTCGAGCTTGAGCAAATCAGCTGGCAGAAAATGCGAACCGTTCCCCAGCTGGGAGAACAGACGGCACAATCAATCCCCCCGCTTGTTGTGCCAACAACACATGAGAGTAGGCGCGCCCAATATTATTGTGGGCAAACCATTAACGTTCCCCAGCTGGGCGATGTGGTAATAACCGAGGAGCATATAAGGCAGGCTGAAATGTTCAAGATCACTGTTGGACAACTCCTCGAGATCGAGCCCATGCCTCCGCTTAGAGAGGAGGAAATAAAAGCGGAAATATGTCCGGGGCCAACCTTTGGTCAAGCAGGACAAGGTCAAGAAGCTCCCAACGAGAATGTATGAATTGCATCAATGGTAGATGGACATTACCAAGATTTCCAATCGAGTGTCCCTCATGGTGAATGTCAAGAAGGATCATTACTACCATGAGAAAGCTGTGTCCGTTGAGTATTCAGAACTATTTTAGTTATACAATCATGACACACTCGACAAATCTATCGCTTGCTATTATGCATGGCGATTTCTTTACGTAATTTAAGTCTCAAGCTAGTCAGTAGTGATCCTTTTGATCAATCATTACCTGTAATTATCCTCACTATATTCTTTTCTGTGGTATTATGCATGATGAAGATGTATGAAATGAAAAAAGGTGGACGCTATGGCATTGGGTTCATTGACCCAAATACCATTAGTGAATACACATGGAACTTAGATGCATATCATGAAAAAAGTGTAGAGGAAAGCATGCTAGAGTTCTTGAAGCGCCTCAATACCAATGAAGATATACTACTTCCTTACAACTTCCAGTGAGTCACACTGTCTTATACTACAAATTCTCTGTTTTTGCCTACTAGTTAGCTACATGTTTTTGCTTACATATGCCCGCTTAATTAAGACATGCAAACGTGTGTGCATGCAGATTTCACTGGATCTTGTTAATCATTAAAGTTGATGAAGGAACAGTTGAAGTACTAGACTCACTACTTAAGAAAGCAAGTGACTACACCATCGTGAAGGGGATAGTCAACAGGTAATTTCAATCATTATTAACTATATCTTGGCCTATTTAATAACCCATTTATTCATTTTCTTTGTTGGCGGGCAGGGCTTGGGCAAAGTTTATCAGCGTCCTCGTGCCAATGGAAACAAAATCTGAAATGGTATCGACCCAAGGTAAGTAATTAAGTAGTACTAGCTAGCTGCCATCTCTTTAATTATCATGCTTGATTAATTATTATCGATGAAATTCCATTCTCGTAAAGGCCACTGAAGCGGTAGCCGGGGAATGATCTGTGTGCATACTACGTTTGCGAGAACATTCGCATGATGACGTCCAAAGGAGCAGATCTCAAAGACAGGACTGGGTACGTTTGTCAGAACACTATTCACAATTTTTACACCATTATCGATATATCTAGTCACACAACTAATACACATGCATATTGATCTCCTTCTTAACAGTTTAGAGAGGTGCGGGAGAAGCTCCTAGAAGAGGAGCGCATAGAAGCAATTCAAGAGGAAATAGCGGGATTTTTGCTCGACCAGGTCATAGATCCCAAAGGGAATACTATTACCCGCTACCGCCCCCATGAACCACTTCCAATTGTCATCGTGCTCAAGGCACCAATTAGGCTAATGCCACTTGGCTCAAGGCACCAATTAGGAGACATTGTATATATATAGCTAGCTAATTGTATACATGTGTGAATTAATGGTGGTTACGAGACATTCGATGATATATATATATATATATATATATATATATATATATATATATATATATATATATATATATATATATATAGACGGTCTATTATGCTAATATTAGCAGAATAACTATTCTGCTAATATTAGCAGAATAACTATTCTGCACACTACTTCGGTACTGCACGCTTATTCTGCTAATATTAGCAGAATAACTATTCTGCACACTACTTTGCATCGCACGCTCAATGTAAGCGCCTTTGCATCATTTTGACGACGAAACCTTTGCAATAGAGACTAGTGAACTTCTCTTTGGAAAAAAACTGCACGCGTTAATTTTTCGGTACTGTTTTCGCTCTAATTTTATAACCGTTTGTCGGAATAAGGCGTGTAATATACCATTGAAAAGCTATGGATTAGGCGCAACTTCGACATGTTGAACACTTTTCGAGATTCCACACGGTTTAAAAGCAGTTTTGAAAATAGTGCGGCGGATGACGAGTGGCAGCGAGCGTTTTTTCGCGTTTTTTTTCTAAACTGCTTGTCGAAATGAAGCAAATGATACGCCGTTGGATAGATATCGTCGAGGCGCATCTTTTTCATATATAAATCTTTCTCTAATTCGTTACGGTTTAAGAGCAGTTTCAAATATACTAATTCGCGGAATTCTGTTTTTTAAATTTTTTCAAATTTTCGGCACTGTTTTCGCTCCAGTTTTTTAACCGTTTGTCAAAATGAGGCGTGTGATACTCCGTTGGAAAGCTACGAACGAGGCGCAACTTTCATATGTTGCAATGGTTTTGAGATTCCTTACGGTTTTAACTTAATTTTGAAAATCGTGTGGCGGACGATGAGTGGCAGCGGCCGTTTTTTGTGAAATTTTTACAAACCACTGGTCGGAATGATTCAAACAATACTCCGTTGGAAAGATATCGACGAGGCACAACTTTTTCATGTAGAACACTCTCTCTAATTCTTTACAGTTTAAGAGGAATTCCAAATTTACCGAAATGCGAGCACTCTGTTTTTCGCGACACCAAAATCGACGTGGGTACTTCATCCGACTGAAAACCACACTTATCGGACGAAAAACAGCACTGCATCAGGCGGGTAAGAGAACTGCATGATTTCTTTTTTGTTTAGACGTAAATTTTTGAAGACGAGGAAGAAAACCGCACTGCTTTTAGACTGAAAACCACACTGCATCAGACGGGCTAGCGGACTGCATGATTTCTTTTTTGTGGGACGTAAATTTTTGAAGACGAGGAAGAAAACTGCACTTCTTTTAGACTGAAAACCGCACTGCATCAGACGGTAAAGTGAACCCCATAACTTTTCTTCTCTTTTTTTTTAACTTTTTTTGTTTTATGGGAACCACATGGTCAAAGTTTGTGAACCGTCTGACCGAGATTAGAGAGCTGCATTTTTTCGGTGAAAGTGAATCATAGGGAAGAAACTAGCGGACTACATGTAAAAAGAAACAAACTTCTATGATGATTTTTTATTGTTTTTAAAGGGAATGTTTTTACAAGGGAAACCACAGGAGTGCACTGCAAACATACATACTGCACTGCAAGCATACAGAAAACAAGTGAAAACAGCCACATGCAACAATACAAATTGTTTTCTAAAAAATCATAATGACCTGGGTGTACTACATACATACCCACACCGCATTGCAAATATATACAAAAGGAACTACATGAACATGATGCTTCCTTTTTTCTCGCATATGCAAAAATGAACTAACATATAGTACAAGTGAACCGCATCTGCAAGAGTGTGACACGAGAGTGCCAGCCAGCCATCAAGATGAGCACGCACAGGCTTTGGCCGTCGGGGTGCACGGCCACTTCAAGACGAGCACGAGGGGTCCGAGGTGCACTGCACTGCACGCCAGACACGTGAGCACTGCATGCCAGCACCGCGCGCACTGCAAGCCTGCACCGCTCACACTGCACCGAAGACCCAGGCGAAACTGCATTTTTTTTGTGCCCTAGCGAAATCTGAAAATGCCAAAAATTCCATGAACTTCGTCAGCGCATCAACCGCACCGCATCAGCCCCCAATCCCATGAGCTGCAGAGGTGAACCGCTGGTCTCATCGGCGACGGGCCGTGCGCCCTGTGCAGCACCACCCGCGCCATCTGGCGGGGCCAGGGCTCTGGCGGCGGTGCAGCATGGCCGATGACACTGCTGGAAGGGTCCCTAGATCTGGTTGCCAGGGCTCGCCGCTGCGGAGAGTGGCCGAGCAGCAAGTTAGCGCGAGCAGTTTTTCAGACCCTAGGAGATTCAGACTATAGGAGATGTTGGTGACGCGCCAATGAACTGCATTGGACAGCTAACCCCGCTGCACTGGAGCGTCGAATGAACATGCCGAACCGCACATCTTAATCTCAATAGACTCAAAACTTGCAAATCTTCTTCAAACAAAAAAACAAAGTGCATCTGACCCGCCCCAACGCCCGCTCGTGGACCTCGTCATGCGTATGCGAACTGCAGCGACAAGCTAGCTCCCCGAGCACTGCACATAGAGAAGAACAGAGCTGCACAATTCCCAGAATAGAGCTGCAAAAACCGATAGAAAAGAGCTGCAACAAGTATTTCAGGGGCTGGCCATGGAGATCGAGGGTGTCCTCATCAACGCCGACAGAGGCATGTTGTGCCGGAGTGCCCTGTGTTCGCCGGAGGAGCACCACAACTGGTGATGGGCGGATCCATTCCCGGAGCACGGACGAGCTGCACCAGCGGGAGGGCCGGCGCGGCCTGGATCTGGCGCCTCCTCTCCTCCACACACGGTGCCCCCTCCCCTGACCTGCAGCTAGATGGGATCCGGGCCGAATCTGGGCCAGGGGTGGAGGCGGCGGCTGACGGTAGGTGGTGGGCGGCGCAAAGAGAACCCGTGCCGCGGGGTAGGCGGATCCGGTCGCCGGCAGCCGCGCTGGGCACCTGGGAGGAGGGAGGTGGCCGGCTTAGGAGGTCGCAGCCGGGGTAGGTGGATGGACGGGGTTGGGAGGAGGGAGGTGGAGGAGGATCCCGCCAGATCCGGTGGCCACAGGGCGATGGTGGGAGGAGGGACCGCCGGATCCGGTGGCTGGACGTGCGGAGCGGGAGGATGGCTGGCTGGGAGGCGGCGGTGTGGGGAGAAGGTGGTTGTGTGGGTGTGTGTGTGTGGGGGGTGTGATGGCAGGCGGTGGTGCGGGGAAGAAGGTGAGGGCGCCGCGCGGAGGGGCTTTTGGGTGGGCGTCGGTGTTCAGAATAAGCAGTTTTGAGGTGCAGAATAAGGTCTTAAGGGTGTTATCATAATAGACCCACCCTATATATATATATATATATATATATATATATATATATATATATATATATATATGATCGGTTCTACTAGAAATTCTATTTATATATATGCATAACGTAATACGATATGTAGCATCGTAAAATACCAAAGAAACGAAAAAGAATTAAATGGAAAACACAAAATTAAATGAAAAAGAAATCATAAACCCAAACCCCCAACCTTTTAATACGGTTGGTTTCACCAACCGGTACTAAAACTCCCTGCCCCGAGCTGGCTCGTGCCACGTGGTTGCCCTTTAGCACCGGTTACGTCTTTGAACCGATACTAAAGGGGGGCCTTTAGTGCCGGTTACTGAACCGACACTAAAGGACCTTACGAACCGGTGCTATTGCCCGGTTCTGCACTAGTGTAACAAAGTGTTGCACGATATAGGTGAAGGGGGAATTCAACCGGGAATGTTTTCCCGGCTCCGGACCTGTGTCAGATAGATGACCGGAGGGGGAATGTTCCATGTTCAGCATGCTAGGGGCATGTGGCAAATGAACGGACCACGTATTCGGATTCGTTGGATTTTGTGAGCAACTTTCATGTATAAAACATTTTCATCCGAGTTACGATTTATTTTCTATGAATTTTAAAAGATTTAAACATTTCCTGAAATTATTATTAACTAAAAAGATAATACTACATCAGCATGATGTCATCCTGACGTCAGCAGTCAACCAACCAGTTGAATGGTCAAGCTGACGCCGGGCACCCACCTGTCATCCACAGTGGTTGGTTTAACAGAGTTTAACTAATCTAATTAGCTAATTAGGCACTGGGCCCACCTGTCATTGGGGGCTTATGTTAAACTAATTGATCTAATTAACTTAATTTAACTATTATTATTTGTTATTTAGAAATTTTTTTTTAGCAAAACAGGGGTGCGGGCCCTTGTGGTTATAGCCGCAGGGCTAGCCATCGCGGAGGGTTAGCGGGCGCCGGGTCGCGCGTGGGCACCGGGCGCCTGTGCCGGGCGCGGTCGAGGCCGACGAGGGAGCGACGGCACCCGCAGGAGGCCGAGGGCGTGGCGGCCTGGCGGAGGCAGACCGAGGCGGTGGCGCGAGGGCGCGGGTGAGGCTGTGGCCGGGCGCCGGCCAGTGTGGTAGTGTGCGGACGAGCGTGCGGTGGCTCGGCGAGTGTGCTAGCTGGCCGGAGTGGTGGGAGGCAACATGGTGAGCGGCGCAGCGCGGCAGAAGAAAGAGGCGGGGCAAGGCTCACGCACACAGGGGGTTCGAGAGCGCGAGCAGAGGCGACTGCGGGGACATGGTCAGCAAGCGGGCGCCGGCAGCAGAGTTGCAGGCGGAGGCGGCAACAACAACGTGTGGGTGGGAGCGAGCTGCGGGCGCGGGCACCTAAGGCGACGGCAGCGAGCATGCTACGTGCGAGCAGGAGCGGGACGAGCACGGGGCCCTGGTGGGCACGGCTAGGCGCGGTGAGCGTACGAGACCACGAGGAGCATGGATGCGTGCTCGGGCAAGCTTGCCGGAGAGCATGGCCATGAGTACGGGCACGACGACGGCGACGGGTACGGCCACGGCAGGAACGGCGACTACGAGCGCGGATAGAAGCGGGGTAGCGAGGGGAAAGGGAGAGGAGCTCACCGGGGGGACGCACGGTGGTCCGGTGGAGGTTTAGGAGCTGCAGAGTTCGTCGTAGATGGAGAAGACGCCGGGGTCGGAGGAGAATGGTGGCGGTCGGAGGAGGAAGACGGGGCCATTAGCATCGGTGCTTCCGGGCTCCAGCAGAGGGCACCAGAAGACGAGGTGGAGTTCGGCGAGGTCCGTGGACACGAGCTACGGACGCGGAGATGACGGCGGGCGCGGTGGCGTCGCAACGATGGTGACGGGCGTGTCGGCGTGAGGTGGATCTGGAGGGGGAGGTGGAGAAGGAGGGAGCAAGGGGAGCGGTGAATCTGGGAGGCGAGGAGGCAAGTGGGGAGAGGTGGGATCGAGGGGTCGGGGCGTGGCGCCCTTATCCCCTCCTGGTGTCGGCGTCGGCGAGGTGGTCCGGGTCGACCAAGCCCCTGTAGCGACCTGGTCGCATGAACAGGGGAGAGAGGAGGGTTCGGTGACGATGGGCCGGTCTTTAGTTAGGTGGGCTAATAAGCCGAGTACCTTAGGTCATCCTCCTTTTATTTTTTGTTTTCCATTTTCTCTTTTCCTTTTGCATTTTGTTTTTGTACCAAATGAGTTTTGTTTTGCACAAAACATGGCACATAAATATAACACAATATATTGAGATGGAAACAAAAAGTATGGGGTCAAAAGGAGTTGTCTAACCATTTTTGGAAACTAAAAAGGCCAATTTAATTCTTTCTTTGGACCAAAATTAATTCCTGTGGGCATTTTGGGAATTCAAAAGAGGTTGGTTCCAACATGACAAATATCCACGGATTATTTTACACCCTTTGAACATTTTAGTTTGCATCTTTTAAAAATTTGAATTTTGGACTTTAGTTTGATCTTGAATTTGAATTGTGATTTGGATCAAGTGAAGATTAGCAACAGTAACCTGATGACATGGCACCATTAACAGGGGATTACTGTAGCATGACACTGGGGGTGTTACAATTCTCCTCCACTACAAGAAATCTCGTCCCGAGATTTAAGTGGGGAAGTAAAGAGTAACTTCGGGAGAACTAACCCTTATAGGGTTAATTATCTGGTGAACAATTCAGAGAATGAGGCAGAAGTATCTCTCGAGTGGAAACTTAATAAAACATCGAGAGAATTAAAGCAGGCATGAGAATTTTCAAGCGGTAGGAAAATGTTCGATGCCTGAAACAGAGGGTGAGAGGGGCTCAGAGCAACGGAATAAATATCGCGTCTGACACCCGAATAGAATAAGTGAGGCAAGGTGGCTCGTAAAAATACATACGCAGCCAAGTGTAAAGTATACTTCAAAATCAAGGTTGTACGTGAGTCAAGTTTCGATCCTGTGGAACTGTGGGGTATGGGCCCACCATGTGGGTTAAAAAGTAGGAAGGGTGCTGACATCTTGCACGGTCATAATAGCAAGACATGTCAGAGAATAGCCTGTCAGTTATGTTGGCAATAATGTTGGTACCAAGGGAGAGGGACGAAGAGAACCATTTTCCTGCTTGTTGAAACGAGGCGGACCAATAGGAAAAGGTCTCGTCCATCGGTGGTTACTGGAATGTCAATAGCAATAATAACAGGGTCTTACTGCCAAATTGTGCACCGAGGTGTTTACATAAGCAGGGAACTATTACTGCTTAAATCTCATGAATCATAGGAAAGGTTAAACAGAACAATGGAAGGGAAAAATATGATTGTTAGTTTAATCAGAACAATAGAAAGGAAAATGTGTTTAAACACAATTGTAAGGAGTATTCCCTTCCCAAGGACAAGCATAGGTCGATATCCATGGTAGGATAGTAAGTAGGTAACCAACTAGGTAAAGGGGCGGGGGAATTCATGTTGTTACCCATACAATAGGGTATGGATAATCGATCAAGAAACATTTAGTAGTGCGCTTCCAATGTTCTTATTGACGATTGAAGTACCATAGACATGCTTCGGGATATCATTGACATGGTCATTAGGTAAAAGTCAGACTTTTGAATTCACAAAGGATCCTGCGGGAACTGCTAGAATAGTTCGTACAATTTCATCATTGAAAGATGAGGATGTGGCCGATGGGTTCAATAGCAATCCATCGACATGTCAAAGGGATGCCAAAATGATATGAACAAAATTGTGTTGGGGGCAAGGCAAGAATGTTGTCGATGATAACCCAAATCATCGAGGGGCACGGATGGTATTTCTCATCATGAATTCAATTGATATCCTGGAGGAGCATCAGAATGTTGATGATGACCACGACACATTTGTTGAGAGATTTCATGAAGATGTAATCGATCATCGATGACATCAAGTCAAAGGAATGATGAAGCGAAAGGTTATTGGAACCACGGGTATGACACAAACTTGAAATCAAGCTTGTTGTTCAAGGAGAAATGATATGACGAGGAAGATCGACGTAAGCTTAGTTCATCGCCGAAAAATGTGATTCGGGAAGAAGAACCAGGTAGCATAGTTAAAATTTGGCATGATAATGATATAACCGATTAGGCTAGGAATGACTTGAAGGGTTATTAAACTCGTAAGCAACGAAAATTACTTAGAGTTATTGAATCGGAGTGCGAAATCGATTCACTTATCAGTGTTCTCGATTGACAAACAACCCAGAACCCTTGAAGTGACAAAGACAGGGTAAGGTAGTACTCCATCAAAATTTCATAAGATGTAGTGCAATGGCATGATATCCTCGAGATACCAGGGGTAATACTCGAAGGTAGATCATAATAGAGGTTGGGCAGGCGTATTGACCTGCAGAAGACAACTGATTTAACTTGTCCAAGAAATGGGACCAAAGAAGAACAATCATGGTCGGATCCACGGTTGCGAAGGATCAATTCACTGATACTATATGATATTATATCAAGAACAAAGTTATTATTACAAGAAGCTTCCATGATAAGTTCCATATCGGGTCCATGGGCATGAACACAAAGTTCAAGGTCGACTCCCACTTCTTCAATGCATAACCTTCCATTCATTTCTCGCTTTCGATGAAGTTGTAGTGTTGAAATTATATCTGGCAAAACACCAGAATAGTATAACTTGTGAAAACTCTTCTGATTCACACAGATTAAGGAAGGCATAGGTTCAACCCATCGGGGTATCTTAGGAACATATACCACAAACTTAAAGAGTAACTAACACAAGCTTAAAGGTAGAGCATGGTTGACCAAAGGAGAGGATACAATTTACCAAAGGCATTATGTATCAGGGAAGAACTCACAAGGTGATTAAATATGAGGGGCACTGTCAGGTAATGATCCAACAAAGGATGTGGTGGTCCACAAGGGATCTGATGTGAGCATCGGTACCCAACCAGAAGAAGAAAGAATGCAAGGAGATCAGATTATAGAAACAACTGACTAATTAAAAGCTCAAATGCAAAGGAATTATGATTTACAAATCAATGGATCGGAAGCGAACACTCTGATTAAGGATGGATAAGTTGAATAGACTTAGGGGTACACTCGGCGGCAAATGGATTGGTCGAGAACCAGCTCCTGCTCAAAATGATGTCTGAGTCGGAAGGATGAATTCTAGGATTCAACTGATGATCACGAACATTGGCAGCATATTGATTCAAGGGATTCAAAATAGTAGTATCAAGGAATGTCAACGGGGATTACTTGACATATGGAACTATCCATACTGCCAGCAGGCATGAATTTCAAGAGCAAAAGGGTACAGAAAAATTTCAGAAGATCGATCAACAATGGGAATGATGTTGCGAAGCACATGATCAACTAGGGATGAACGAATCCCTGATAAGTGTGAGGAATTATCCGCAGTGCAAAAGAAGCTGCAAAGCAGAAGCACAAGGATTCTCGGAACAACAAGAGTATTGGGGTAACTTGTAGTCATCAAGAGCAATTGGGAATGATTGTAAGACGACACACGTAAGTTGTTATCCATATGAATATAACGGTGGTAGGGAATTGCAAAGGCGGAGGTCACAAAGGTCTCGGAAAAACATCGGAGAGTATCTGCAGAATCTTCCAGTGTACCAAGCGACCATCTGGAATGAGGGTCTCCGGGAGGAAGTAGTTACGAGAACCTAAAGTTACAGTTAGTAAAATCATTTAACCCGAATAGAAAAGAGATCAGAATCCCAGAGTATAGGCGAGGAATAAAAGATCCTAATACCACCCAATGGCGATGTGGGCCCGTAAGCCACACAGCCAAGTTAGTAAAACAGTTTTGGACGACAAGACTCAACTTCGGCCAAGGAGTTGGAAAGAGGGCTACTTACAGGCAGTCGGCTCTAATACCAACTTGTGACGCCCCCAATTCAAACGTACACTAATCATACACGCAAATGTGTACGATCAAGATCAGGGACTCATGGGAAGATATCACAACACAACTCTAGACACAAATTAAAATAATACAAGCTTTATATTACAAGCCAGGGGCCTCGAGGGCTCGAATACATAAGCTAGAAAACACAAGAGTCGGCGGAAGCAACAATATCTGAGTACAGACATAAGTTGAACAAGTTTGCCTTAAGAAGGCCAGCACAAAAGCATCTACGATCGAAAAGGCAAGGCCTCCTGCCTGGGAGCCTCCTAACTACTCCTGGTCGTCGGCGGTCTCCACGTAGTAGTAGGCATCAGCGGTGGCATCTGGCTCCTGGGCTCCGACATCTGGTTGCATCAACCGGAAAGAAGAAGAAAGGGGGAAAAGGGGGAGCAAAGCAACCGTGAGTACTCATCCAAATTACTCGCAAGCAAGGATCTACCCTACATATGCATCGGTATCAATGAAATGGGTTGTATCTGTGGACTGGACTGCAGAATGCCATAAGAGAAGGGGAAAGCCTAGCCTATCGAAGACTAGCATCTTCAAGCAACTCCAAGCATCTTGCAGCATTCAGAAGAGTACATAAAAGCATAAAGTAAAGTAGTGTAGTGTTAGCAACCTCGGCCAGAGATCCTTTCTCAACTCCCCGCGAGAAAGCAATCCCAGAGCAATACTATCCATTTCTCATCAAAAGTATCCAATTCTAGTTGTATCGACCGGGATATAACTCCAAGTATCCGTTATCGTAGGACAGGCTATTGATATATGTTTTCTTCCCTGCAGGGGTGCACCAACTTACCCACCACACTCGCTTAACTCCAGCCGGACACACTTTACTGGGTCATGCACGGCCTCGGCCAAACAATACGCCACAACCCGACCTAGGCTTAATAGAGAGGTTAGCACGCCGGACTAAACCTATGCCCCCAGGGGTCATGGGCCATCGCCCCGGGAACTCCTGCACGTTGCGTGGGCGGCCGGTGAGCAGACCTAACTACCTCCTTAAAAAAGGTAGGACCTTACTAGTCCAACCTGGCGCGCACCGCTCAGTCGCTGACGTATAGTAAGCTTCGGCTGATGTATACGACGCAGAACGCCCATACTATGCCCACGTGATGGTTAGTGCTATCAGGCCCGAGGCCCCTCAGATCAAATAGCCAAATCATAGTGGATTAGGAACGCGTGGTAACAAGCAGAGATTCGCGAATGATGTGACCCCGTCACCCCGTCTCGAGGACTTGCGGCAAGGGCTAAGAATGCCCGGCCATGCCTCATAATTATCTCGGGGGCACCCTCCAGGTCAACCCGACTCCTCATCACTCGCAATTAAGCTCGCGCGGGTACCCCTCAGGGACGACCCGTCTTTAGTAACATGGTTCAGTGTAAAGTCATAGTAACCATAGTAACCATGTGTCTAACACCAAGGGGAAAGTGATGTGCAGTGCCGGGGCCTGGTCTTCGATCCCGTTGATCAGGTCTTCTGATAATCCAGCGGGGCAGTCGGGACAAAGTGGGGGTCTTTGATGGGTCTCTACCCAGCCTATACTAAACAGTTTAGGATAAGCAGGTAGGTAACAACCGCAGGTTACAATAAAAAGGCTATGCATCAGAATAGGAGGAAACAATAACAATAGCAAAATCTAATGCAAGCATGAGAGAATGGAATGGGCGATATCGGGATGATCAAAGGGGGGGCTTGCCTAGAAGCTCTGCTGAAAAGGAAGAAGTGTCGTTGATGACATAGTTATACTCAGTGGCAGCATCGGTCTCAGGGTCTACCGGAGAGAAGAGGGGGAAGAAACAATAAATATAAAGCAAACAAAGCATCATAAAGCTTGACATGACAAAAAGCAGAACTAGGGTCGACCTAACGAAGTGCTGCACAATATAGGTGAAGGGGAAATTCAACCGGGAATATTTTCCCGGTTCCGGACGTGTGTCAGACAGATGACTAGAGGGAATGTTCCATGTGCAGCATGCTATGGGCATGTGACAAATGAACGGACCGCGTATTCGGATTCGTTGGATTTTTCTGAGCAACTTTGATGTATAAAACATTTTCATCCAAGTTAGTGTTTATTTTCTATGAATTTTAAAAGATTTAAACATTTCCTGGAATTATTATTAGCTAAAAAGATAATACTGCATCAGCATGACGTCATCCTGACGTCAGCAGTCAACCAGCCAGTTGACTGGTCAAGCTGACGCCAGGCACCCACCTGTCATCCACAGTGGTTGGTTTAACAGACTTTAACTAATCTAATTAGCTAATTAGGCACTGGGCCCACCTATCATTGGGGGCTTAGGTTAAACTAATTATCTTAATTTAACTATTATTATTTGTTATTTTAAAAAAATCTTTTTTAACAAAACAGGGGCACGGGCCCTTGTGGTCATAGCCCTAGGGCTAGCCGTCGTGGAGGGTTAGCGAGCGTCGGGTCGCGCGTGGGCACCGGGCGCCTGTGCCGAGGTCTTGATCGAGCCGAGCGAGGCGGCTGCGAGGCAGCGCGGTGGCCACTGGCGGAGACAGACCTTGATGGCGGTGGCGCAGGTGAAAGTGATCGGCGCCCGGCCAAGCGTGGCGATGTCTTGAACGGCGTCACGGTGGCTCAGCGAAGTCTGGCGATGGGCGAGCGGTGGGGCGGCGCGTTGAGCGCGCGGCGAAGAAAGAGGCGGGCAAGGCTCGTGTGCGAAGTCGAGAACGTGAGCAGAGGCGGCGGAGACAGCGGTCGGAAGCGCCAGCAGCAGAGTTGCAGGCGGAGGCGGCAACAACAACGTGTGGGCGGGAGCGAGCTGCGGGCGCGGGCACCTAAGGCGCGATAGAGAGCGTGCTGCGAGCGAGTAGGAGCGGGACGGGCACGGGGCCCTGGTGGGCGCGGCTAGGCGCGGTGAGCGTACGGGACCACGAGGAGCATGGCTGCGTGCTCGGGCAAGCTCGTCGGTGAGCATGGCCATGAAATGCGAGCACGACAACGGGCGGCAGATGCAACCGCACGGCGAACGGGCGACTAAGAGCGTGGGCGAAGTGGGTAGCGAGGAGAGGGAGAGGAGCTCACCGGGGACGACGGTGGTCGGTGGAGGTTTAGGAGCTGCAAAGCTCGTCATAAACGGAGAAAACGCCGGGGTCGGAGGAGAACGGCGGCGGTAGGAGGAGGAAGACGGGGCCGTTAGCATCGGTGCTTCCCGGCTCTAGCAGAGGGCACCAGAAGACGAGGCGGAGGCCGGCGGGGTCCGTGGACACGAGCTACGGACGCGGAGATGACAGCGGGCACGGTGGCGTAGCAACGATGGCGACGGGCGCGTCGGCGTGAGGTGGATCTGGAGGGGGCGGTGGAGAAGGAGGGAGCGAGGGGAGCGGTGAATCTTGGAGGCAAGGAGGCAAGTGGGGAGAGGTGGGATCGAGGGGTCGGGGCGTGGCGCCCTTATCCCCTCCCGGCGTCGGCGTCGGCGAGGTGGTCCGGGGCGACCAAGCCCCTGTAGCGACCTGGTCATGTGAACAGGGGAGAGAGGAGGGTTCGGTGAGATGGGTCGGTCTTTAGTTAGGTGGGCTAATAAGCCTAGTAGCTTAGGTCCTCCTGCTTTTCTTTTCTGTTTTCCATTTTCTCTTTTCCTTTTACATTTTGTTTTTGTATCAAATGAGTTTTGTTTTGCACAAAACTTGGCACATAAATATAACACAATATATTGAGATGGAAACAAAAAGTATGGGGTCAAAAGGAGTTGTCTAACCATTTTTGGATGCTAAAAAGGCCAATTTAATTGCTGCTGGACCAAAATTTAATTCCCAGGGGCATTTTGGGAATTCAAAAGAGGTTGGTTCCAACATGACAAATATCCAGCGATTATTTTCCACCCTTTGAACATTTTAGTTTGCATGTTTGAGAAATTTGAATTTTGGACTTTAGTTTGATCTTGAATTTGAATTGTGATTTGGATCAAGTGAAGATTAGCAACAATAACATGATGACATGGCACCATTAATAGGGGATTACTGTAGCATGACACTGGGGGTGTTACAGTAGGTACATAATCAGGGTGTAACCGACAATGTTCACTCCACCAAACAGTAGCAAAACCAAGGAAAGTACCAACCGCGACCTTAAATTTTTGACGTCCAGAAAAATTATGGGAAGCAAATATATCATTTATTTTGAACTCACATTCAATATATAAATCAGGCTTAAAATGACCATTAAAAGGTGGCATGGAAACAAGAACCTGTTTGTGTGCATTCTGATGTCTTTGTATGTCGCGTGATGGTGGTTGTATTTTCGAAGGTGATGGCACGTCTCCCACGATCGATGAAGCCCAACTAACTCTAGAACTTGCCATGATTAGTAGACAAGAAACAAAATCCAAGAATAATGTTCCTATGAACTACTGGGATGTGGTGGTAAAATGCTCACAATAGAGCAAAAATCAAAGTCTTGCAAGTTCTTACCATGCAGCTGGTGGTGATCGAGAACCGGCGGTGTCAAATAACTCCAAAGATCGGGTAAAGCGATTGCCAGGTCAATGTAGGTATGCACGGTGTAGAAATATGTGGAGTTGGGTTGGCTCTGATACCACTTGATAGGGGTGAGGGCGTCCTGATCTTTCGATGAGATGACAACTATCGATTTGGTGGAGACGACTTTGACGATCTGACTACAAACATGCACAACATTGCGCCTTAGCAATCGCTAAACCAACTCCGAGAGGTTATTGACCACGCCGGAACACGATAAACCTGACCATGAAGGTCTACTGCAAGCAATCGAAGAACAAGCAAGAATAGGATAAAGCAATTTGAATATTGTGAATATGGATGAAGTATTGATAATGGTGGGGATCTGAAAGTGGTCTTGGTCTGGTCGTTGGACACAAACAAAGTACACTAAGTTTCGTTGGCTAACTTTTAACTAAACAAATCCCCAAAACAAAGGTGGCGCAGCACCAATAGTAAGCTATGGACAAAATTTATGAAAGACATGTTGTATATTTCGTCCTTCTTCTTGTATGTCATCATGGTGGCTTCAAAGTGCGGAAATCTCCTCCGGAAACTCCGTTCATGTTCCCTTCGTGTGTGCCTTCATCATAGTGCTTGATCATGCTCCAGTGTTCATTCTTCTTGTCCATGCTAGGTGCTTCAACTATAACCAACACAAATATATCTAAGTTAGGCAGCATCACAGTCTCATGAATATTAGAAATATTACCAAGAAATGAAAGTACGTGATAATTTAACAGGCGTGTGTGAGCTCTAGTAGTTGGTATACTAGGTATAACAGTAGGGGCTATGGGTGTAACTATGGTAGCCATGTCCTCATCATAATGTGTTTCGAGTTATATTTGAAAAACCTCCCGACAAAACACATCTATGGAAATAAGAAGAAAGATGACAATACCTAGATCTATGCAATATGCCAAGCTAGGGGCATTAAACAATAGCGCTTGTTGGGAGGCAACCCAATTTTATTGTGTGTTTTTTGTTTTTGCTTTTGTTCTTGAATAAATACACAATATTACTTCTGTAATAATTGTGTTTTAGTGTTTGAGCCAAGTAAGACCTTTGGGATGATCTATGGTGATAGTTGATTTGATTTTGCTGAAAAACAAAAACTTTTGCGTCCAGTAGCAGAACTATTAAAATTCACAGGAACGTGTTCTGGTTTTGATTGATATACAAATTGCCATGTTGTCCTAATTTTTCAGAATTTTTAGAGTTACAGAAGTATGAGTGATATTCAGGTCTTCATAGACTGTTATGTTTTTGACAGATTCTGTTTTCTATGTGTTGTTTGCTTATTTGGATGAATCTATGGGTAGTATCGGGGGGTATGAACAATGGAGAAGTTAGAATACAGTAGATATAACACCAATATAAATTTAGAATGAGTTCACAACAATAACTAAGTGGTGATTTGCTTCTATTATACTAACGGAGCTCACGAGTTTTCTGTTGAGTTTTGTGTTGTGAAGTTTTCAAGTTTTGGGTAAAGTTTTGATGGACTATGGAATAAGGAGTGGCAAAAGCCTAAGCTTGGGGATGCCCAAGGCACCCCAAGATAATATTCAAGGATAACCAAGCATCTAATCCTGGGGATGCCCTGATGGCATCCCCTCTTTCATCTTCAATCCATCGGTAAAATTACTTGAGGCTATATTTTTATTCACCACATGATATGTCTATTGCTTGGAGCGTCTTGTATTTTATGAATCTTTGCTTTTCGGTTTGCCAAAATCATCCTAGTTGTACACACCTTTTGAGAGGAACACACACTAATCGTGAATTTATTAGAATACTCTATGGGCTTCACTTATATTTTTTGAGCAAGGCAGTTTCTCTAGTGCTTCACTTATATCTTTTGGAGCATGGCGGTGGTTTTATTTTTAAGAAATTGATAAACTCTCATGCTTCACTTATTTTTATTTTGAGTCTTATAAATAGTATGGAAATTTGCTTAGGTTATGAAATCCTAATATTACGGGTATTCAAGAGGGATATAATAAAAACTTTCATGTAGATCATTGAATATATGAGAAGTTTGATTCCTTGCAATTGTTTCGAGATATAAAGATGGTGATATTAGAGTCATGCTAGTTGGTAATTGTGGGTTGATAGAAATACTTGTGTTAAGGTTTATGATTCCCGAAGCATGCACGTATGATCTTACGTTATGTGATGAAGTTGGAGCATGATTTATTTTTTGATTGTCTTCCTTATGAGTGGCGTTAAGGGACGAGCGGTGGTCTTTTCCTACCAAACTATACCCTAGGAGCATGTGTGTTAGTACGTTGTTTCGAGGGATAATAAATTTTTGCAATAAGTATTTGAGTTCTTTATGACTAATGTTGAGTCCATGGATTATACGCACTCTCACCCTTCCACCTTTGCTAGCCACTCTAGTACCACGCAATTTTCGCCGGTGCATTAAAACATCTTATACCTTCCCTCAAAACAGCCACCATACCTACCTATTATGGCATTTCCATAGCCATTCCAAGATATATTGTCATGCAACTTCCACCGTTTCGTTTATTATGGCACATACCATCATTGTCATATTGCTTTGCATGATCATATAGTTGACATAGTATTTGTGGCTTGGCCACCGTTCATATTTTTATACATGTCATGCTAGATCATTGCACATCCCGGTACACCACCGGAGGCATTCATATAGAGTCATATCTTTGTTCTAGTACTGAGTTGTAATTGTTGAGGTGTAACACTACTGCAGGATGCTGCTAACGCGACACTACGATCACAGACCCTTCGATGAAACTATGTGCAATGCAATAATCGCAAATGATGATGTAAAAAAACCATCAAAAAAGATGCAAAATGTTTGCAATGGCGGATGCATCAAACACGGTTCAAAATTTAGTTGCGTCTGCGATGAGGCGGAAGAACAGAAACGGGCAGCCAGATGAAGGTGTGTGTGATATACAGCATACGGATCACTTGGATGAACTATTTGCGATTGATGAATTCATCGCTGATGGGTTACCTAGTGCGGTCCGTGTGTGTTATGATATGCTCTGTCTGCAGAACATCTATACTCTGTGTACAGAAGAACAACATATATATACTTGTAACATGACATGATTGCAATACCAAATTAAACATCCAATTACGTTATATAACAAATGCCATAAATATTGCAAGGTTCAAATTCAAAGATTACAACGCCCAAATTCAAACATTGCAAGCATCATCATTTCTGGAAAGGGATCATCCGCTGACAAGTCATGTTTGGGTTTGACACAATGACTTCCAATTGCTCCGGCATATGCTCTTCCAATATGAAGTTTAGCTTTTTTTGGAGGCTCTTCCATTCCGCAGTACCTGCCGGCTCTGATAATCATACAATTCATCTTTCCTAATTAAATGTGTGTTCAACCTCAGTACCCTCAGCACCCTTGATCTGGTAAGAAATAACCTGGCGAGTGTAATCTCTGGTAAGGTCCCTCGGTAGGAGTTCAAAGTAATATTTGAGAGATGCAGATCCAAGCATTCGATGTGATTGTCGTTATAAACATTATCCACCTCCGGACATATTATTATCTGCAAAAGAAGAGAACGTGTTAGTGCCTACATGCAGTTTTGAACACTGCTACACGCCCATTTAGTTTGCAGGATTTGTAAAATGCACCAACGTGCCATCTTAGATCTGACATGATTAACATGGGCATTTGATTAAAATCTAGAAACATGTAGCCTTCTTCACAAGAGGTTGGATTGGATGAAAAATTCCCTAAAAAAACTAGTACAGATGAATCCAAAGGAGAAATGCTTATGGATTGTAACCATATGAATCAAGAAACCAATATGGGGTGGGGGGATGTATGTCCTGAAATCCTCCAAAATTCCTTCAGAAATCGTAGTACATTGTCATTGTAAACTTGGGAAAGGGTGCAAAAAATTGAACTCCCTTATGGTTAACATTTAACAGGAAAGGAACATCACCTCGATATACAACTTCTTCAAGCACGAAAAGCATCTCAGGGAACTGAAAACTTGGTCTAGGTTGGGGTCGACAGATTCTAGTGCCAAGACCTTCACTGTGCCTAGAATCTTGGTGAAGCTTTGCTGGATGACAGACGAACATACATCTTCAAAACTAGAAATAATGTTAATATCAAGAAGGAGAGGTATAAGGCGGCTGTTGTACCTGAAAGTAGTAGTATTTGACAGACGAGTAGCCCACCATTGTCAATTTTGGCGCAGATATGACACTGATTCTTGTTGAACCTTGTTGATCAACTACAAGTAATCTCTCAAGTGAAGGAGTGTCCTCAATGACCATATTGTGGTCCACCTTTGTGATCTCTCGTTGTAGCACCAGCAACACACATAAATAGTCCGGAGAATCCTGGAGGTGATGTGCAAGGTACTCGACCAATTCATCACCTAAAGATGAAGGAACTCGAGTGCAGTACAGCCGCGGAGCATGCGCTCCATGTCATCCTTTGGGATGCAGACGACGACGAGCTCGAGGTGCTTCAGTTGTGGTAGAAAAAGAGTGGGCGCGTCACTAAGGGGGGGATGGCAGTTCATGAACTTGGCGAGGCGCAGCATGGGCGCGAAGCGGAGCGCGGACGTTGGCAGCAAGCGCATATGCCCATCATTAAAACTGAGCTTCTCGAGCTAATCTATGGCGGGGGATCGGAACCACTCGTCAAGCTTGGCTCGGTCCTTGCCATTGGAACAGAACTTGCCCATGATAAGGCCTTTGATTAGGTCATGGTGACTGCCGAGGATCTGGGAGAATGCATCCAAGCTTTTGCGATAGCCATGGAAGAGCTCATGGGCGTCGAGGAGGTCGACAGGGTGAGGAGCCATAGGAGGCGCCACCGCCGAAAGGGCGGCTTTCCTCGCCCGATATTTGATTGGGGGAGGGATATGATGACTCTCAACATATCATCGGGGAGGTTGTTGATGAAGTCTAGGCCTGCTGAAGTCGCGTGTGGTTTTTTCTCGACCCGCCTCCGCTTGTTGGCAGCCTCGTTCTCCACCTCGTCGGCGGCGACGGAAACCTCTATCTCCATATTCACGCCGTGCTCTGGTGCTTCACCAGCCCCGGTGTCACCACTCCCTCCGATGGGTCGCTTCGGCGGCATCCTCATACACTAACGGCTTTGAGGACTGAGAGCGGCGTCGAGGATGCAGGCGGATAGAGAGGATTGTGTGTGTGGCGAGGATGGGGGGTGCAGCCGCTCGGCTGCGCCATTAATACAGACCAGTGGGAGCAAGGCGGGCGGCGGTCCAAGGCTGTCTCGCTTCCTGGTGAGAACGACTGCTTAATCTATGAATGAAATTGTGCTTAATTACTGAATTTTAGTTGCAAAAATTAGATAGTGCTAGTGATTTTTAGCTGCATATTTTGACAAACCGTGGTGTCTCTTGGCTTAGCGCCGAAGTCTGGCTTTAATTTGCATATCATAATCTGAACCGTTTGCGTTGAAGAGATGCACAGATCTTGCGTCGAACAGCTTGCACGCTTCTCGGTGAGCCTGCGCACCGGACTGCGCTCGCACGCCTCCAGTTCAGTCAAGCAGATGTCCGCACGACACCTCCTATAGCCATTAAAACCAAGACACATGGCGTCACATGAATGGTTAACAAAATGCACACGGTTTGAATTATACAAATGTTTGAGATATTAAAGTTGCAGCTATTTTTTCAAAATGCCTTTGTTGGCTGTTATTCGAGTGCGCCTTCTCTCAAAATGGACAAAAAAAATACCACAGCATGCCGGGTGCCATTCCATGATAGCATGCCAAGTTTCATGAATTTCACATGAGTTTTGGACTTACTAGAATTTAAAAACAAAGTATCTCAATGTTTGCCGGCAATCAATGGTGCCCTGGTGTTTGAAATTCATTCTCATTTCTTGCATGGGACCTAAGCATGCACCCAAGGACACAGATTTGATTTTCCAACCAATTTATATGCACTGGAGCATGTGCATGTAGTTCAAATTTGAATTATGCACATAAAATGACTAGAAAACCCAGTTAATGTATAAAAATGCCCAAACGATTCCCGAAAAATTCCATAATTTAACACAACACTCCTGTTGTTCTATGTTGACACTAGAAAATTTCGGAAAGCAATAAGAGGCAGTGGATATCGTTTCGTCCCCAAAGGTGGGACGTTCCCTACTGAAACCATCAGGCTTGTTGTGAGAAGCTCTGGTTTGTGAGAAACTTATACCCAAACCTGCCCCAAATGGGACAAAAACTTTACTATGGCATGTTGATGCCGCTCCATGATAGTATACCAAGTTTCATGAATTTCAGGCGAGTTTTGGATTTACTAGAATTTAAAAATCAGGAATCTCAATGTTTGCGGCCGAGTGACGGTGGCAGGGTGTTTGACATTCTTTCCCATTTCTTGCATGGGACCTAAGCATGCAACCAAGGACACAGATTTGAATTTCAACCAATTTATATGCATTAGAGCATCTGCATGTAGTTCAAATTTGAATTATGCACATAAATGCATTGAAAACTCAATTAACGCATAAAAGTGTCCAAACCAACCCCGAAAAATCCCAAAAATTGACACAACACTCCTGTTGTTCTATGTTGACACGAGAAATTTTTTGAAAGCAATAAGAGGCAATGAATATCGTTTCGTCCCCAAAGGTGGGACGTTCCCTACCGAAACCATTAGGCTTGTTGTGAGAAGCTCTGGTTTGTGAGAAGCATATCCCCAAACCTGCCCCAAATAGGAAAAAAATTACCACGGCATGTTCATGCCGCTCAATGATAGTATGCCAAGTTTCATGAATTTCGGACGAGCTTTGGATTTACTAGAATTTGAAAACTAGGTATCTCAATGTTTGCGGACGAGTAACGGTGGCAGGGTGTTTGACATTCATTCCCATTTCTTGCATGGGACCTAAGCATGCAACCAAGGACACAATTTGAATCTTCAACTAATTTATATGCATTAGAGCATGTGCTTGTAGTTCACATTTGAATTATGCACATGAATGCATAGAAAACTCTGTTAATGTATAAAAACGTTCAAGCGAACCCCGAAAAATCCCAAAAATTGACACAACACTCGTGTTGTTCTATGTTGACACAAGAAAACATTTTGAAAGTAAAAGAGGCAACAAATATCGTTTCGTCCTCCAAGGTGGCACGTACCCTGCCGAAACCATCAGGCTTGTTGTGAGAGAAGCTCTAGTTTGCGAGAAGCTTATACCCACACCTGCCCCAAATGGGACAATATTTTTACCATGGCATGTCGCTGCCGTTCCATGATATCATGTCAAGTTTCATGAATTTCAGACAAGTTTTCGATTTACTAGAATTTTAAAACCATGTATCTCAATGTTAGCGGCCGAGCGACAGTGTCAAGGTGCTTGACATTCGTTCTCATTTCTTGCATGTGACGTAATCTTGCAACCAAGGACAAACATTTGATTTTGCAACCCGTTTTTATGGACTGGAGCATGTGCATGTAGTTCAATTTTGAATTATGCACATAAATGCCTATAAAACTCAATTAACGTATAAAAATGTCCAAACGATCCTCGAAAAAATCCAAAATTTAACACGACACTCCTGTTGTCCTATGTTGACACCAGGAAAAAAATTGAAAGGAAGAAGAGGCGACGAATATCATTTTGTCCACAAAGTGACACGTTTCCCTAACGGAACCATGAGGCTTTCTTGTGAGAAGCTCTGGTTTGTGAAAAGCTTATACCACAACTTGCCCCAAATGGGACAATATTTTTTACCCCAGCATGTTGATGCCATTCCATGATAGCATGCCAAGGTTCATGAATTTCAGGAAGGTTTTGGATTTACTAGAATTACAAAAGCAAGTACCTCACATTTGCCGGAGAGCCAAGGTGTCGTGGTGTTCGAAATTCATCCCCATTTCTTGCATGGGACATAAGCATAAACCCATGGACACATATATGATTTTACAACCCATGTTGGTGCACGGGAGCATGTGCATGTGCTTTAATTTTGAATTGTGCACCTGAAATGGCTAGAAAACCAATTTACTGTATAAAATTTCCAAACGAACCCTGAATAATTTCAATTTTTTTACAACACACATATAGTTGCATGTTCATTGCAGATAAAAGGTCTAGCAATTCAAACACCGTCCATTGCCGCTGTGACCCCATTATGTAATTCAAATCAAGATGAAAAATCAAGTAGATCCCACACAGTTTATTATAACCAACCGTGTGAGATGCAGCACAAAATATCTTGGAGCACCATCAGAGTATAGTACGCATACGGCTTACGCGAGAAGGTGCGACGGCTATAGTCCACAGCCTTCTCTGAATAAAGGACTGTGTCTGATGACACTTTGTGCGCCGGTTTTTTCACAAAAGCGATTCCAAATTTTTGGCTTTCCCGGAAATATCTACCTCCCCGCCCCCTCCCCTTTACCAAAAGCCACATTTCCCCTGTTTCCGCCTTCCTTTCCAAGTTGAAACCTTCACTCCTTGCTTGCAGCGCCGCCTCCTCGCCGGCGACCTCCTTCATGCTGCTCGGCCTCGCCTATCCAGGCAGGTAATCCACACCCGACCCCCATCCTCCTCCTCCTTCCACATCCCACATGCCCCGATCGCCGGCACGACACCTTCCACCCAAATCACCGACCCCTCCACCAAATAAGAGCCGCCCTAAGCCATGGTGCACGCAGTATAGTCAGGATCTCAAGGAGCATTTGGTAGCGGAGAAGCAAATCGTGGCCGCACGCACGGATGAGGTCGTGATGGCTGCTATTTGTGCCGACCCCCAGATCTTGGAGGAGCACCTCATCGTCGAGGCCACCGTCGACGCCTCGCGCGCCGACGCCACGACGTGGTTGGCTGCTTTAAGCGACAGTTCATGGCATTTTCTTGAGGCTACCGTCGAGGCCTTCAACAAAGACTACGAGGTGTTTTCTCAGCGTGCACGTGCTTACCTCATCTCGAGATCCAGCAGGTTGGTGCCTGGAGCAGCTCAGGCAACTCACCACTACAACGAGGGCACCCACGATGCGGAGGCCTCGCCCTCTTCCATGTCCAAGGAGCCAATCGTCATCGATATCTGGAACAATGAGGAGTAGCTTGTCTTATTAGCTCACTATAAGGACCCATGTTCAATTTGCTAGCTACTACCTTTCCTTAACAAATTCTAGTGAATTGTGCTATCTACTTTTACCATGCAATCTTCTTCTCTAGTGTATATGTTCTATGTCCTGCAATGTGGTGTTCAGGTAACTTTTTGGTTCAATTCTGCAAATGTGATGTTCAATTCTTCAGGGTGCAATTTTCCAAGTTGTCAAGCATGCTTGGTTTGCTTAACCGTCTGATCTTCTATTAGGAGTATGTTATATTGTGCAATGTGGTGCTCAGTTAACGTTTTGTTCATTTGTTGTGGTGTTTAGTTAACTGTTTGGTTCAATTCTGCAATGTGATGTTCAATTGTTGTGGGTGCATTATGTTATTGTATACCATGTGAGAAATAAATCGAATTTGGCTATACTAAATACATGAGAAACAAATACAATTGTTACATTTCAAGTTATTAAGCATGCTTGGTTTGTTTAACTCTCTCGATCTTCTATCGTGAGTATGCTATATTGTGCAATGTGGTGCTCTATTAACGTTTGGTTCATTTGTTGTGGTGTTTAGTTAACTGCTTGGTTCAATTCTGCAATGCGATGTTCAATTGTTGTGGCTGCATTCTGTTATTGTATACCATGTGAGAAATAAATCGAATTTGGCTGTACTAAATACATGAGAAACAAATACAATTGCTATATTTCCAAGTTGTTAAGCATGCTTGGTTTGTTTAACTCTCTGATCTACTATTAGGAGTATGTTATATTGTGCAATGTGGTGCTCAGTTAACGTTTAGTTAATTTCTAGTGGTGTTTAGTTAACTGCTTGGTTCAATTCTGCAATGCGATGTTCATTGTGGCTGCATTCTGTTATTGTATACCATGTGAGAAATAAATCGAATTTGGTTGTACTAAATACATGAGAAACAAATACAATTGCTATATTTCCAAGTTGTTAAGCATGCTTGGTTTGGTTAACTGTCTGATCTTCTATTAGGAGTATGTTATATTGTGCAATGTGGTGCTTTCGATTAACGTTTGGTTCATTTGTTGTGGTGTTTAGTTAGCTGCTTGGTTCAATTCTGCAATGTGATGTTCAATTGTTGTGGCTGCATTCTGTTATTGTATACCGTGTGAGAAATAAATCGAATTTGGTTGTACTAAATACATGAGAAATAAATAAAATTGCTATATTTCCTAGTTGTTAAGCGTGCTTGGTTTGGTGAATTGTCTGGTCTTCTATTAGGAGTATGTTATATTGTGCAATGTGGTGCTCAGTTAACGTTTGGTTCATTTGTTGTGTTGTTTAGTTAACAACTTGGTTCAATTCTTCAATGCGATGTCCAATTGTCGTGGGTAGAATTTTGTATTGTTGTGCATGTGAGGAATAAATCGAATTTGGCTGCACTTAATACATGAGAAAAATATACAAGTGCTATATTTCCTAGTTCTTAATCATGCTTGGTTTGGATAAATGGGTTTTCCATGTGGCTTGAATTAATCGATGAATTTGCAATGTGCTTATTTTCCATCAAAATATTTTACTGATAGCATGCAAACCCTTACTTAACCAGATGACTAACTACCTTATATGTGTTGCAGGGAAACAATGGGAAGCACTGAGGTTTACAATCTAGGTTAGCACATGCATGGTCTATTGTCTAATAGCACATTATTGTGCAATTGCAGGAACCATTCTAATATTTAGGTTTTTAACAATTTGGTCTTGCACATGTAGGTCCTCTTTGCGGAGGTTTTGACCCACTGTTCGACCCTTCTTGCATATGGGGAAATGAGTTGTCCATGAATATCAATCAAGTCAAGAAACTCAGAAAGATTGTTAGGATAAAGAAATTAGCGGCAAAAAGCAACAAAATCTTTGTCTGCACAATGAAGAAGACATCAGTTCAGTACAAGATGGTACTAACTATTATACCTTGCCTTTTGTTATTCATTTGCCCCATTTCCAATATAGAGAAGATATTTATAGACATCCTTGTTTTCAGGCATTTCCAAAGCAGTTCACTGATGATTACCTCTCAAACCACCTCTATGGTTAGGAGGCGAGGAAAGTTTTCATACAACACCCACGGTTCAATATTGAAGTGTTCCTGGAGAGGAGGAAGGATGGACGGTCAATCATCCACAGGCACTGGCCTAAAGTTGCAAAGACCTTCAACGTGAATGAAGGCTCAATATTCGCCTTCCGCTTCAGCAGTTTTCCAGATGAGATGCATCTGTCTATGTACCATCTATGATGCTAATTTTGAAAGGTTCTAGATGTTGCATGTGGAACTTGGTGCTGGTGCAGTTGTGTAATGGGGTAGCCGAGTCTTTGAAGCTATATCATGTTGTACTCGGATGTATTTCAATTATGAAATCCTGCTTCCTTAATATGGAAATGAAATATATTAAGTGCTTAATATGAATGTCAATTAGATTAATAAATGGATTATTAATAATAGGGCAATTAGCCTTCTAATTGGCCAATTATTCTGCTAATTGGGTTTTCCTATTGCAAATGGTTATTGAGAAAACACCGTGGGCGATGACCTCAGGCAACGCACATAGTTTCTAGGAATAAACCATGTTGGATCAATGAACAATCACTCAGGACATTCTCTTGAAAACTGTTTGCTTAGGCCACCTTGCACAAACGTTTTCCTTGGAGCGACTGTGTGGGATGTATATACGAACGGAAACGTTTAGCGGGGACTGACTATGTGGGATGTACTTACGACCGGAAATGATTTTGCCTGTATAATTGTATCTTTTAAGCACTACTGTACGTATAACTGTATTTGGTCGCTTGCCGGTCACACATGACCTCATTTTGCCGAGCATGTGTGCCAGGAGGGCATATCCCCGACGGTTTCTGGGTCATGTGGGAAGGAACCCCCTATCGCAATCACTCACTAGGTGACGGTTCCAAACACCGTCGCGGAAAGGGGTTAAAAACCGTTTGTATAGCACCTCGATGTACTAGTGCAAGTAAGTAGAAGTGTCATGATCATCATTATTAGAGCATTGTCCCATGTGTGGAAAGGGCGATGAAGGCTATGATTCCCACACAAGTCGAGATGAGAATCCGAACTTAAAATAAAAAGAGGCCAAAGAGCCCAAAACAAAAAGAGAGGCCAAAGAGCCCAAAAGAAAAAAATGAGAGAAAAAGAGAGACGGGACAATGTTACTATCCTTTTCCACACTTGTGGTTCAAATTAGCACCATGTTCTTCATATAGAGAGTCTCCTATGTTGTCACTTTCATATATTACTAATGGGAATTTTTCATTATAGAACTTGGCTTATATATTCCAATGATGGGCTTCCTCAAATTGCCCTTGGTCTTCGTGAGCAAGCGAGTTGGATGAACACCCACTTAGTTTTCTTTCGAGCTTTCATACACTTATAACTCCAGTGCATCCGTTGCATGGCAATCCCTACTCACTTGCACCAATATCAATTGATGGTTACCTCCATAGCCTATTAATTTGCCTAGTTGGTGTGAGATTTTTTTCTCCTTTTTGTCTACTACCACCTTCTATTCAACTCATAGTGCCATATGCATGGCTCAAGCTCATGTATTGTGTGAAAGTTGAAAGGGCTTTAGAGCATCAAAAGTATGAAACAATTGCTTGGCTTGTCATCGGGGTTGTGCATGATAAATACTTTGTGTGATGAAGATAGAGCATGACAAGACTGTATGATTTTGTAGGGATAACTTTCTTTAGCCATGATATTTCGAAAAGCCATGATTACTTTATTAGTATGCTTGAAGTATTATTGTTTTTATGTCAATATTAAACTTTTTGTTTTTAATCTTATGGATCTGAATATTCATACCACAATAACAAAAGATTACTTGATAAACATCTTAGGTAGCATTCCACATCAAAAATTCTGCTTTTATCATTTACCTACTGGAGGACGAGCATGAATTAATAGCTTGGGGATGCTTGATACATGTCCACGTATTTATAATTTTTTATTGTTCCATGCTATTATATTATCCATCTTGAATGTTTTATATGCATTAATATGCTATTTTATATCATATTTGGGACTAACCTATTAACCTAGTGCCCAATGCCAATTGTTTTTTTACTTGTTTTTGTCTTTATAGAAAATCAATACCAAATAGAGTCCAAACAGAACAAAACTTTCTGAGGATTTTTCTTGGACCAAAAGACAACCACGATGCTATGGGAGGAGGCCAGAAGAGCCACCAGGAGGCCACAAGCCTGCTGGCCGCGCCCTAGGGGGGCGCCCTCAGGGCTTGTTGGCCTCTCGGGACTCTCCTAACCCTGATTCCAGCTCTATAAATACCCAAATATTCCCCATACACCAGAGGGCACACCAAAAATACTTTTCCGCCGCTGGAAGCTTCTGTTCTCGTGAGATCCCATCTTGGGGCCTTTTCTAGCACTCTGCCGGAGGGGGATTCGATCACGAAGGGCCTCTACACCAACCTTCCTGCCCTTCAGATGATGCATGAATAATTTACCACATACCTAAGGGTCCATATCTAGTAGCTAGATGGCTTCTTCTCTCTCTTTTATTTTCAATACAATGTTCTACTCGATGTTCTTTGAGATCTATTCGATGTAATCTTCTTTTGCGGTGCGTTTGTTGAGATCCAATGAGTTGTGGGTTTATGATCAGATTATCTATGAATATTATTTGAGTCTTCTATGAACTCTTTTATGCATGATTAAGATAGCTTTGTATTTCTCTCCAATCTATTGATTTTGGTTTGGCCAACTAGATGGATCTATCTTGCAATGGGAGAGGTGCTTTGTGATGGGTTCAATCTTGCGGTGTCCTCACCCGGTGTGATGAGGGGTAGTGAGGCAAGTATTTGTATTGTTGCCATTAACGATAAAAAGATGGAGGTTTTACCATATTGATTGGATCTATCCCTCTACATCATGTCATATTGCTTAAGGCATTACTCCGTTCTTATTAACTTAATACACTAGATGCATGCTGGATAGCGGTCGATGTGTGGAGTAATAGTAGTAGATGCAGGGTGAGTCGGTCTACTTGTCACGGACGTGATGCCTATATTCATGATCATTGCCTTAGATATCGTCATAACTATAAACTTTTCTACCAATTGCTCAACAGTAATTTGTTTACCCAATCGTATGCTTTCTTTAAGAGAGAAGCCTCCAGTGAAACCTATGGCCCCCGGGTCTATTTTTATGATATTATTTTCATATCTATAAAACTAAAAACCCAAAAATACCTTGCTATAGTTTATTTATCTTTACTTTATTTTACACTTTTACTTATCATTTATACCTATCTTTATCAGATCTCACTCTTGCTAGTGACTGTGAAGGGATTGACAACCCCTTTTTCACGTTGTGTGCAAGTGATTGTTAGTTTGTGCAGGTTCATCTATTGGAGACTTGTGTGCTCCTCCTCTTTGGATTGATACCTTGGTTCTTAACTGAGGGAAATACTTATCTCTACTTTGCTGCATCACCCTTTCCTCTTCAAGGGAAAAAACAATGCAAGGTCAATAAGTAGCAAGGCATTACTTCGTTCTTCCATGAACTTAATACACTAGATGCATGCTGGATAGTGGTCGATGTGTGGAGTAATAGTAGTCGATGCAGGAAGAAGTTGGTCTACTAATCTTGGACGTGATGCCTATATACATGATCATTGCCTTGGATATTGTCATAACTATTGGATTTTTTATCAATTGCCCAATAGTAATTTTTTACCCATTGTATGCTATTTTGTCGAGAGAAGCCTCTAGCGAAAACTACGCCCCCCCCGGTCTATTTTCTATCATATATTAAAACGAAAAACACCCTGCTGAAATTTTCTTTTATTTATTTTATTTTGTATTTTTGTTAGATCTATTTGTCAAAACCTATACAATTGTATTTTTCTCAATACCGTTGAGGGATTGACAACCCCTCTACACGTTGGGTTGCAAGTATTTGTTGTTTGTGTGCAGGTGTTGTTTACATAGTGTTGCTTGGTTCTCCTACTGGATTGATAACCTTGGTTTCATAACTGAGGGAAATACTTATCTCTATTGTACTGCATCATCCTCTCCTCTTTAGGGAAATCCCAACGCGGCTCATAAGTAGAAGGAAGAATTTCTGGCGCCGTTGCCGGGGAGACATCATCAACATCTATCAAGTACCTACGCATAAACTTTCATCTCCTTGCATTTACATTATTTGCCGTTTGCCTCTCGTTTTCATCTTCCTCACTTCTAAAAAACGTTTTATAATAAAAAAATTACTTTGTTACTTTACTTGTTTGTTTGCCATAATTGTATGCTTATTGAAAATCAGAAAGCAAAAGGCTTATGGATCCTCATCCACTTGATAATCTTTTTAAAAGATCCAATTATGATGAACCAATTGCTAGTGAATTGAGTTCATTAGATTTTCTTTATGAAGTTTTGCTTGAGATTCGTGAATCTGAAAATTGTGATGACGTGTTAAAACAATAAATTTATAAAGTGATTCACGATAGCTCCTTGAATGAAAAGCATGATTGCAATGATGTTATTATAAATTTTATGAACGTCAATTGTGCTAATAATATGCAAAACCCTAAGCTTGGGGATACTAATTTTTCTATCTCCACTACTTACTGCAATGATCATGATTGGGGTGATAATGTTTCTTATTATCTTGAAAATTTATTTAAGCCTCATCATGAATATGATATTGATAACAATGTTTGCAATAATATTGAAAGTGGGCTTGGAAGAGCGTTGATACGTCTCCAACGTATCTATAATTTTTGATTGCTCCATGCTATATTATCTATTGTTTTGGACTATATTGGGCTTTATTTTCCACTTTTATATTACTTTTGGGACTAACCTATTAACCGGAGGCCCGGCCGTAATTGTTGTTTTTTGCCTATTTGATTATTTCAAGAAAGCGGAATATCAAACGGAGTCCAAACGGAATGAAACCTTCGGGAACATGATTTTCTCATCAGATAAGATCCAGGAGACTTGGACCCTAGGTCAAGAAAGGAGGGAGGCGGCCACGAGGGTAGAGGGCGCCCCCTCGGGCGCGCCCCCTGCCTTGTGGGCCCCCCGAAGCTCCACCGACGTACTCCTTCCTCATACCTACGTACCCAAGCTGGATCGAGATCTGGAGCCAAAACCTAATTCCACCGCCGCAACTTTCTCAGATCCACGAGATCCCATCTTGGGGCCTATTCGAGCTCCGCGGAAGGAATCCACCATGGAGGGCTTGTACATCATCATCATAGCCTCTCGATGAAGTGTGAGTAGTTTACCTCGGACCTTCGGGTCCATAGTTAGTAGCTAGATGGCTTCTTCTCTCTTTTGGATCTCAATACAATGTTCTCCCGTCTCGTGGAGATCTAGTCGATGTAATCTTCTTTTTGCGGTGTGTTTGTTGAGATCGATGAATTGTGGGTTTATGATCAAGATTATCTATGAGCAATATTTGAATCTTCTCTGAATTCTTTTATGTATGATTGGTTATCTTTGCAAGTCTCTTCAAATTATCCGTTTGGTTTGGCCAACTAGATTGGTAGTTCTTGCAATGGGAGAATTGCTTAGCTTTGGGTTCAATCTTGCGGTGTCCTTTCCCAGTGATAGTAGGGGCAGCAAGGCACGTATTGTATTGTTGCCATCAAGGATAACAAGATGGGGTATTTATCATATTGCATGAATTTATTCCTCTACATCATGTAATCTTGCTTAAAGCGTTACTCTGTTTTCATTAACTTAATACTCTAGATGCATGCTGGATAGCGGTCGGTGAGTGGAGTAATAGTAGTAGATGCAGGCAGGAGTCGATCTACTTGTCTCAGACGTGATGCCTATATACATGATCATACCTAGATACTCTCATAACCATGCTCAATTCTGTCAATTGCTCAACAGTAATTCGTTCACCCACCGTGAAATACTTATGCTCTTGAGAGAAGCCACTAGTGAAATCTATGGCCCCCGAGTCTATTCTCATCATGTTAATCTTCCTACGCTTTATTATTGTCTTGCTTTTTTTACTTTGCCTTTTATTTTACTTTGCATCTTTATACCAAAAATATTATCTATCATCCCTATCAGATCTCACTCTCGTAAGTGACCGTGAAGGGATTGACAACCCCTATTCGCGTTGGTTGCGAGGAGTTATTTGCTTTGTGTAGGTACGAGGGACTTGCGCGTGGCCTCCTACTGGATTGATACCTTGGTTCTCAAAAACTGAGGGAAATACTTACGCTACTCTGCTGCATCATCCTCTCCTCTTCGGGGAAAACCAACGCAAGCTCAAGACGTAGCAAGCGTCAACTTTAGGTAAAAATAATCCCACGTATTTGGAGAGTGTTCAATCTTATGGATTTTTATTATGAAAGTGGGTTTGGAGAGGTCATGACTTTAGTTGATGTTAATCCCACTATCTTGGAAGATTATAAACTTTTAGGCATGTGGATCATGAAGAGAAAATTTTATATGATAGCTATATTGTTGTATTTGATTATGATCCTACATGTAATTTTTATGAGAGAGGAAAATATGGTTGTAGAAATTTTCATGTTACTACATTACCTCTTGTTATGTTGAAATCGTCAATGTTTTATTCTTCTCCTTTGCATATGCTAGAAATTGCTTGTCTTCATAATTTTGTTTCCTGTAAAATGCCTATGCATAGGAAGTATGTTAGACTTAAATGTGTTGGTCACATGTTTTGTGATGCTCTCTTTGTGTTTCAATTATTATATTTCGTGTGAGCATTCTTGAAATCTCAAGCCTGTCTTAATGGCTATAAAGAAAGAGCTTATTGGGAGATAAACCAATAGTTATCTTTTTCTGTTTTCTTGTGTGTACACAATTATGCTACTGTTATGATTGTGTTTTAGTGTTTTAATTAGTGTTTGTGCCAAGTAAAGCTGTTGGGATGATTTGGGTGATAGTTGATTTGATTCTCTGCGTTAACAAAAACTCTTGCATCCAGTAGCAGTGTTAAAATTCCCTAGAGCGTGATAAAATTCTGAATTTTTTACACCTGGTTTATATACAAATTTCCCACGATGTCCTAAATTTTCAGAATTTTTTGAGTTACATAAGTATGGTCAAACTTCAGATTCTATTTTTGACAAATTCTGTTTTCTTTGCATTGTGTGCTTATTTTGATGAATATATGGATTGTATCGGGGGGTATAAGCCATGGTAAAGTTAGAACACAGTAGGTATAATGCAATAATAAAATATGAATGGGTTTGCAACAATACTTAAAGTGGTGATTTGCTTTATCATACTAACGGATCTCACGAAGGTTTTGTTAAGTTATGTGTTATTGAAGTTTTCAAGTTTTGGGTGAGATCACGATGGTTGAAGGAATAAGGAGTGGCAAGAGCCTAAGCTTGGGGATGCCCAAGGCACCCCAAGGTATTATTCAAGGACTCCCAAGCAACTAAGCTTGGGGATGGCCCAGAAGTCCCCTCTTTCTTCCAACGATCATCGGTAATTTTACTTGGAGCTATATTTTTATTCGTCACATATCATGAGTTTTGCTTAGAGCATATTGTATTATATGAGTCTTTGCTTGGTTTATTATTTATTTTGTCACAATCATCCTTGATGAACACACTTGTTTGAGAGAACCACACACATATCATGATCTGCTAGAATACTCTACGTGCTCCACTTAAATCTTTTGAGCTAGGCAATTGCTCTAGTACTTCACTTATATCTTTTTTAGCACGACAGTGGTTATATTTTAAACAAGTATGCTCTCATCCTTCACTTATATTATTTTGAGAGATGAAAATTTTGAATAAATATTTATGCTCTCGTGCTTCACTTATATCTTTTTGAGAGTTAAGAATAGTAATGGTAATTTGCGCGAGATATGAATTTGGTCCCAAAGTGATAGATATCCAAGGGGATATAATAAAAACTTTCATGAAGATCATCGGAAATTATGAACTTGATTCCTTGCAATAGTTTTGCGATATAGAGATAGTGATATGTGAGTTATGTTGATGAGTAATTATCTTTAGTAAGAATATTGGTGTTAAGGTTTGTGATTCTCTATGCATGCACATAAAGTCAATAGTTATGCAACGAAATTATATCCTACTTGTGGTGCATTATTCAGTGTTAATTATGTTCAATGCTCACTTATGATCATTTTTGCTTTTTGGTTGGTTGCTTCTCAATCTATTTTCTAGCCTTCCCTTGTACTAAGCGGGAATACTACTTGTGCATCCAACTCCTTAAACCCAAAAGTTGTGCCAAATGAGTCCATCATACCTACCTATATGCGGTATTTCCACGCTGTTCCAAGTAAATTTTTATGTGCCACCTCTAGTTTTCAAAATGAATTTCCGTTTTGTGTTCCCGTACTGCTTATGAAGCGGCAGGGGCTGGCCAATATTTTCCATGCTAAGTATTTTGTTCTCATGATGAGTGTTTATTCACTTGTCATTGCACGAGAGTGTGGCAGGTAATAGCGATGCCCAGTCCCAAAATGAAAAATACTATGATAATAAATTTCTTGGAAAGTGTTGGTATGGAAGGCACCCGTGGATACGGCTAGCCATGGATTGTGAAAGAATGGTGGAAAGGAAATAAACTTTACTTTTTGTTTAGGAACCGCCTATGATTTATCTAGCATGGAAGATATTGGGAACTCTCGTTCGTTTTTGTTGACAGGAAAAGCATGCCTCTCAAAACAATTTTTGTCTCTCAATTTAAACTATGAGCTCTGGCACCTCTACAAATCTCTCCTTCCCTCTCCGAAGGGCCTATTTATTTACTTTTATGCAATTTTTATTTTTACTGAGTCTTCATCTTCTCTTATAAAGCACCAACCAGGGAACACTATTTTTTTGAACCTTGAAAATAGTAGGAGAGGCTCCCTCTTGTGTAATTGAATTAAATAATTAGGGTGTCAACTGTACAAGCATGTTACAATGCAAAGGGGGGGGGGGGGTTGGGGGTGGTAAACTACAAGAGAGTGAACAAAGGGGTAAGCCCAGAAGCAAGTTACAAATTGTCAATAAAGGAGATAATGAACTCCTTGTGGCTATCCCTCACCCTATGTGAGAGGAGGCGAAAATTAGTAACAAATCTATGCTTCTAGGAATTTATAGTCGGGGCAATACGTCTGAAGACTTTGTTGTTTCTCTCCTTCCAAATGCTCCAGGCAGCAACCAGAAAACCTCCATGAACATTGGCCTATCCCATGTCTGTTTAGCAGTCTCAATCTTGCAGAGTCGACAGTTGTCCAAAATCCATGTTATAGACAAGCTGTTCCAGCATTGGGCGTTAAATGAACAGTCAAAGATCATGTGATTAATGGTTTCCTCAACATGTGAGTCACAAAGTGGACAGTCATGATCATCTTCCCCCACGTTGTAATGCCTTCGTTTGAGCATATTACGGGTGTTTAGTCTATCATGCATCAAAAGCCAGTCAAATACTTTTACCTTCATAGTATTCTTCGATTTCCAGAGCCAAGTGAATGTCTTGTGCGCTCGAGTCTCTCTGAACACAAAGTTGTAATATTGCTTGGATGTGTATTCCGCGTCCCCCCATATATAGTTCCAAACATCATGAATAGAGGACATGGGTTGCATGTGAGTCGTGTCAAGTTGCAAGGCCTTGATTTCCTCTAAGGCTTTGGGTGAAAGCGGTAGGTGGAACGTTTCCTGTAGGCCGGTGCAGCCCAAGAAATCTCGAACCGAAATGTCTTCACAAGTGGCAAAGGAAAAGGCTCTTGGATATGTGTTTGCAAGTATATCATCCAACCACATGTCTTTCCAGAACAGCGTAGTCGAGCCACAAACCACATTTACTTTGGTGATCCCTCGAAAGATCGGCGTGAGTTTCAAGATGTCACGCCACCAGAATGATCCTTCGGAATTGGAAGCATGTGGTATTTTTTGATCATAGAGCGTGTCCCAGGTAAGTTGAACCCAAGGGATATCCTTCTTGTTATAGAATGTGTGGAGGAATTTGAGCAGGAGGGCTTCATTCTGTGTTTTGAGGTCTAGAACACCTAGACCACCACTTTGCTTTGGCATGCAAACCATGTTCCATGCAACCAGGGAACACTATTGTCATACTTGTGTATTGGATGTAGTTAATATTTGAGTGTGTTTCATGAATGGATCAATGATTGAGCATAATGGGCTAGGGATAACTTTCTTTAGCGTTGGTATTTTGAAAGACATAGTTGTTTGTTGATATGCTTGAGTATTGATGTTTCCATGTCCAATTTATAGACTATTGCTTTGAATCATTCAAGTCCAAATGTCCATGCTAAAAAGAAAAGAGTATATGATGAATATGTTAGGTAGTTGTGACGCCCCCCGATTTGAACGTACACCAATCATACACGCAAATGTGTACGATCAAGATTAGGGACTCACGGGAAGATATCACAACACAACTCTAGACACAAATTAAAATAATACAAGCTTTATATTACAAGCCAGGGGCCTCGAGGGCTCGAATACATAAGCTCGAATACACAAGAGTTAGCAGAAGCAATAATATGCGAGTACAGACATAAGTTAAACAAATTTGCCTTAAGAAGGATAGCACAAAAGTAGCAACGATCGAAAAGGCAAGGCCTCCTGCCTGGGACCTCCTAACTACTCCTCGAAGTCGAACTCCACATAGAATCATCCTCGGGATCCTTTGGCTCATGGACTCCATCATATGATCGCAAAAACCAGGAAAGGGGGAAAAAGAAGTAGCAAAGCAATCGTGAGTACTCATCCAAAGTACTCGCAAGCAAGGATCTACACTACATATGCATTGGTATCAATGAAATGGATAGTATCTGTGGACTGAACTGCAGAATGCCAGAATAAGAGGGGGGTAGCTAGTCCTACGAAGACTACGCTTCTGGTAGCCTCCTTGAGGGAGTCCTGGATTAGGGGGTGTCCGGATGGCCGGACTATGACCTTTGGCCGGACTCCTGGACTATGAAGATACAAGATTGAAGACTTCGTCCCGTGTCCGGATGGGACTTTCCTTGGCGTGGAAGGCAAGCTTGGCGATATGGATATGTATATCTCCTTCCGTTGTAACCGACTCTGTGTAACCCTAACCCTCTCCGGTGTCTATATAAACCGGAGGGTTTTAGTCCGTGGGGCGAACAACAATCATACCATAGGCTAGCTTCTAGGGTTTAGCCTCTACGATCTCGTGGTAGATCTACTCTTGTACTACCCATATCATCAATATTAATCAAGCAGGAGTAGGGTTTTACCTCCATCGAGAGGGCCCGAACCTGGGTAAAAACATCGTGTCCCTTGTCTCCTGTTACCATCCGCCTAGACGCACAGTTCAGGACCCCCTACCCGAGATCCGCCGGTTTTGGCACCAACATTGGTGCTTTCATTGAGAGTTCCTCTGTGTCGTCATCTTTAGGCCCGATGGCTCCTCCGATCATCAACAACGATGTGCTCCAGGGTGAGACTTTTCTCCCCGGACAAATCTTCGTATTCGGCGGCTTTGCACTGTGGGCCAATTTGCTTGGCCATCTGGAGCAGATTGAAAGCTATGCCCCCGGCCATCAGGTCAGATTTGGAAGTTTGAACTACACGGTCGACATCCGCGGAGACTTGATCTTCGACGGGTTCGAGCCACGACCAGCAGCGCCCGCCTTTATTACGATGGGCATGATCTAGTTACGCCGCGAGCGGTGTCACGGAGGCCGCGTCGATGTCCGCTCCGACCCTTAGCTCGGGCCGATTGCGCTTATCGAGGACGGGTGGCTGGACACCGCCTCGGTGCCGCAATCTATCTGGCGATCGAGCTGAACACCATACATCGCTTTGCGGCTTCGTGACTCAAGGTGCGGACTCCTCCGGACTCCGAGCCTTCAGCGCCCCGCCAATCGAATCCGATTGGGCACCGATCATGGAATTCACTACGCGGACATCTTTCATTTTCGCCCTTTGGCGACATCCTGAATTCACTAAAGTCTCTCTCTTTATCGGAGAGCCCTGGCGGATTATGGTCGGGAAGGTTGGGATGCGACGACGAAGAAATTCAAAGCCCACCCACCACCCACTTCAGTAGCCACCGCCGATGATTTAACCGACATGCTCGACTTCGACTCCGAAGACATCGACGGTATGGACGACGATGCAGGAGATGACCAAGAACCAGCGCCCACAGGGCACTGGAACGCCACCTCGTCATACGACATATACATGGTGGACATCCCAAAAAAGATGGGAACAGCGATGGAACAGCGGAGGATGGCCCCTCCAAGAAACAGCCTAAGCGCCGTCGTCAGCGGCGCCGCTCTAAATCCCGCCACGGCTAAAATGGTGATTCCGGCACGGGAGATAATAACACCCCGGAAAGTGCCGAAGACAACCCCCTCCAGCAGGATTCAGCACAGGAGGATGGAGAAGCCAGCCCTCATGAGAGAGCGGCAGAAAGAGAGGTAGAGGACGATAATTACATGCCTCCCTCTGAAGATGAGGCAAGCCTCGACGACGACGAATTCGTCGTGCCCGAGGATCCCGCCGAACAAGAGCGTTTCAAACGCAGGCTTATAGCCACGGCAAGCAGCCTCAAGAAAAAGCAGCAACAGCTTAGAGCCGACCAAGACTTGCTAGCTGACAGATGGACTGAAGTCCTTGCGGCCGAAGAGTATGAACTCGAGCACCCCTCCAAGAGCTACCCAAAACGCATGCTGCTACCCCGATTAGAGGAGGAAGCACCCAAACCTACATCACCAGCGCATGATACGGCTGACCGGCCACCTCGTGGCCGCGACAGAGAGTCCTCTCAGCCCTCAACCCAAGCCGCACCCCGGCGCCGCTCAAAAAATACCAAGGCACGGGGAAAGGCGCCAGACCTGCGAGATATATTGGAGGACAAGGCAAGGCAAACAAGATCGATCTACGGATCGCGTGGGCGCCCCATGACACGTGACGATAACCGTCACGCCGGATATGGCAACTCCGCCGGGCGAACCACGATGAACAAAGCTCATTCGAGCTGCGTCTTGATGTAGCCCAATACAGAGGCGCCGCACACCCACTATGCTTCACAGATGAAGTGATGGATCATCAAATCCCTGAGGGTTTCAAACCCTCAAACATTGAATCATACGATGGCTCAACAGATCCTGCGGTTTGGATCGAGGACTATCTCCTTCACATCCACATGGCCCGCGGTGATGATCTACACGCCATCAAATACCTCCCACTCAAGCTTAAAGGACCAGCCCGGCATTGGCTTAACAGCTTGCCGCCAGAGTCAATTGGTTGTTTTGAAGACACGGAAGCCGCATTCCTTGACAATTTCCAGGGCACATATGTGCGACCACGACGCCGATGACCTAAGCCACATAATTCAGCAGCCGGAGGAATCGGCCGGAACAATTACGGACACGGTTCCTAACCAAGAAAAATCAAATCGTCGACCGTCCGGATGCAGAGGCCCTCGCAGCCTTCAAACACAACATCCATGACGAGTGGCTTGCCCGGCACCTAGGACAGGAAAAGCGAAATCCATGGCAGCCCTCACAACTCTCATGACCCGCTTTGCGCGGGAGAGGACAGCTGGCTAGCTCGTAGTAACAACATGACCAAGAGCCCTGGTAATTCGGATACCAAGGACAACAATGGCAGGTCACGTCACAACAAGCACAAGCGCCGCATTAACGGCGATAATGCTGAGGATACGGCAGTCAATGCCGGATTCAGAGGTTCCAAACCCGGTCAGCGGAAAAAGCCATTTAAAAGAAATACTCCGGGCCCGTCCAACTTGGACCGAATACTCGACCGCTCGTGCCAGATACACGGCACCCCCGAAAAACCAGCCAACCACACCAACAGAGATTGTTGGGTGTTCAAGCAGGCAGGCAAGTTAAATGCCGAAAACAGTGACAAGGGGCTGCATAGCGATGATGAGGATGAGCCCCGGCCGCCGAACAATAGAGGACAGAAGGGCTTCCCCCCCACATACCCAAAAGGGAGCGGAAGCGTGCACTAAGGGACGTATATGCGATGGAGCTAGTCGCCCCAAAGTTCAACCCATGGTCTTCCTGCCCAATCACTTTTGATCGAAGGGACCACCCCACTAGCATCCGCCATGGCGGATTCGCTGCATTGGTTCTAGACCCAATCATTAACGGATTTCACCTCACTAGAGTCCTAATGGACGGCGGCAACTGAACACTGCTTTATCGGGATACGGTCGCAAAATGGGCATAGACCCATCAAGGGTTAAACCCACGAAGATGACCTTTAAAGGCGTCATACCAGGTGTAGAGGCCAACTGTACAGGCTCAGTTACACTTGAAGTGGTCTTCGGATCCCTGGATAACTTCCGAAGTGAGGAGTTAATCTTCGACATAGTCCCGTTCAACAGTGGCTATCACGCCCTGCTCGGACGAACCGCATTCGCAAAGTTCAATGCGGTGCCGCACTACGCATACCTCAAGCTCAAGATGCCGGGCCCTCGAGGAGTCATTACGGTCAATGGAAACACCGAACGCTCTCTCCGGACGGAGGAGCATATGGCGGCCCTCGCGGCGGAGGTACAAAGAAGTCTGTCAAGGCAATTCTCCAGTCCGGCCATTAAACGTCCGGACACCATCAAGCGCGCCCGGAGTAACCCACAACCAGACCGCCTGGCACGTTTCGAGCATCGCCAGCGTAATGCGGCCCTAACCCCAGCCCTCGCTAAATTGCGAAACCGATCGCTGGCGACATAACTACGCCCGAAATACCATGGGCATAGGGGAGGGCACGACAACGGCATGCCTGAATGCGGCTCAACCGCACTGTGGGCTCCGATTGTGTCACTCTTTTCTTTTCTTCTTTCTTCTTTTTCAGGACTCCGTTCTCACGAAGCCCTGTCCGTGATAGAATCGCCGAACACGATGCAACAGCCGGGGAAGCGAGGAAGCTACGTCGAGTGTCCAGTGGTCTCTATTACGAGCAAGATACCTGTTTTACATACCATCCCGCAGCTTACCCCTGGAGGGGGACATGTTAAAGTCCGGTACCTTGCTTATCGCACTATTTGTATCGTTCTGCTCTTACTGCAGCCCTTTTGAATAAACAATACATAGCTTCTGCCTATTATTGAATTCCTTTATATATATATATGTTCAGTTATGACATTATGCAACCGTACATCTTGGTACAGGCAATACACCAGGGGCTTAAGTACCCCACAATATGGTGTGATAAGTCCGAACACTTTCACAAGTGCGAACTTATAGCATTATATGCATCGGCTCCGAATCATGTCTTGGGTCAATAGTTGGGTTTGCCCGGCTCCCATGTTTTGGTACCTTATGTTCCGTTATATCGGCTAAGGTAGCGCTGGGAGAACCACTGCGATTGTGCCCGGTTGAGCTGGGTTAAGCACCTCGATGGAGAAAGCTAAAACTGACCGTCATGATAGGGCGAGAGCGATCGCTGTTCGAGAGGTTTTGAGTCCCTAAAGACTTATGCCGCTTAGGCGAGGAGTCGGCATTGTCCGGCCTAGGCGGGGATAGCGCCCCGAACTCGGTCTTCCGAATACCAGGGGCTTCGCCGAAATTTAAAATTATAGAATTCTATGGCTAAGTGAGAGTGTTCAAGCATTATAGTCCGGTTGCCTCGTTCGTCGCGTTGAGCGCCTCCCTCAAAGGACCCAAGAATGGGAACAAGAGCGCTCAAGTTTATCCCGAACACCCCAGCACTCGTGGCATGGGGGATGAAGCCGACGACTCGTCATCTCTCAAATTTACTAAACGGCCCCACAGAAGGTAATATTTTAAATTCAAAAGTGTTGCTTAGCGCATATGAATAAGTTTTCAGCGTACAGGATAACAAATGCGAGTCTACTCAAAAATTACATCTTTGGAGCATTCACCCGCTATAAAGGCGGGCACCTTCGAGATGCCCTCACAATACATTTCAGCCTTGCGATGCTCCTTGCCGGTGGTGGTCCATCCTTCACAAGCTTCTCGGCGTCCATCTTGCCCCAGTGCACCTTAGCACGGGCAAGGCCCTGAGCACCTTCGATGCAGACGGAGCGCTTGATGACTTCAAGCCTTGGACAGGCATCCACCACCCGCCTTACACCCGAAGTAGCTTCCGGGCATGGCCTCCCGGGCCACATGGCCGGACTGAGACCCTTCATGGCCTGTTCGGCCACCTTATGGAGCTTCGACCAGCTGCTTCAGCTGGTCGCTCAAAAGCACTGTGTCCGGCCTCATATCTTGAGACCAGAACACCTTCTCCGTCGAGCTTCCCTCCTCGGCTCGATAGAAAGCGGCAGCATCGGACACACTGTGGGGCAGATCTGCGAATGCTCCTGGAGAGCTCCGGATTCGGGTAAGTAACAGATAATTCACTTTCACATGCTTGCTTTCCATAAAGAATGCCTTACCCGCCGCTATCTTCTTCATCGCCTCAATTTCTGGAGTGCTTTTTGGGCTTGGCCTTAGCGGCTTTGGTGCTCTCAAGGGCGAGGCAAGCTCGGACTCTCGAGTCTTTGAGTCACGCTCCAAACTCTCGTGTTTTTCCACGAGCCTAGAGCTCTTGCTGCACCTCCACCACCGCGCCTCCTGCTTCTCTCGCTCGGTGCGCTCATGCCGCATTACTTTTCGGCCTTGGACACCGCTTCCTTGAGTCGCCACCTCGTTCGTGGCCCCTGCAATATTCACATTATTCCTGTCATTTTTCGCAACCACACCTTTTTTATATATATACTTACATAAGGTATTACTTACCTTCCTTGTCCTCGAGCTGCTTCTTGGCAAGGCCGAGCTCGTTCTCGGACCGCTCGAGGCCCTGCTTCAATTCATTGACCTCCAGCGATCGGTCTGTGCAGAGGTCGGCCTGACCTGCATTCCCATATTGACACATTTATGTTAGACTCCTGCGTATATCTTTTTGATCCTCGATTCGGCTTTGCTTTCCGAACACCAAACCGAGCATCGAGGCTACCGTCTATGTGGTCATATTTTTACATATTTTAAATCGTGCACTGAAAGCTTTGTTAGAAGGCTGGCACGAAGCTTCGGTCAGCCCGCTCTTGGCGGACTGAACCTTCTGGATCACCGCACTCATAATAGTACGGTGCTCCTCGTCGATGGAGGCGCCGTTAAGCACCTCCAGCAGATTATCCGATGCCTCCGGTTGGGCGGGGGTCACCGGCGTCGTAGGCTTGCCCTTCTTAGTAGGGGGCCACCTGCCGGATGTCGGAACCGTTGGGGGTTCCGGTGCGATGTCCGGCCTAGGGCCGGACCTAAGGCCCTTAGGGGTTTTATCCCTTTCGCTGGAGTTCGGGAGGTCGCCTTGCGGCGCCTCCAGGACCATCTCCTCCTGGCGTGGCTCCTTTTGGGACGCCACCTCGGCGTCATGCGCGGCGCAAGGAGAGGAGGCGGTCGGAGGTGAAGTGCTGTTCACATCCGACGAATCTAGGGAACCGCTCGACGAAGAGTCGAGCCCGGCCTTGGGCGGGCTGCATGATTATATCCGACGTCAGAGGGAACTGTGCATCAAAGGAACGCTATAAGTTATTCCGGTATCCGGAGACTTACGATTTCGCCGAGGCTTGGCCACAGTGGCCACTCTTCTTCGCCGTCGTTGGCATCGGTGGAATAGTCTCAAGGAGGGTCCTTCCCTTCTTGGACCCTCCGGCCCCCCCAGTTGGGTCGACCTTCCTTTTCTTCTCTCCCCCTGCTGGGGGAAAGACCTCTTTTTCCTCCTCCTCGTCTTCATGGGAGGAGTCCGCCTCGGGGTCATCGGATGGTGAGTCCGACATCGCCTGGCGTCTGGAACTCTTTCGAGTTTCCGTGGCCTGCTTCTTGGCCTTCTTCTCCGGCACCGCGTAAGGTGCCGGAGCCAGCAGCCCCGTCAAGTGGGCATCCGCTGGGTCTTCCGTCAAGGGAGCCGGACAGCTGATCTGTCCGGCCGTCTTCTGCCAATCATGTCAAAGGTAAGGGAGTTTAGATCCCGCATAGAGTCAAACTATGAAAACAAGTGTCCCGTAAAGGGCAAAATAACTTACCGCGTTGGCTTGGCGCGCGCGCTGAATCCGCGATCCTCGGTGGCGGATGCGGGAACCTCGGCGCCCTTGAACAGCACCTTCCGAGCGTCTTCGTATGTAGTGTCGAAGAGCCTGCTCGGGAGTTTGGTGCTGCGCGGATCAAACTCCCACAAGCTGAAAGCTTCGTTCTTTGCAGGGAGGATTCGGCGGATAAGCATGACTGGACTACATTGACGAGTTTGAGCTTCTTGCTAACCAGGTCTTGGACGCAAATTTGGAGTCCGGACAGCTCCTCCGGATCGCCCCACGACAAGCCCGTGTCTTTCCAGGAGGTGAGCCGTGTAGGGAAGCCGGATTGGAATTCGGGGTCCGCTGCCCACTTAGGGTCACGCTCGGTGATGTAGAACCACACCGATAGACACCCATATATGTTCTCCATGAAGGAGCCCTCGAGCCATATAACGTTGTGCATCCAGACCGCCATGGCGCATCCGCACTACGCTTGTTGGCCGCCCAATATCTTGACTTGACACTAAAGGTCTTCAACCATAAACCGAAGTGGGCGGGATGCGAAGAAAGCCTCGCACCTGACGATAAGCGTCGAGATATTGAGGATGAAGTTTGGGGCCAGATCGTGGAAATCCGGGCTGTAGTAGAACATGAGTCCCGGACAAATGGGTGGAGTGGGAAACCTAGTCCATGGAGGAAGTGGGTGAGAAACACCACCCTCTCATGGGGCCCGGGGTGGGGATGAGCTGCCCTTTCTCGGGGAGCCGGTACTCGATGTCACTAGACAAGTATCCGGCCTTCCTCAGCTTCTTGATGTGTCCCTCCGTGACGGAGGAGACCATCCACTTGCCTCCCGCTCCGGACATGGCTGGAGGAGGTCGAGGTGAGATGTGCGGACTTGGGCGCTGGAGCTCGAGTGCGCAGGAATGGATAAGCAAAGGAGGAAGAAGGCGTAGATGGAAAAAGGTGGATCCTTATCCCCTTATATGGGCGGACGCAACTAAGTGCCCCCACCAGCCCGGTAAAACTCGCTTATCTCCCAAGCGCCGTAAATTAATGGCGCGGTTGGGTTACCCACGTCCGTATTGATGAGAATCCCGGAATAAGGGGACACAATCTCTGCTTTGACAAGACGTGCCAAGGAAACCGCCTCGCTAAACGCGCTGAGGTGGTACCGTGAAAACGATTCGAATAAAGACTTGGTCGTAGCGTGATGGCACGCCATGCGGAATACGTCAATGATTGATTTTGTGTAAATATTATTCTCTCTACGGTGTTATGTGGAAATTATTTTGCAGAGCGGACACCATCCTTGTGTTCAAAATCTTCTATGAAGAATTGGAGGAGGAACCCGCCTTGCAATGCCGAAGACAATATCTTGCGCCCGGACTAAATGCGTCATTGAAGCCTGGTTCGGGGAGCTCTTGAGGAGTCTGGATTAGGGGTGTCCGGATGGCGGACTATGACCTTTGGCGGACTCTGGACTATGAAGATACAAGATTGAAGACTTCGTCCCGTGTCCGGATGGGACTTTCCTTGGCGTGGAAGGCAAGCTTGGCGATACGGATATGTAGATCTCCTTCCGTTGTAACCTACTCTGTGTAACCCTAACCCTCTCCGGTGTCTATATAAACCGTAGGGTTTTAGTCCGTAGGACGCACAACAATCATACCATAGGCTAGCTTCTAGGGTTTAGCCTTTCTGATCTGATGGTAGATCTACTCTTGTACTACCAATATCATCAATATTAATCAAGCAGGAATAGGGTTTTACCTCCATCGAGAGGGCCCGAACACAGGTAAAAACATCGTGTCCCTTGTCTCCTGTTACCATCCGCCTAGACGCACAGTTCAGGACCCCCTACCCGAGATCCGCCGGTTTTGACACCGACACTCCTTATTGAAGCATGTAGAAGAGAGTAGCTGGTAAGTTCACCAAGTATCATCACATAGCATAATCCTACCCGGCTATCCTCTCCTCGCCGCCCTGTGAGATAGCGATTACCGGGTTGTATATGGCACTTGAAAGGTGTGTTTTATTAAGTATCTGGTTGTGGTTGTCATCAGGTCGGAATACAACTCTGGGTCGTCCTTTTACCAAGGGACACGGCTATTCGCATAGATAAACGTCCCTGCAGGGGTGCACCACGTTACCCAACACGCTCGATCCCTCTGGCCGGGCACACTTTCCCGGGTCATACCCGGCCTCGGAAGATCAACACGTTGCAGCCCTACCTAGGCACAACAGAGAGGTCAGCACGCTGGTCTAACTCCTATGCCCACAGGGGTCTGGGCCCATAGCCCATTGCACACCTGCACGTTGCGAACGTGGCCGGTAAGCAGACCTAGCCTCCCTAATACAAGAGCAGGCTCCATCTCAGTGACAGAAAGAGACATGCACGCATGTTTTGTGATGGGTGCGATCTTGCGGTGCTCAATCTCAGTGACAGAAAGAGACATGCACACATGTATCGTTGCTATTAAGGGTAACAAGATGGGGTTTATTTACACGTGAGTTTATCTTGTCTACATCATGTCATCTTGCTTAAGGCATTACTCCATTCTTTCATGAACTTAATACACTAGATGCATGCTGGATAGCGGTCGATGTGTGGAGTAATAGTAGTAGATGCAGGTAAGAGTCGGTCTACCAATCTGTGGACGTGATGCCTATATACGTGATCATTGCCTTGGATATCTTCATAATTATTTGCTTTTATATCAATTGCCCAACAATAATTTGTTTACCCACCGTATGTTATTTTCTCGAGAGAAACCTCTAGTGAAAACCAAAAATATTTATCAGGGGTCTATTTTCTATCATATATTAAAACCAAAAATACCTTGCTGAAATTTTATTTTATTTATTTCATTTTTGTATTTTTTAGATATATTTATCAAAACCTATACAATTTAATCTTTCCCAATACCGTTGAGGGATTGACAACCCCTCTATGCGTTGGGTTGCAAGTATTTGTTGTTTGCGTGCAGGTGTTGTTTACATAGTGTTGCTTGGTTCTCCTACTGGATTGATAAGCTGGGTTTCATAACTGATGAAAATACTTATCTCTACTGTACGACATCATCCTCTTCTCTTTGGGGAAATCCCAATGCAGCTCACAAGTAGCAATACGACGGCGGAGGAAATCGGCTCCTACCATCTCGATGGTGAGCCCGGCGGCACTGAGGCGAAGGGTGCGAGTTGTGGCGATTGTGAGCTTCTCATCGTTTAAATCAAGGGAGCCCCAATACCTGCTACTCTCCAACTTCTTCATCCTCAGTCTGCAGAAGTCTGGGAACTCAATATCTTTAATCCAGCACCATTCTGCTCGTCATTCGTTCCACGCCAGGTGTAGTTGGCCGTCAAGGTATGCCCCCTTGGCGCAGGCCCTGGGGAGCCAAGTAATGCCGCCAGAAGGAGCATCTGCTTCAATATGTGGGACAAAGTAGTGGCGGAAGAAAGCAACATTGGGCGCTACTCCAACAAAATTTTCGCACATGTGTGCAAACACAGACATACAAGTCATGTCATTTGGGATGAAGTCAAGAAGATGGAACCCGTATGTGCACATGATCTCAAAGAGGAAGTCGGAAAAAGGGGGGCAAGCCCGCAATAAGAGTATGCGGTGAAGAAGGGATACTTGTCTCCACTATACTTGGCAAAGCCGGGAAGAATTTGTGGCACGGGGTGGGACGCCGTTTCCCTCCCCCACATGAACGCGTACCGCTCTACGAGATCCTCCTGCTTCAGGACCGGCGAAAAGACGATGTTGTTCTTCCACAACGCCGTCATCTCCACCTTCCTCTCCTCTTCTTCCGGGTCAGCTAGCTTCTTAGCTTTGCCTTGGCCTCTTTTGGGGGGCCATGACGGCTGCCGAGGAAGTGGGTTTGGTGGGGGACAGCGGCACGGTGGAGCGGCGCCGGAAGGAGCAGAGTGCTCTGTTCTTGCGCAAGGAAGAAGATAAAGGAGGCGGATGCTAGATTGGGAACGAAAGGGGGTACATGAGCGGGGCCTCTCGCGGTTCCCTTTTTATGGGGAAGAAGGGAAGGCGCAGAGGCTGGCTCTTTACCGTCCTACGTGGTTGCGCTTTCCAGGCACACTACCCTTTGCAACCGTTTTGTTCCACCTCTTCCACGTTCCGCATTTAATGCGCATCGTGGGGGCATGGTAAAAGAGAAAATTACAAAAGTTATTCTCTGCCACGCGTGCCCGTGCACTATTTGGGCCTAGCCCAACGATGCCTCGCATGCTATATGGCCCAGGCCCGGGGGCTCCTGTCAGTGTACTAAATTAGGGGTCCCTTAGTACCCCAGACTCGTGCACAGGCAGTTGCAACCCTCCATACGGCAAAGCCTTGCCGGAGGATAAATCGACCCAAGCATCAACACTCGGACACCAAGACCGTGAAGAAGACCTCCAGGTAGGTGATCAAGAAGTACTAAGTTAGTACTGAAGATCAAGATTCCAATTGCCGGCAAGCTCCGCACCGGCAAGCCACGACCCAGCAAGCTCCTTGCTGGGAAGTTCCCCCTTCACGCTTTTTGACCACTCCACCTCATCGACCAGCTGATGGCTTGTCAAGATTAGGTGTTGAGCGGACGAGCGACTTGGGGAGGATCATCAGGCCGCGTGTCAGCACGTCGCATGCAGATCAACTTTATTGACACCTGTCTAGTGGACGTGTCAAGAAGATAGGCTCATCCACGTCGACGACACAGAAGGAGAGACGCCTTTTGCCAAAGGATTGCTATCAGTTCACGATGCATTAAATGCCCTTGTCATAGTCCGGCAGGATTATGTTGGATAGCATCGAGACCACTATTCACAAGATGTAATGACCGTATTGCCACTGTGGTGACCCTTTTTTGTCTATAAAAGGAGGCCCATGGCTACCTTAGCACGGGTCGACACTTTGCTCACGCTTACAAAGTAGCTGCACCTTGCTCGCGTTTTTCCAGCAAGTTGCGCTTGTAACTTGAGCCCCAAGTCAAACCACCCAAAGACAGGAGTAGGCTCTTACGCCTCCACGGCGGCCCGAATCTCGCGCTTGTACTATTGGTTTTGCTCTTCGTGCTCATCAATCTCCTAAGACGAACTACAAAGGGGCCTCGCTGGTCCCATAGATCGTCGTACTTCTGACACCCGAAGATGGGGAAGATGCGGCAGTGCAGTCGCAAACAGAAAGGAGTACGACATGGGGCTACAATCGGCGAAGAATAACAGGAGGAGTGGATGGATGGAGGGATGGTCTGGCCGGCGATAGGGTAGCGCTTCGCAGCGAGGCATGCAAAGCAACGCCGGTGACCACCGAAGGCGGGAGCAGGAGGCCCCGTCGGCGCTAGAGGAATTAGATGAGAGATTGAAGATGCATGTCGGTCATTGGATGTACATCCAACGACTACAAATGACAGAATCATTGGCTTCGAGCTATTGACCCACATGTCAGCCTCTTCGCGTGCGAAGATATAACTGATGGGTCCTAGATGTCAGGGGAGGAATAAAATTAATTTTGCCTATAATAAGAGGCACTTTCTTGCGTGCAAATATGTAGCTGCTAGATCCCAATAGATATATAAACAATATGAACAACTCTTACAGAATCAAGTGAACAAGTTAATAACTTGCGCAGTTTAGGCATGGTAACTTTTTACCCAAAAAAATCATTAAACCAACCTAGGCTCTAGTTTTGAAGGTCTCATCATGACTATATGTGAAAATGATTGACGGTATGTGAAAATGATTTTTGAATCGAAACAACAGTTTGAGCAATAAAACATTTTGAATTTTAAATTTCAATTAAATCTTTGCTGACATCAACAATTTCTAAGAGTTAAACCCTGCATTCGTCATGGGCACATTGGCCAAAACTTCAAGGAATCAGGTTTGATGTTACACATTTGTCATGCGTAATGCCTCTGGGATCAATATCTGGTGTGAATATAACGAAGCATAAAACAAACTTACTAGAAAACAGTCTCCACTACTTATTGAAATAGGAATCGGGTATAACAATACCCGATTCCAACATAAAGACAATCAGTATCTAGTCAACAAAACATTTCATGAGGCCATGCCGCCCATGTCACCTTCGTCAAGATAGAAGCAGCCTCAAAATTTGTTTGATGGCTGGCGTGTCCGTTTGGCTTGGCTTTGAAGGAACAAGTGTCTTCAATGTTACCGTTGGAGCATCTGTGACCAAGCATGAACTTCAAATGCAACATAGTATTTACTGTGACAGCAATCACAAACCTCCTTACACCACACCAGTCGCCAGCGGAGCCATGAAAAAGCTGAAATTCATGTTCCTCCACAACAGAAACAATGGAACTAAGGGATAGATCAAAATCACCATGTGCTTCTGATATGATAACTTCTACAATGGCCGCAATTGCATTACTAACAAGTGCAGCAGACATCTCAACTGTAGCACAATTACCATTAATGGGAATTTCAGTTGGTTCCCATGGCATTAATAGTCCACGAAATTCCGACATTCCATCAATCAACTGTGTGTCATCTCCTTCGTTTTCTCCGTTCTTGATCCTCATGTCAAACTCAAGTAGAACATCACAGTGAAATGCAATGCCTCTCTTAGGTCCGGTCATTTGAATGAGAGAACCCTATAAAACTATTGCTGTTAGTACTTCATATAACAAAAAATAACTGAAGCTAATACTTATCTTGCAAATGATGCCAACAGATAAAAAAAAACAAGCAAATTAGGAGTTTTACACAAACTCAAAACTTTTTTTATCTGAGGGCTTGCTTTATTAACTTTAAATAACCCTTACATCATCCGCTAAAAATATAGAAATAAAATCAGGGGGTGCATCTACCCACAAGGATGGATTGTTTGCACGACCCCACTTTGCTAGCTCATGAGCAACTACATTCGACTCTATTACAATGCTCAATAGTAACCTACTCGATTTCTCTAAGTAACATTCTGCAGCCCTCGAGGAGAGGAGCTGCCACCGTAGACTGACCTTCGTTGTGCCTCAAAGCTTCCACCACGTTGACATTGTCCATTCTTACCAGGACATTGTTGCTTCCAATACTTTGAATAAGTTTCACTAAACAGACCATAGTAAAATCAAAACGCACTTTCAGGTCTAAAATATCCGTTAGGTTACTAGACATTCTCGGTTTAAGTGGTGGTGCTCTGCGCATCAGCAAAAGGCAGGTCCATGAGGCACTAACTTATATGAAATATAATTTTAGCTAATATGGGCAATCCAAAGGATCTAGGATTGCAGGGTATGAATAGGGTGGGCATAGACAGTGTAGTTCTCAGACATGAATACGATGGCTCTCCTCTCCCTCCCGCTCCCCTCCGGCACCCCTACCCCATCCACCTCCCTCACACCTTCTCCGGCCGCCGCCTCCTCCCTCCAGTCTCCGGCGTCGGCTACCTTCCATGAACCCATTCCATGGAAGGATTCCCCCACCGCCAAGGCCCTGCATGCCGCTCTCGGCGTTGGAGACGCCATGGGCGATGACTTCCAAGCCCAGGTATGGCGCTGCCTCTCCAAGCATATCAACCCGCGCCGCCACGAGCCTCCATGCTTCCTCTCCGTGCATGTCCACTATTCCTCGCTCGACCTGGACGAGGAGCTCGTGGCTGTCCTCATGCAAGCATGCCTGGGTGGCAACGCCCCTGCCTTCCAGGTTACTCGACTCCAAGAAAAGCTCTTTCGCATTTCGGTCTCTGACATGCGCATCGTTCGAGCTCTCATCGCCGAACCCATCCTCGTCGCCGCCACTCATTCTGTCAAGTTTCTTCCCTTCCCACCGCCGCCCTCTTTCACACACCAGCCACCCATCTTCCAAAAGCCAAAATTCGACATTGGCGACCGTTTTGGCCACGCTGACGCATTCCTTCGCTCCCATCTTGGGTTCCTACCCTCGCCCGATGTTGACTTTGTACGCAACATCCTTGATCTGTTCTCGTCCAACGTTTTCACAACGCCACTCACCTCCGCCTCGTCAACCAAAATCATCTTCTTCGTTCACAAAGCCGACTTCAGGGTTGACAACACTCTGGTGGCCACGCTCCTCTCGTTCCGCTTTGGTGGAAATGCGCACTCCATCCCCGTTCAGAGACTGTCAAACGCAGCTTTTACTGCGCCAGTATCCTCCAATCATGTCGCCACTCTCATGGCGGCATGCTCCCCTGTTGTGGCTCCCCGCATGTTCGCCACCATCACCGTCGCGCCACAAGACACGCCGGCCTTGCCAGCGGAACGACCGCCATCGCCGCTCCAGCCTGCGGTGGTGCCGTCTCGCAGCGTCGTCGACGAGCCCTCTCGCTCCCTCCCGTGCATGCCGCCTAGGCAGCTACCTAGGCAGCTGGGACCCGCCATCGTCAACGGTCGGCTGCCAACTGTATCTCCTACGGCTCCCACAGCGCTCGACCCACCGCGACCACATGCAAAGGTACGACTGTTCCGACCTGGCATTTCGTTCAATAAGCTAATTTTCTCAAAGTACCACTGCCTTGTCACCACACCCACCACATGTTTAACTCATAAACCCACCACGCCATTATGGGTAGTTTTCTGTTCTAAGTCAGTATGCGCAAATGAAACCCTGATTAATAATGCCTTAGATCACCAGTTTTCTTTCCAACGTGTCTTCCACGCGGTCACGCTTGCCCCAAACCTGTTCCTCGTGCATGTGTACTCGGTCAATGTAAGAACAGAAGTCCTCCGTGCTGCACCCATAAAATTTTCAAATTTTGAACTTTCACCTCCTTGACTCCTTTGACCAAGCATCTCAAACAGTGCGATCGGTACCGCTGCCAGTCATGTTTGAACCGGACTCGATTGACTCGAACGCTCCCATCCTGCCTAACCACCCCACGTCCTTGCTTGGACCGCACCCATCGACTAAACTACTCGCTCAAGATCTCCCTCATTTGTTCCATGCGTGGATACCCCTGCCAATGCCTCGGTTGACCACAATGCACTCGATGGCATCGGACACGTGTGCCTCTCACCCCCCCCCCCCTCGGCCTCTCCCGTCGCGTCCCGCTGCATCCTCGCTTCAGAAAGAAAACAAGACCATGGTGACGGCTGCGCTGTACCCTCCATCGACCAACCCTGTTTTTTAAACGATGCGGCTTTGAACGGCGCGCTCCACCGCTTCCCATCGCATCCCACCCGCCCAGCCCCACCGGAGTCGCCACAGCCGCCCCCCCCCTGGGCTGCGCGGACCGTCGATCCCCCAGATGCCATTTTGCACGCTAAATCAAACCCCGCCATCACTGAATCAGTGGGACCGCACGCCACCCCCCGCCCGCCCTCACCGCACGATATATCCAACGCTTGCATGCACACGCATGCGCCCATCATCACGTCTACTCTATCACCTGCCTCCCCTACCTCCGTTAGCCTACTCCCCACCCCGTCCCCTCAGCTCCATCCAGAGGTCGCCATTAACCAAGCCCACGCCACTGCCACAGCTGCCATCGTTGCGAGCTCTTCGATCTCCACGCAGCTGCAAGACCCGCGCGGCTACCGGGAGGTTTTGCTCAGTCCCCCGCCTCGGGTCTCTGCATCTCCCCCATCCAACCCATCGCCCCCCCGGCCTATAAATCCCACCCTCCTCCGATGGCTAGCCTCAAGCACATCCACCACCACTACACCCGCAAGAAGAAGGCTCGGTGCTTCCGGTGCCTTGCTTCTGACCACAACGTTGCCGACTGCCGCGACCCCATCCGGTGCTCACGCTGCTGGTGCTCCGACCATCGGAGTTTCAGGTGCAAGGCCATACGATTCCTTCCTTATTTCCCTGCTATGCCCCCTTCTCCGAGTACTAACCATGCAGGCCAATGGCGCACACGACCGGCACCCACACCGCTTCCGGCTCATCGTCGGGCTCCAGGCGTTCCGACGGAGCGCCGATCTGGTTCGGCACCCACTGCGTCCTCACCTCCGATCTGCCACCCTTCCGCCTTCCGCTCATCTTCGGGCCACGCACCTCCTCATCCTCGCCGCCGGTGCCATCCTTCGCCCCTCCCCTCCCACCCCCACCCGCCACTGCACCCACCTCGGCCTCATGCTTCTCTCCCCCGGAGCCGCACATCCCTCTCCTAGTCCCTCCAAGCTGCCTGGTTCGCCAGGTTGACAACCTAGCCTACGTTCACCTAGCCACTCCCATGCATAACTCATTCCGGTTCATCCGCCAGGCTATCGCACGACACCGCAACAACCCTACCTTCGGCCTCACCTCCTCCGCACGCGGAGCCGCGCGCCTCTCCTTTGCCAACGCAGAGGAGCGCCTCGCGGCCACTGGCCACGGCCCCATCCACCACGAGGGCAACACCCTCTTCTTCGAACGGCCTGAACACGCCGACAATAGATCCACGGCCATCTTCATCCATATGGCCGAGATCGAGGCGTTCGACTACCCTGACGAGCTCTGGCACCCTGAGGGGGCTGTGTACTTCTCTCACCTTGGAGATTTCGTCTCCGCCGACCAACACTGCTTCCAGGGCGATCACTCCAGCGTTCGCGCACTCGTCATGGTTGCTCGCGATTTTGTCCTCCCCCCTGCCTCGTGGTGCGCCTGCCTGACAACGATGTTGCTGTCGTTAAGTTGGAAAGCCGCGCGCTCTTCCGGCATGGCTCTAGGGCCTCTCCGTTCTCCTCTGAGAACGGAGACAACGACTCCCTCTCCTCCCAGATATCCAATCCTCCTCTATCTCCCGCCACCATCACGCAGATCCGCAACATTGCCACGGCCATGTCCCCATTTGCCTGCACACCGGGGTCGCCATCGGGCCCTCCTCCTTCTCCTTCGGCGGATCGGCCACTGGATGGCATCCCGATCCTTGCTGTTATGGCGGATGGCATGCCAGTCGCTATGCTGGTCCATGCTCCATGGTTTCCTCCTGCTAGCTCTCCCTCTCCTGCCCTGACGCGGGCACGCGCACGCATCTCACGCCCCCTGCTCGCCCTGCCAGCTCCACCCTCTCAGCCTACTCAGCCTCACGCACCATCCCCTCCCCCATCCCCACCTGCCCCTCCGGCGCCTCTCCCTCCGATGGTTCCTGCCGACCAGCCGCTGGACCTGCCTCCTGAGCCGACACACGAGTGCCTGGCCAGGCGCATTAGCAGGCGTGCAAAGATGGCTGCCGACTCTGGCATCAAGGCCAGGCGCAACGCTCGTTTGGCTGAGATCGACCCTCCTATCTATTCCTCCATGACTGCTAAGGCCATGCGCTCCAAGGCCAAGAAGCTTGACCTGTCCGTTGCATCAAAGGATCTCTCTGACGCTCTCATCCATGCTCATCTCTGCGATGAGACGGGGTTCATTGACGACTCTGCTCGCGGTCATGAGCTGGCTGCCGTCGCTGCTGCCTGCGGCGCCTCGCCTGAGATGGTCGAGGACATCGCTTCGGGCTCCGATGACCTGGGATCTCCATGATGCGCTCCCTCCTGCTCGGCCACATGCGTGGCGGCCCGTGCTGGCCTTGTATCCGGTGCATCGCACCACCCCGTAGCTGCTATCTTAAAGTTATGCTAGTTGTAATGCTGCTCACTCTTTCTTCTGTCAGCTTGTCTAAGTGTATCAGGAACCAAAATGGTTGTCTTTTGGGTAACTGCCCCTATGTAAGGTGTCAAGTTAAGTTTCCATTATGAAAAACGAAACGTACACTATCGTCTCCTAGAATGTTCGAGGGTTAGGAGATAATGACAAGTGTGCTAACGTGTTCTCTGAAATCAATCAATTGAGACCATCAATCGCTCTGCTACAAGAAACAAAACTGCAAAAACCAGACACCATCAAACTAAGATCGATCTTGCCACGCTTCCTAGACTCTAATAACCACCTCGACGCAATCAGATCTGCGGGTGGAATCCTCTCTGCTTCTAACTCACGCAGCTTCTCGCTTCTCAACTGTCAGCACAGCCGTTTCACTTCCACCTTAACTCTATCATGCCTTGCCTCGCCGCACAACATCTTCATCACTAACGTCTGCGCCCCCTCACAACGAAACCTAAAACCCGACTTTCTAGAAGAACTTAAACAGATAGAACCTCCACATCCATCCCCCTGGCTCCTCATCGGAGACTTTAACCTCACCCGATTCCCTAACGAGAGGAACAACAGCAACTTTAGACGATCGGAGGCCGATGCCTTCAATGACACAATTGATCATCTTGCTCTCTTGGAGATCCCACTTCTTGATAGACAATTTACCTGGTCAAACAAAAGATTATCACCTACGCTAATACGTCTAGACAGAGTACTTATTAACCTTCATTGGGATGCTCTCTTCCCAAACACGCACCTAACCTCTCTTACTAGATTCGTCTCCGATCACGTCCCACTACTAGTCACTATATCTACGGTTGTCCCTTCTTCCCACCTTTTTAGATTTGAACGCTTCTGGACCTCATTCCAGGCTTGTACCAACACGGTGCCGGACTATTGGCGGGCCAACATCACCGGGCCTCCCGCCGATCCAGCTGCTTCTCTCGCCCAGAACATCAAAAAAACAAGAACAGCCCTAAAATCTTGGGCCAAGACGTTGCAGCCCATCTGCCAACGGGAAAAAAACTGCAAAGTGGCAATCCAGGCTCTCGACCTAAACGAGGAATTCGCTCCTCTATCCCCTCTCGAACAGAAACTTAGGCTGACCATTTCTAACCTGCTGCAGTGTGCTATCAAACAAAAAATCGCATTCTTGAAACAGAGGGGGAAGATTAGAGTCGCCATTGATGGAGACGAAAATTCTAGGTTCTTCCACGCTTACGCTACACAGCGCTCTCGCTCAAACAAAATTCCACTGCTTATTCATAACTCCTCCGAAGTTTTCCTGCACGAACAAAAAGCTGAAATCCTAAAGAACTACTTCCAACAACTAATCGGGACTACAAAAAATGCCACATGGAACTTCAGTCTACAGCAGTTATACCCCTCTCCCCTCCCCCAACTCTCTGATCTGGCACAACCCTTCTCCCATGACGAAATCCACCAAGCTTTCCTCACCATGAATGCAAACGCAAGCCCAGGCCCGGATGGCTTTGGGCCCATCTTCTTTAGAAAATTTTGGAATGATATCAAACAATCCATCTTACCATTCTTCTCTGTCTTCCATGATCAGACAGCTTCACTTGAACGTTTTAACCGAGCCTTCATGATTCTCCTTCCCAAAACCCTGGCGCCAACGTCCCAGGATGCTTTTAGACCCATCTCTCTTCAAAACTGTACTCCAAAAGCAGTTGCCAAAGTTCTTACAAATAGGGTAAAACCTCTAATCCCACCGCTCATTCATTATGATCAAACGGGTTTCCTCCATGGACGCAACATCGCTGAAAACTTTATTTATGCTGCTGATATCCTAAGTGCTTGCCACACACGCAAAGCGCCGACCATGGTCTTCAAGCTTCATTTCAGGAAAGCTTTTGACTCCATCTCCTGGTCCTCCCTCTTTGATATCCTACAAGCTCGAGGATTCCCTACAACGCTCGCTCTCGGTCCATGACATTCTCTTCACTGGGAAAACGGCTATCCTCCTAAATGGCATCCCGGGGCCATGGATCCAATGTAGATGCGGCCTACGACCAGGGGACCCATTCTCGCCATACTTGTTCATCATCGTTGCAGATGTCCTTCAAAGATTGATCGCCGGCGCTTTCCAACAGAATGTTCTTTGCCACCCGCTACGACCAAACGAGCCACCTGTGACGCTGCAATACGCGGACGATACCCTTATCATCGCTGCTGCCAACGATGACGCCACCCTAACCCTAAAAAAAACACTCCACGATTTCGCCCTGGCAACGGGGCTGCGTATCAACTTCCAAAAAACGGCACTCCTCACCATCGCCACTGACCCATCCATGCAAAACAACATAGCCACTGCTATTGGATGCTTGTTATCCTCCTTTCCACTAATGTACCTAGGCCTTCCTCTCTCCCCCACCAAACTGCCTCTCACAGCCTTCGACCCGATCATTGACAGCTTTCGGAAATTCCTCTTCGGCTGGGTAGCGCGTCTGCTTTCTCGCGGTGCTCGCTCGACTCTGCTAATCATGCGGTCTTAGACTCACTAACAGTCTATTTTATGTCAGTTTTTCGTCTACCTAAGTCAATTATAGCAAAACTAGACGCCATTCAGAGGGCGTTCTTCTGGTCTAATGAGGCAACTTGCACGGGTGCGAGCTGCTTAGTCGCGTGGAAAAACGTTTGCAAACCGAAAGACTCTGGTGGTCTAGGCATTAAAAATCTCGAAGTTCAGAACCGCTGCTTGCTTATGAAATTCTCATTCAAGATTTTGCAGAACCCAAACGTCCCTTGGACACGGTGGTATCACCACCATTATCCTCTTGGCATCACAGCAAAAACTCCAAGGCCCTCCTTCCTCTGGAAAATTATCAACAAAAATTTGCCTCTGCTTATCAAACACTCATTTGTGATCACATACAATGGCCTTTCCACCTTCTTTTGGTTGGACAAATGGCTGCTGCAGTCGCCTCTCCACAAAGTATTCCCCAACCTCCACTCACACTCTTTGGATGACAAGGTTCTAGTGGCTACAATATGGCAAAAAGGCTTATTGATGAACCTGCGGAACCGTCTGTCTAATGCTGCTGCTCGCAAGTTGGATTGTGTGTTGTTGCTGTTGCAGGATTTTCAGCAGGTAGACCGATCCGACGAACGGTCCCTCTCGCATGGGCTGTCGTTCTCTGCCAAGAACGCCTACTCCTCCATTCTTGCTGAAGACTACACCGACCCTCACCACGACTTTGTCTGGACCTCCAAGGTGCCAATCAAAGTCAAGATCTTCGCCTGGCTTCTCCTCGGCGATCGGCTAAACACGAAAGCCAACATGTTTCACAAGCATATTGCCCAATCAGCTGCTTGCCCCCGATGTCAAGACCCGCATGAGGATGCTCTCCATCTCATCTCCAACTGCTCATACGCGACACACGTTTGGTCCTCCCTGGGTCTGCCGTCGCCAACCTCACTGGATGATCTGCACCAACACCCAACAATTCTAGGCCTCAACCCCAACATCTGGCCATCGGTCGCTCTGACTGTTGCATGGAAGCTATGGGATTCGAGAAATGCCCTCGTGTTCAGAAACGAGGATCACTCCCACAGAACTACAATTCGTAACATTGTAGCAGATTTCTCCCTCTGGGTCTTCCGGTTCAAAAAGAAAGAAGACAAAACCTTTGCTAAGCAATGGCTTAATTTCCTCTCTGCTGGTATTCACTAAAAGTTGATGTTGTAAACTGAACTACTGTTGTAATTCTTCGCTCCTCCTTTGAGTGGTAATATATTCAGGTGGGGAAGCTCTCCCCCCCGGTGACCGTTCAAAAAAATAAATAGGATGGGCATAACAAGTTAATCTGGTCTTCGGTTCTTCGGTTGCATTATGCTAGATCTGGTATAATATGGGTCATCTCGGTCCTACGGTGAGGTTACTCAATTTATCCGAAGTAACAACCTCTATGGGCCAAACCACCAAACTCCGTAACTCCCCAAGGCCCAAGTAAATGCTGCCATGTCCGAGCCCAAGGCGCTAGGGCCTAGGACTACTCATCTGAACATTCATTGCCCATGGCTGGCGATCTCTCGGCCACTCCTGTAGTTTGCAATTGCAAACCCTACAAGGTAGCAGCCACGTGTCGACTCATCTTCCTGAAGGCAATTCAGTAGCGACAACCTGCAGTTATGACCTGCGAGTCTGCCATGCAATGGACGCCAGCATGAACAGACTAATTCTTCAAGTCAAAGGCTATTTTGAAGGGGTGAAACTGGGCCGCTCCAGGCACAGTAACAGCAATAGCACAACGAAACCTTAAGCTGCCCGGTACGCCCACCGTTATGACCACCAACACAATAATCTGTCTGTTACTTTTACCCCATGTGTTACAACACTATCCAAGCATCTATTACTGGAAGACGATTAGGAGTTTGTAGTATGCCATCAGAAGTATTCCCTCCCTGAAATGTATGGCCCACTTGATTTTTACAGTCTTCAATGTACGAGATTGACTAAGATTTTTGCTTATAATATGTCTGTAAAGTTAATGTAAGGACATATGGCATAAAAATGACGTTTAAGATGAATGCAAGATGCCATCCAAGTATGTCCATTCCATGTATGTTGGTAGAAATTACCGGTCAAAGTCAGAATCAAAGATAGTGAAAAGTCAAGCATGCCTTGACTTTGGGAAAAGGGAGTACATCAGTTTCGATCTCATTATTCTCTGGATGCAATGTACAATGGCTGCAGAAAAGTATTGACATTCACCTGTTGCACGACGATGGGATCTTCTCTGCTACGATTGAAAAGATAATTAAGCCTTAAATCATATTCATCTCGTGCCGCGATGTATCCATATAACTGCATTGAGCCATTGTTGATAGGAGATTTAGCTAACTTTAAGGAGAAAATCTGCATCATCTCACATGTCATATCGTCCCAAGATGCTGGCTCCAGCTGAGCTTCACCAACGATATTATATTGCTGTTGTTAGTTAATATGCAATTGATAAATGAATACTATAAGTAACTTGCGTTGTGCAGCACATATTTAAAGGCCTGCAAATGGGTAACAACTGCCTATTCAAATCCAAACTATTTAGGTAGGTATGAGTATGAAATAACACCCAAAGAATTCAGGTATGGGCAGGATAATACAAACTTAAAAAAAATTATCCACACACAATTTACCCACATAAACTTAACTTATGAAGCGATAAGGAGGGCTGCAAAGGGGCTAGTATCAGAGCCAACTACTGCTTTGCCATCAATTGCTAGCCTATGGGTTTGTCCCATGACCACCATGGCTTCAACTACAGTGAAGAAAGAGGGAACACCTTCAGCAGCAGTAATGAGGTGTCTAGCAACTGTAGTGGCCAACAACATATTTGTGCAAACTGCGACGAGCAGTATGCATATGGTCACCGCTGCACGCAGCAATTCGACATCGAGGTGGATGACTTTGATGACGACAATGTTACGAGTGTGGCACCCTCTTGCTGTCTCACCCGACGCTTCTGCAACTGGGGCAGTTCAGCCTCATGCAATGGAGGCGGTAATCTTCAGTAGCAGTCACAAAAATGACATGGCCACAACAGGTAGAAGCGGAAGTGCTGCATAAGCTAACAATGATAGGATAGTAGTATAGGATGGGTTACAACCAAAATATCAACAGTCTGCGGAGGCAGTACCATAGGAATTGTCTAGACAAAACAGCCATTAAACACCTAGAACATGGCATGTGCATTGAGCTTGTAATAGCTAGTTTTAGTGTCCAGAAATAACTTGATGTGTACTGTAGCACCAACATACTGTACTGTCGACCTACTGCAGCACCAGGGACTATAGCAGAGACCTAGAACTCCTAGAAATAGGAGGGTGCATCTTGTGTAATATCAAGCTTGCAGTGCATCGGAAGATAGAAGATTTTGGCCTTGTGAGGCAGCAAGCCACCAAAACAGCTTGTGTACTTGTGAATGTTGTGAGAAACACAACACACGCGCGCGCACGCACACACACACAAGCAGAGAGAGAGAGAGAGAGAGAGAGAGAGGCTGCGTGATTCAGCTAAGTTTCATTGCTAGTATTGTGTGTGCGTGTTTGAGAGCGTGTGAAGATCCCAGGGAAGAGAGCAATTGAGTGATTCAAACTCAAACAATTGGTAACAGAGGTCGGTGATGACAAAGACGATGACACGTGACACTGCACCGAGTGGAGCCATGGCGACTAGTGGCTTACGCAACCTGGCGACAGCAGCAGCAGGGAGGATTCCGTTCCCGCAGCTAACAAGGACGAACTACGCAGTATGGAAGATGATGATGAAGTACCTCCTGCGAGCAAATGGTGCAGGAGGGTGTCGTTGATCATGAGAGCTCATCCAAAGGAGGTTGATGAGAGCAAGGAGGAGCTGGCCTTTACGTGTTGCAGAGGATACCACGTCTGATGTGTGCACAGGCTACAATCCATGCATGTGGGCGTCGAGCTCGTCCAAGAGGCAAGGATCTATCACTTGCGCTCAGAGTTTAATAGCCTCAAGCTGGCTGATGGAGAGCCTGAGAATGACTTTGCTGTGAAATTCACGATGCTTGTGGGGCATATCCATGAGCTTGGAGACACGATGGAGGAGAAATACGTTGTGAAGAAGTTGCGAGCTGTCTCCAACAAATTCATCCATTTTGCTTCATCAATTGCGCTATTTAGTGATGTCAACAAGATGGTCATGGAGGAGGGTATTGGGTCACTCGACTCAAGGCCTATGAAGAGCTTATCAAGGGGCTAAAGACGAGAGGTGTGGAAGAGCAACTTCTCATGACAAGAGGGCATGACTTGTCACAAGGATGAGGTCATGGTCGTGGACACGGTGTAGCCCACAAAGATAGGTACAATGACAACTATGATGACTTTGGGCATTGTGCTTCCGAGTGTCCAGAGAAGAAATACAAAGCACTCCTTGCTAAGGCCAGCAATCCTATAAGAGGAGTTGAGGGGAGTGCACGCCCGGCGGTGTGATGCCAATGTCATATGAAGCATCAATATGTGGCCAAAGACGACAGTGGTGTTAGCCATCGTCGGGAAGAGTTAGTGTGATACCTACAATGATGGTGTGATGCCATCATTTCAGAAGGGTAGGTGAGATGCTCAAAACAATGGTGTGATGCCATTGTCACAAGAAATATCAGCGCGATGTTGTTAGATAGTCGGTGTGTGATGTCGTCACTAGCCATGAGGCGGTACAAAGCCATCAGGAGATGGGTGCATGATGTTGATGGTGTTGATATGACAAGATTAATGGGGGAGAGAGTAGATACCCAAGGATAGGAGGCAGAATGTTAGGATAATCCTTGCATCCTATAGCGTAGTAGTATAGGACGGTTTACAACCAAAATATCAACAGTCGGCAGTAGATACACAAGAGGAATTGTCTAGATGAAATAACCATGTAACACCTAGAGCATGAGCTGTTCATTGAGTTGTAATAGCTAGTTGTAGTCTCCACAACAAACTTGATGTGTATGGTAGCATCGCCCTAGTGTCTACTGTAGCACCAGCGACTATAGGACTGACCTAGAAGTCCTATAAGCAGGAGGGTGCATCATGTGTAATATCAAGCTTGTGGTGCATCAAAACAGAAAAGATTTTGGTTCTGTGAAGCTACAAGTCACCAAAACAGCTTGTGCAGTTGCGCATGTTGTGAGAAACAGGACTGGTGACCGAACCGGTGAGCCCCTCAGTTCAGGTTTTACTGGTCGGACCGGTCTACCGGTTCATCGGCTTGTTTTTTAGGCTGTAAATAATATGTATTGTTTACCAATACCATAGTAAGAAAAGATAAGATACTTTCGGTTTCTTCTACAGTACAATAAAGTTGGTTGGCGAGATGGTTATTGGGCCAAACCTGAGGGCCGGTCTCTGTTCATATAGACCTAGGTTCAAATGATACACACTAATTTCCTATTTATGCGTTCGACCTCCCGGTTTTTAGCCCCAAATCGCAAAAAGAGTCCGACCAGTCCGGCCCAGTGGCAGAACGGTCCAATGAGCTTAAGAAACAGCCAAGATCGCCATTTTCGGTTTTTCCCGATTCCGCTGTCCGGTCCGGTTTCTAAGACAATGAGTTGCGTGATTCAGCTAAGCTTCATTGCTAGTGTTATGTGTGTGTTAGTGTGAAGAATATCTCAGGGAAGAGAGGTGTTGAGAGATTCAACTCCAACATCCGTTAAGCTTCTACGTAGTTAAGGGCCCTGTAGTTAGGCGACGCAACGCTTCAGAAATGGTAGCAACTTCTACCACAGCTTCGTGTGTGCAAGTTAGGGGGCATCAGCCCTAGTCATCAAATAAATGATATAATTATGTTCGTTAGTGAAATTAGATAAGAGTTTTCAAATTTTCATTGCCATGTTATCCACCCCTGCATGTATAAGGAAGGGTGTGTACTCATCTATGATAGACCAAATAATCAATAAAAAAGTCCAGTCACCTCCACTAACCCCGTTATCTCCCTCTTCTCTCAAGCCGAGTCTCCTCTATCATATAATCTATCAACCATTACAAAGGCAATAAGTACAGAATGGTTGTAGACTAATCCCTTCTATAAACGGCAACCATTGGAAGGACATCAGTTAAAACTGAACTAGCAAATATATTATATTAGCAGGAACTTGATGTGGAATTTCATTTGTCATTTGGGTGGATCCTTAGCTTTTAACTTTAGTGTTACTTACTAGCTCGCGACAGTCCAATTACTAAAGTTGGCAACGACATTCGGGATGCAACTACTACAAAGGTGTCCATTTGGTTAGAAGGCTCCCCACTCATAAGGGGTATGGCTTGAGAAAATGCTAGACGTATGTCAATGTGCTCCACCTTAGCTAGTGATGACCTTGACAACTGATATTACTGCAATCACTAGGTGTCAATGTTATTTAGTGCCCTTCACGCCTCGTAATCCAAAGAATTAGAGGTGCCGTGGTATAGACTCACCACAACATTGTGAAGTCTTCTAGCACTATAGAAGCACTAGGTGTTAACTTGGCATTTGATGACTAGGCAACACCTAGGGCTTCCGTGCAATAATAGCAACTTGGAGCACAAAGGAAGGAAGCAGATGTAAAATACTCCCTCTGTAAACAAATCTAAGACGTTTACAGAGGGAGTATAGTAAATAACAAAGAAAGGAGGCCCATTAACCTTCGGTTCTATTTGCATGTCTCCAACAATGGAGACAAGTTAAAGACAACAACAGCCACCACCAGCAACAAGCAGAAGCAACTGTCAGCAACTCTGAATATGTTCGACCACCCCATCTTCTCATCTCACCCCCAGGGTGAAGATCCAGGGTACCCAACGAAGGGCAGGGCCAACTGGAATAAACTCCAGCATAACAGTAAAGAATAATGCAAACATCACCTCAAGTTTTTAAGTACATAATATATCAACGGGATTATTGCTGCCAAATGTCCTAGGAATGGATAAAACAAATAAAAATAGGAAAAGAGATTCAGATAACATACTTTCTGTGCGGTCGTCAACATCTACACAGTATTCACTTTCCCATTCAAGCCTTTTCTTGTATATAGTACCATCACGGTGGCTGCTACCCGGGATGATTGGCTGGTAATACACATCTTGTATTGCACTTGTCTCTACCATGGGATTGCTCTCCTCTGCTGCCTTCATCCTCTCTGCTTTATCCATGCCTCGTGTAGTAGCAGAACAAAAGGAGAGGCACGGCAAATCCAGCTTACTATGCTTCTCACTTCCAGGGTCCAAAGGTAAGCATAAAAGGTCATTCTTAGCATCCGACTCAAATAAGATGTATGCTATTATAGCCAGCATTAAAATGGTAGTTTTAATTTTAGTACCAACAAAAATCAATTCCCTTTTCTTTCTACGGCGGAGTGCCGCATGAAGTAAAAACGATCATATTTTACAAGATCTTAGCGGGGGGGGGGGGGGTGTAAAAGGATCAATAATTGGATCTTGATTCTGGCCAAAATTTCAGGAGGGGGGGGGGGGGGGGGAATATTGGTCAGAGAAGCAGAAAAGGCGCATGATTATAACGGTACATGTTCGCTGTTCGAAGGTAATAAGAAACGAAAGGAGCAAGAACATACCGGAAAATTTTATAGAGATGTTGATTTGGATAAGACGGTACTGACTCCATGAGTGGAGGGGCATCTCGTCGGGCAAGAGCTGGAAGCCACCAGCGAGGCGCAGCAGAGCCGACTCTGCTGACGCTTCGGGTAATCGCCCATGGGAGGCTTTGCATCTCCAGAGAGTATTGGCAAGGCAGACTCGGCGGCGGCTGCTTATTTGCACGGGGGAGGTGTAAGAGTAGCGATGGAAGGCGTAGCTCTCGATCAAGATTACTAAGTACTTCAGTAGCAATGGCTATTACAACCAGTACAAGGATTCATGGAGTCCTATCTTGCAGAAGGGGAAGGAGGAAGGTAGGAGAAGGATGGTAACAGCCGCCGCCGTGCCGGGTTCGTGATCCTGGTACTTGTAGTCGTTGCGGTGGTAGCTCGTGCAGTAGCAAGGCAGTTGGGCCTAGCCCATACCTATCAGCCCAGGAGGGACGCTGACATCCCCTCCCCGGGTGCCGGCGCATTGCTCAAAAAATATATACGATCGCGGGCATTCGTACACAGGATCGCGTGATCCATACCACTTGTTCCGAGAGCAACTAATTAACGAACGCTTTTTTAGAAGCCTCGCAATGATCAGCGTCACTTGACGCGCTTTCAGCCATTTGTTACGTGTCGCGTTTTGGGCACTTCTTTCGGATTTTGTTTCGCATGAGTTTTCGGCTTTTTAAACAGCTTTTTTTTTTAAGTTTTTTCGACGTTTTGGTTTTCCCGGTCTTCCTTAGCTTTTCGACAAAAAAAAATTTCACGAAAAACGTGTTTTCTTTTTTTTTTCTTTCACGAGGGTCACGGCCGTGCCTCTCGGAACGGAAAAAAAATGTTTTTTATTTTTTTTCTTTCGTGAGAGTCACGGTTTTGCTTCCGCGAGAGGCACGGTTGTACTTTAGCAAGAGACACAGCCGTGCCTCTCGGAAACGGGAAAAAAAACGTGTTTTCTGTTTTTTTTCTTTCGCGAAGTCACGGTTTTGCTTCCGCAAGAGGCACGGGTGTGCTTTCGCGAGAGTCACGGCCATGCCTCTCGAAAACGGAAAAAATGCGTTTTCTATTTTTTTTCTTTCGCGAGAGTCACGTTTTTGCTTCCGCGAGAGCCACGGCCGTGCCTCCTCGAAAAAGAAAAAAAATGTGTTTTTTCTTTTTTTTTCCTTCCGCGAGAATCACAGTTTTGCTTTCGCAAGAGGCGTGGTTGTGATCTCGTGAGAGGCACGGGCGTGCCTCTTTTGAAAAGGGAAAAAACTCGTGCTCCCGGTTCGGTTTTTTTGTATGGTTTTTTTGTCCGTTTTTCATGAAAAAAAATGTTAGCCAAAACCTATCAACATGGGATCTTGTTTTGAAGATCTCGACGCAAGAAATCCAATGGTTAAAGCGGTTCAAGATTTGGACACACGGTTTAAGAAATAAAACATTTTGAATACACGAATTTATGAAAAAAGAGAAAACTACCAGGTTGCGACAAGTCGCACACATGCAACGCGCCACTTGTCGCAACCTGGGGAGGTTGGGGTGATCTTTGCAATGAGTACTCCTCAACTAGTGATTTCGACTTGTTCCTACCAACTGACATAGCAGTCGTATCTGACAATAAAGTAGCATTAGACCTCAAGAACTAGACACGATGTGCAGATCTGAATTAGTTTACGAATTTCAAAAGCAATTTTATTTTTCAAAAAAGGAATGTTCTGTGAAACGCGAACACTTCCCAAATTTGTGAACAAATTATTACAAAACTATAACATCTTAGAAAAACAGGAATATTTTCTGAAAATAATGAAGATTTTTTTTCAAAGCACGAACATTTCTTGAAATTACAAACAATTTGATCAAAACGCAATTTCCTAGAAAACTCAGAAAACATGTTTTTTTAATATGTGAACAAAATTGGAAAAACAGAACATTTTGCGAATTTATGATTTTTTAGAAATGAGAGCATTTTTTAAAATTCCTCAAACATATTTTGAGTCTGCGATTTTTGTAAAAAACATGTTTTTTTCTTAATTTGTAAACATATTTTAGTGAGACATTTTTTGAAATTCCCGACCATTTTGTGAATAAAAAGATAAAATGTGAACAAACTTTCAAATTCTTAACATTAATAACAAACCTTTTTGAATTCTTAAAAGTTGTGAAAATTGAACAATAAATATTCCGAACAAATTTAAAATAACTGGAACATTTTTTGAAAATCACGTACAATATTTTAAAAGTGAACATTGTTTTTGAATTTATGGGGAAAATTTGAGCTCACGAACATTTTTTTAAAATTTGGATTTTTTTTTTGAAATTTCTGAACAACGTTAAAAAATGTGAAATAAAATGTAGAAATAAAAATTAAACTTGAAAAGGGAAAAAGAAACAGAAAATAAAAAACAAAACAGGAAGAAGAAGAAAAAGAATGGAGAATAAAAAGAAACAGAAAATGAAATTAAAAATGAAAAAAAAACAGAAAGAAAAAAAATCAGGGAAGAAGTTTCCCAAAACCAGATGATGTTGTAGGCGAACTACGTGCGCAAAATGGGCCGGCCCATCGCGTCGCTCGGTTGCTTCACCTGTGCGAAGCCCCGGCAGTTTCACGCAACGCCCATCGAATAGAGTTTTCCCCTGTTTGGTGATTCGGGCGTCCGTTATAGGCTATTTTGCAAACAGACGTCTGAACGACACCCTCCTCTTGCGAGCTGGACCGGCCCGGGTTTGAACTAGAGATCTCTAGGTTCAGAGTAGATAGTAACTACTAGGCTATCTCGATTGGTTGTGCCTATTCACTTTGTTTTGACCTTTTACCCTCTTTCGTTCGCAGAACTTTTTCTTTTTTCTTTCCTTTTTTCTTTTTCTTTTCTTGGAACGGTTTTGTTTGTTTTTCTCTTTCCTTTTCTTTTTGCTAAATGCACAAACTTTTTCTTCAAATTCACAAACTTTGTTTCAAAATCGATGAACTTTTCTTCAAAATCATTGAACTTTTTTTCAAGGTCGACGAACTTATTAAAAAAATCAATGAACTTTTTTCAAAATCAATGAACTTTTTCAGAATGGATGAACTTTTTCAGATTTGAAGAAATTTTTTAGAATCGATGAAATTTTTTTAGATTCGGTGACTTTTTTTCAAATTTGATGAACTTTTTCCCAAAATTAGTGAATAGTTTTTTGATTGGATGAACTTTTTTTTTGAAATTTTTAACTTTTTTCAAAACCGATAAAGTTTGTTTGCAAATTTGTGTGCTTTTTTTAGTTTGTGTAATTTTTTCAAAATCCATGGACTTTTTTGAATTCAAGATTTTTTAAATTTTTTTATATTTATATTTTTTTTGGGAAGTCAATGGTTGACTGGTCAACTCTTTTTTGTTGGGGCAATGTTGACTGGTCAATTGATCAACCGTCGAACAGTCAACGTTTTGACGAACGAACCAAACACGTTTGGTGAGAGGACTGCACCACTAGTGGTTAATGGGCCGACCTAGTTGTGGTGCTTAGTGGGCGCCAGTCTCCTAGCCGGCGTATAAGGCGTCGATTAGGAGCTCCTGCCCGTGCCAACTCTCCTCAAGTTCACAGCCGAGACCCCATGGCATCTCATGTTTCTTTGTACATACCATCCTGAGCATATCCAGAGTACTGTTAGCGAGCCGATGAATAGAACATAGTATTTGCATGCCCCGAACTTTATGAGGTGTGCTCGGGTCAAGTTGTGAATTATGAGAAGTCCTTGGTTATGTTCAAGAAGAACACATGACAAGCGCCAAGGTATGAGGTTCTGAACACTTTGCACATTCGGGCTGAGGCGAAAACAGAAAGGTATTTGGGGCTGCCTGTCTATGTTGGCCAAGCTAGAAAACAGGTCTTTGAGTACCTAAAGGAGAGGATTTGGCAGAAGATCCAGGGATGGCAGGAAAGGTTCTTTGTCGAAGATGGGCAAAAGATGTTCTAATTAAAGCATGTGCCCAAGCGATCCTAACTTTCGCCATGTCTTGCTTCTATCGACCAAGACACTTTGTGAAGAAATTTGTACTATGATATGCCGATTCGTGGGCTAAGCAGAAAAGAGCAACGTGATGCATTGGTTGTCTTTGGGAGTTCTTGACAAAGGCAAAATAGGACGGTGGAATGGAATTACGGACATATACGGATTCATTATGGCTATGCTCATGAGACAAGCCCGACGCATGCTTATCGTACCCGATTCCTTATGTGCCCGGTGTTGAAAGCAAGATACTCCCCACGGTCATCCATTTTGGAAGTCAAGCGCACTCGAATTTCATACACATGGCGCAGATCCTGAAAAGGGGTGGCGCTGCTAAGAGAGGGGCTGATTTACAGAGTTGGAGATGGAACTTCTATTAAGATTTGGTCCGACCCATGGTTGTCTAGGGAAGGTGACAACACCAACGACGCAGAGGAGGATGCCTTCAAACCAGGGTCTGCGAATTGGTGGATCCGGATACCCAGACGTTGGACGAAAGATCGGTGAGGGATATCTTCAGGAGGATGAAGCTAGAATTATCCTTGCCACCCCTGCTCGTGATGAGCATGAGGACTTTTATGCATGGTACCATGACAAAGAAAGGGCGCTTCTCGGTTAAGTCAAAGATATAAGGTTTATGTCAAGATCGTAGATGCGGGTCTCCCACAATGCTCAAATCCTCGGTGAACAGCTAGGACTGAAGGAAATTTGGAGCCTACCTGTCAACCCAAGATTCAACAGTTTGTATGGCGGCTCGCCCATAACAATCTACCTCTGAAACTGAACATGAAGCGGAGGGGTATAGATTGCGGTACTGTGTGTTTGCTACACACGATTCGATGAGGACGGGCCACCTGCTTCGAGATGCAAGCAAGTTAAGAAGGTATGGAGATCCCTACAACTTGAGGCTCTACGCCGACGTTTTGTACCTACGTAAACGCAACTAAACTGCTGGATAGAATACTCCGATTGCCGGAAGATTAAAAAACCTTGGTTGTATGCCTGCTGTGGAAGTGGTGGGGTTGGAGGAATAAAATGAACGCTGGGAGCAAGTTGGGCGATGGAAAATCGACAGCAGAGATCAACAAGCTGGCTATCGATTCACTTGCTTTGTGTCGACCACCTCGTCTTGAACCCCGTCGGCAACAAGTGCAAGAGTGGAGGAAACCAGAGGGAGACAGACTAAAATTAATTGTGATGGGACCTTCACGGAACACCTTGGCAAGGGCGGTAGGGGATTCGTGGTCCGAGACAAGGATGGGGATGTGCGAGGGTCCGGCAGTGGTGTCTGCGCCATGCGGCTTGAGCGCCTGTGGATGTAAGCAGAGGGATGTGCCAAGACTCTAGTAGTTGCCTCTAGTTGGGGCATGACGGACGCCAAGGTTGAGATGGACTGTCACCACCGGTTTCTCGCATTGAAAGACTCCGGGTCCGATCTAGCACCAAGCCATCCTATTTAAGGAGATACGTGACTTTGCCAGCTAAATTTCAACTCCGCCTCTTTTAATTTTGCCTCATGAGCGTGTAATAGTCTAGCTCATGCTTTAGCTGCCTTTGGCGATCATCGCTGGTTGATCAAGAGTTCGCACGAGGACCTCCCGAACGATGTAAATGTTCGCAGATGCCTCCTTGCACGCCCAAAGGTGATGTATGGAATACAATGTTCCATTTCAAAAAAGTTCAATCCTCCACGGATCCCATAGATCATGGGAAGAAAGTGCCGACAGAACTAACTTAATTGCACACTGTTCATTGATATGTACTCCATAAGATCTGAAGTTTTACTCCTTCTACCGATGAGATGCCAAAGCATATGCAATTGTTGTAACTGAATCCATTGCTCTCCACAGCCTTATAGTGCATTCTCCACTTATGAGCTCCGTCAATAAGCAGTGCAAACTTTGCCAAATAGTATGGTGGGTAGTCGAAGGCGGAGTTGACTTACGACGAGGTTGTAGTAGCTGCGGCCAATGGTGACTCCAGTCCGAGAGGTGCCAAGGAAGTGGTCGGCGGAGCCACACATGGTCCGTGCTCCCATGCAGATGAGCCTCTCCATATAATCTTCGATGGACGTTGATTAGTGGGTGCCATGGTGAGAAGACAAGCATGAGCGCTCCCACCTTTAAGGGCCGCTCAACGAGTCACTTCTAGTATCAGCAACAATGCAGGCCCTCCCGGATCCAAACACATGCTCCGCTGGTAAATACCCAGGCCAAAGCCCAACAAATCCATAACATTAAGGAGCATAAAATCTGGATGGAGCTAAAGTGAGATAGACCTGCCGTTACAGTCATGAAGCTGCAGTTTGGAGACGTCCAGTTGATGGTATGGAGATAGCAGCTTAAATGGCTGATGTCTTGCTCGATATGCATCAAGTGTACTGGGCTCAATGCATGTTCCCACGTACCAATGAGCATCCAGAATCAAATACGCTCGAATAGAGAAAACTTCCAAGCATTCCAACCACAAGCTAAAAGAATTTGTAGACATAAGGTGCGATAACCAAAAGTTCATGTATGTTCCGTGCCGACACTAGGATTCCCAAACTGCTCCCGGTCAACATAACTGGACGAGGTACTTATGTGATCAACAGAGATCCAAGATAAATCAGCTCCAAAAGAACCTCAGTTAGGTGCATAGACTCTAAATTAGTTCTCATAGACTTTGGATTATCGCTGATAAGTAATTCGAATCCAATGCGAATCAACATACCTCCTACCAATGGGATGCCAAAGTCTATGCAATCGATGTACTTGAACTCCCTGCTCTCCACTACAATGGATTGCATTCCCCACTTGTAAACTCTGCCAATATGCAGCTGCCCAACTGAATGCGCCAGCAATTTAACAACCACCATGTACTTGCCTCCATGAAAACACTCACATGAGCTTGTAACTGAACTCAAGCAGGAAAGTGGTAGGAAATTCAGAAAATAATAAGTCATGCTGCTATGTATGACTGGAGCAATGGCACCAAGAACTGAATTGGCTGGACCACTCTTCTCAAGGTTCCTCGCCAATGCAAATTTCCCAAATAGAATTAACAGGAAGCAACCCAAATGACAAAAATTTTAGCACCTTTTAGTGGTTGCACTACACAACATGTATAAGACTCCACGTTGTTGTAGGTCACAATCTCACCATGCATTGCTTCTAATACCCACAAGGCCATGTTGCTAAAAATTGTATAGGCCCGATAACTTGCATGTGTATGAAATGTGCAAGTATAATTTTTTTTTCTTGTGCTACTATCCAGCTGCAACTTTTTTGACTTACCAATTTAACAGCATATGTTCTTCCATCCGATGGAAGCCAAGACTGCGACTGTGCACTTTGCAAACAACTGACGTGCTCCTCTACGGTAATCAATTCACAACAGTAGACTACAATCAGAGAGGTAATATGATTAACTTGAGGACAAAATTCATAGGAGGGTTGTAGAGATAATCGATCACGATACGCCCATTCTCAGAGCATGTTTTCCTATTGTTGTTTATAGTGTTTTAATCAATATAACACTTTGTGGAGCAATTCTAATGCCTTTTCTCTCTTAATATGCAAGGTTTACATGAAGAGGGAGATTCCCGGTAGTTGGAATTCTGGACCTGAAAAAGCTATGTCAGAGGTACCTATTATGCATATCTCCAAATGAGCTGAAATTTCACGGAGATTTATTTTGGAATAAATAAAAAATATTGGAGAAAAGAAATACTGTGAGGAGCCACCCAGGTGCCCATGAGGCACTAGGGTGCGCCCTGGTGGCTTGTGGGGCCCATGGCCAGCCTTCGGTGCCTATCTTCTGGTGTATAAGCTCATTTATCCTAAAAAAATAAGGAGGAGACTTTCGGGACGGAACTCCGCCGTCTCGAGGCGGAACTTGGGCAGGAGCACTTTTGCTCTCCGGCGGAGCGATTCCGCCGGGGATACTTCCCTCCGGGAGGGGGAAATCGAAGCCATCGTCATCACCAACAACCCTCTCATTGTGGGAGAAACAATCTTCATCAACATCTTCACCAAAGACCATATCATCTCAAACCCTAGTTCATCTCTTGTATTCAATATTTGTATCAAAACCTCAGATTGGTACATATGGGTTGTTGGTAGTGTTGATTACATCTTGTAGTTGATGCTAGCCGAAGATTATATGTTCAGACTCATTATGCTATTCAATACCTCTCTGATCTTGGACATGAATATGATGTGTGAGTAGTTACTTTTGTTCTTGGGGACATGGAGAAGTCTTGTCATAAGTAATCATGTGAATTTGGTATTCGTTCGATATTTTGATGATATGTATGTTGTTGGTTCTCTTAGTGGAGTCATGTGAACGTCGACTACATGAGACTTCACCAGCTTTGCGCCTAAGGGAATGCATTGTGGAGTAGTAATTAGATGGGTTGCTAGAGTGATAGAAGCTTAAATCCTAGTTTATGCGCTATTCCGTAGGTGTCTGATTTGGATCCATATGTTTAATACTATGGTTAGATTTATCTTAATTATTCTTTCATAGTTGTAAGTGCATCTAGTGCCCATTAGTGATTTTGGTGTATTGAAGACTTATAGTTTAAGGGACTAATGTGTTTGTGAGTGTACACAGGTCTATAAGTCTATGAGGAGTTTGATATTACAGAGAAAGTCGACCCCTAAAAATGAATGTCTTCAACTGAAGACTTTGGCTTTCTGAAGACTTTGAAAGTGAAGAATTTGGTGCGACTGTGAAGACTCAATATTCATTTGAGGAATATGAATCGTGAAGACTTTTGTTTTTTTAGTTTCGCTTTTCTCTTTCTTGAGTCATAGGAAACAACATACTGTTAAAGGGGGTCGAGGTAAAACTAAGGAAAATTTTCCAAGTGATGTTCATCTCAAAATCCTACACCTACCCAATCCTTTCGAGTGAAGCCATTTGAAATCTCATACAGTTCAGTCAATTTCTTCAAAGGATGTGAGACGAAGATCTTCGGTCTGAGGAATTTGTTCTGACTGAGGAGTTAGGAATTTGCCAGTGCAGATTGCCTACAAGTGAGGAGCATGATAGCCCTGAGGAATTTGATACTCAAATACCCGACCGTTGCTGTGCTACGCGCCAGCTGTCCCAAAATATCTACCCACCTAACGGTCATATCATTGAAGGGCATTTATGTCTTATCATGTCGGGCTGCTCCCTAGGCTATAAATAGCCGCCCCCTACAACCACTAGCTGGTTGGCTGCTCCGAGAGAAACCAACACTTGTCATTGAGAGCATCCCATCCTCCGAGGACTTTGAGTGAAAATCATCAAGTGAGGAAAACCCAAACCCAAACACCTACAAACCGAAAGTGATTGAGCATCACTGAAGAGATTGTTCCTGTGTGGAACCGATGCTTGTTACCTTTGAGGACTGTGCATCCTCCAGACGGTTAGGCGTCATGGTCTAGAGCATCCAAGAGGAAATTGTGGATCGCCGAGTGACCGAGTATGTGAAGGTTTGGAAGACTTACCACGAGTTATTGGGCGAGGTCTATGTGACCTTAGCTCAAGGAGAATACGGTTAGGACTATGTGTCCGAGACTGTGTGGATCGCCGAGTGACCGAGTATGTGAAGGTTTGGAAGACTTACCACGAGTGATTGGGCGAGGTCTATGTGACCTTAGCTCAAGGAGAATACGGTTAGGACTATGTGTCCGGGACTGTGTGTCCTCAGGTTTAAATACCTAGCCGCTCCAACTAGACGTACGACTGTCACAACAGTTGGAACTGATCTACCAAATCACTGTCTTCACCGAGCTACTGGTTCTATTTCCTCAACCCTTCCATTTCCTCATTCATATATTGTTGTACTTGATCGTTACTGTTTGAAGACTTTGACTGAAGACTTTCTCAATTTCCTCAATCCTATTTCTTCAGTCGGTTTGTCTTCAGACTGCTTATCCTGTGTACGCTACTTGTACTCTGTGCTTGTTTTCATTTCATCATGATGACTGTGCTACTGCTTTGTTATGCTTGCATCTGAGTACTTATTCTGCTGCTAGTCATTCGTGACTTAGGAATTTCCTCACCTTGAAATTCCTCAGTGATGAATTTGTAAAAATCGCCTATTCACCCCCCTCTAGTCGATATAATGCACTTTCAATTGGTATCAGAGCAAGGTACTCCCTTGTTCTGTGTGATTTTGGTTTAACCGCCTGGAGTTTTAGTTATGTCGACTGCAGGTATGATCAAGGTCTCTACTGGGTGTCCTACCTTCGATCCGACGGACTACCCCTACTAGAAGAATAAGATGTGAATGCATCTTGAGGCAATTGACAACGATCTCTGGTATGTTATGGAAAATGGCGTTCCCTCTATCACTCCTACCATCAACGCTTCTGACGTGAAGAGATTCAAGCAACTCAACTCTCAAGCAAAGAACATCATATGTGGCCATCTGAGCAAAGGGCAGTATGGCAGAGTGAGTGCTTTGGAGACAGCTAAGCTTATCTGGGATAGGCTGTCCAAGGTCAACGAAGGAGTCTCAACATAGCGTGACTCTCGAGTTGACGTTCTTCGTAATCTCTTCAACCGCTTCAAAAGACTCGACAATGAAAATGTTCAGCAAACCTTCGATCGCCTCACTGACATCTCAAATGAGCTTCAAGCACTTGGAGCCACTGACATCACCGACCATGAGGTGGTGAAGAAATTGCTGAGATCGCTTGATTCCTCATTTGACACTCTTGCACTAATGATACAAGAACGTGGAGACTACAAGTCACTTGATCCCGCTGATATCCTCGAGAGGCTAAACACTCATGAGTTCCAACTTGCTGAGAAGAGAGATCTCTGAGCTATGGCAGATCACACGCTCCGAAGGCCAAGGCAGTCTCTGAATCTGAAGGTGAGGATTCTGGTAGCAGCCTTGGTGATCCTGAAGAACTAAGCCAGGAGCTAGCAATGCTCGTGAGGAAATTCCAGAAGTTCTCAAGGCGTGGTCGCTTTGGTAAATCCTCAAGAAGTGATGACATGATATCAGATTCCTCATCCCGTGACTACAAGAAGAGAACTTGCCATAAATACAAGAAAGCTGGTCACTACATTCAAGATTGTCCTCTATGGGAAAAGGAATCAAAGAAGAAGAAATACAAGGATTACAGTTCTGATGACTCAAAGAAGAAGAAGAAATCTTCAAAGTCCTCATCGTCAAATTCCTCAAAGTCATCATCTCACAAGAAGAGCAGCTCCAAAAAGGCTCGGGCATTCATTGGCAAGGAAATGGACTCTAAAGCTGAATCTGAGGAAAATGAGGAAGAGGAGGCATCTGAGAAGTCAGAATCTGGTGTGGCGAGCCTAGCCCTCGCTACTGCTTTCGTCAGCAAGTCCATCTTCAACTCTGAGGAAAATGACTTCCCCAACACGGCTGACGACGGCGATGATGACCACGCTCCTACCTATTGCTTCATGGCAAAGGGTACCAAGGTACTCAAATATCCCTCCTCTGAATCAAGTGAGGATGAATCTGATGAAAACCTCAAGCCTAGCTACTCTAAACTTGCTAAGATTGTTGTAACAAAAAAATGCTTTTGTAAAGGTTCAAAATATGCTAGACAAAAGCGATGACCTGGTGGGTGAAGAAATGGATCGCACTCAAACCTTGACTGATAATCTTCAGAGACTTCAGTCTAAGTTTGACAACCTCCAAAGTCATCATACCACTCTCTTAGCTGATCATGAGAAGCTTTCTTATGAATTTCTTCAGAGAAAGCAAGATCTTGAAAAGCTAAGGGAGAGTTATGAAGATCTTCATAAGGAACGTGATTCATTGCTTGCTCAATGTATCAGTGCCGCCAGAAGAATTCATTCCACCATGTTTGAAATGCATTGAACGTGAATCTGCTAATTCTTCACCTGAAAGTTCAAATGCTTCTATTGCTGCAAATTCTTCAACTGTATCTGCTATCACAAATTCCTCATCTAAGGATGCTACTAGTATCACTGACAATGCATGGCTGAAGGAATTGTATGTAACAGGCTCTTTGTGATGTGCTTAAAAAGCAGATCCTCAACAGAAACCCTAGGAAAGAGGGTATTGCCTTTGAGAGGAAACTCAATGCTGATGGGACCCATCAGAAGTCGAGCAGTACCCCAAAACCTCATGGGTTGCTGCAAAGGGACCTACTGTAGATCCATCTACTTTATCTGGCTTTACATGTGAATCTTCATATTCTTCTGATGAGTCATTTGACTCCAACTATAAACTGTTCAAAAATGAGAATGGTGAAGTATTTGCTAGATATGTTGGCACTAACTGCAGGAACGGTCCCCCTAGAAGAAAATCTGGGTTCCCAAAAGGTGCCTTGAAAGTCTTCAGGTGAATGTCATCAGGGGCGGAGCCAGGTTTTGAACATAGGGGGGGCGAAGAAGACAACGGACATATACTTTTTTCTATAATGGCCATGCAAAAAGGAATGCAAGATAATATTTATTTTGCAATAGAAATATGGTTCGCTTTTTTATTCTAGCTTTTGTAAATTTTACTTGTGACAAATATTGATCAAGAGTTTGTATATCAACTAATTTCGTTATCATGTATACAAACTAGTATATGTAGATTTCTAATCAACCTGAAATACAAACTCAGATGATAGAATCAGCGCATGCCTAAATTAACAAAGACCTTTTTTCAATAAGTCAAGAAATTGCCATTCTAACTAATTCCATCTAAATCAAGAAGTTGCTCGTCTCTTTGGAGCCAGATGCGGACCAGTTCATCGGTATTGCATAGTATAAATCAAGAATCAAGGACACTCACCAGACTATTTTCCCATCGGCGCTTTTCACGATGCGTTGTGCGGATGCCTGGTCGAACTTCCCGGCGCTACGCTGGCGCGTGGCGTGCACGTCTGCGTCGGCGCCTATCGATTCGTGAGGATTCCCTCGATCGTGGCGGTCGGTTTCGCAACTAGCTGGCCGTTTGTTTCCACAGTGTGGGCTTGACCTTACAGATACATGGGCTTAACTTGCAAAGTTCCCGGGCGTGGCTTGAGCGCACCCGTTGAGGGGGGCAATTAGTCCAAAATCTGTTTGACCTGCCCTAATCTACTTGGCGTATATTGCTCTATACGTAGGTACGACGCAGCCCTTGGGGGGGGCGTGGCCCCCGCTCGTCCCCCCGTAGCTCCGCCCCTGAATGTCATCATGACACCGCCTATGAAGAATATGAACCCAGATGAAATTCTTCATATGGACCAAAGTCTTCATATGGATCCAAGTCCTCACGTGGATCAAATTCCTCAAATGGATCAAAGTCATCATATGAACATCATCGTGCTAACACTTTTGTTTCGTAGGAAAGATCTGAGGGTTATGAATATGTGTATTATTCTTCAAATCATTATGTTCATAAGTCCTCGAAGAATTTCTCTGCTTATTCATATGCTTAGTCTAACCCCTCTTATGTGAAACGAAGTGTACTGGCTTCTATGCCACCTTTCTCATATGGAGCTCGCAGAATGATGAACTCTTTGCCACCCCTCCAGATGTGGGTGGTGAAGAAAAAGAACTAATCTCTTATGTAGGGTCAGGTCTCCAGATGAACTTAATTTAATCGTCTGAAGAATTTGCTGCAGACCTGAATATGCTTGAAAGGATGCAAGCTAATCATGAAGAAATGAATTTTCATTTATCACGTCCTCCTACTGCTATATCTGTTCTGTTGCTTCATGAAATTGATCTGATGAATTTGTTGTCATATTCTTCACTCATGAAGCATATGAGTTTGTAAGATGCACTAATTCATCTGCAGGATGATCAACCCAAAGCTACTAAGTGGGTCCTCGATAGTGGATGTACAAATCACATGACTGGTGACAGGAACTTATTGATGGACACTGCTTTATCTCCATCGCATCTGAAGCATATCACCTACGCTGACAAAGGCAAAAGGAAGGTATTGGGTCTAGGTAAGGTTGCGATCTCAAAGGATCGACACATGAACAAAGTCATGCTTGTTGAGTCCTTAGGATTCAACCTCATGTCTGTCTCAATGCTTTGTGATCTTGATATGGTTGTTGTCTTTGGCAAGTATCGTTGTGTTGTGATCATGGAAGCTGACCATTCCAAAGTCTTCGAAGGCTTTAGGAGAGGAGATTTGTATATAGTTGATTTCTCTACAGGACCACACCTTGCTACATGTCTACTTGCAAAAGCTTCAGAAGGTTGGCTATGGCATCAACGACTAGGTCATCTAGGCATGAGGAACTTGCACATGCCCGCGAAGAAGAAGCATGTCATTGGCATCGAGGATGTCAAATTCCTCAAGGATCACCTGTGTGGAGCTTCTGAAGCTGGAAAGATGATCAAGGCCAAGCATCCCTCAAAGACTATCATGAGTACAACTCGTCCATTTGAATTGCTTCACATGGATCTCTTTGGCCCTACTCATTATGCTACATTCACCAATGTTGCATCTTTATATGGCTTTGTTATTGTTGATGACTATTCTCGTTACACATGGGTGCATATCATCACTTACAAATATGAAGTGCAGGAAGTCTTCAAAGGATTTTCCTCGAGGGCTTCAACCAACTTTGGTGTGAAGATCAAGCACATCAAAAGTGATAATGGGACTGAGTTCAAAAATACTGGTCTTGATGACTATCTTGATGAACTTGGTATTACTCACGAAGTTATCCGCTCCATATACTCCTCAGCAGTAATAGCGCCCCGGAGCACAAGAACATGACTCTTGTTGAGATGGCTCGCACTATGCTTGATGAATACAAGACGCCTCGTCACTTTTGGCCTAAGGCAACCGACATCTGCGTGCCACATCATCAACAGGTATATCTTCACAAATTCTTCAAAAAAGACCTCATATGAACTCCTCAACGACAAGAAACCCAATTCGAGTTATTTCAAAGTCTTCGATTGCTAAATGTTGGATTAGAGATCGTCATCACAATTCTAAATTTGCACCAAAAGCACATGAAGGTTTTATGCTTGGTTACGGAAAGGACTCGCACACCTACAGAGTCTTCAACACCGTTCATCACAAGGTTGTTGAAACTGTAGATGTGCGGTTCGATGAAACTAATGGCTCGCAAAGAGAGCACCTACCTCCTGTGCTAGATGAAAAGTCACCTGAGGAATCCATCAAGTTCAAGGCTACTGAGGATGTCATTCCTACCGAAGAATCTGCTGAAGAAGTCATTCCAGAATGTGAAGAACATCATGCTGGTGCACCTGAGGAAAATGGCACTGAAGAAAATGCTGAGCCAAGTCAACGTCATCAACCCGCTCATCCCCGCGTTGCAAATGAAGTGTAGATTGAGAAAATCATCAGCGAAATCAACGCACCAGGTCCTCTCACATGCTCAAAGGCACATTTATCTAACTTTTGTGGGCACTTTGCTTTTGTCTCTATCACAGAGCCCACCAAAGTAGATGAGGCATTTCTGTAGCCTGAGTGGATTCAAGCGATGCAAGATGAATTACATCAGTTCGAGCTCAACAATGTCTGGGAACTTGTCAAGCAACTGCACTCGCAAGCACAATATCATCAAGACCAAATGGATCTACCACAACAAGCAAGATGAAAATGGCCTTGTGGTGAGGAATAAGGCACGACTTGTAGCTCAAGGCTACACACATGTTGAAGGAATTTATTTCGATGAAACTTTTGCACCTGTTGCTAGACTTGAGGCTATTTGCATATCGATAGCTTATGCTAACCATCATAATATCATCTTATATCAAATGTATGTGAAAAGTGCATTCCTCAATGGTAAGCTTGAGGAAGATGTATATGTTGCTCAACCCCTAGGTTTTGAAGATCCAAAGCATCCTGACAAAGTCTTCAGACTCAATAAGGCCCTCTATGGCCTTAAGCAGGCCCCTCGGGCGTGGTATGATACTTTGAAGGAATTACTCATGAAGAAAGGCTTCAAACCCGGTTCACTTGACCCAACTCTTTTCACCATAAGGCTGTGAAGCATATTCTTCGATATCTAGCTCACACTCCAACACTTGGATTATGGTATCCCAAGGGCTTGGTGAGGGAGTCCTGGACTAAGGGTATTTTCGGGCATCCGGCACAGTAGCCATGGGCGGACTGATGGGCTGTGAAGATACAAAGACAGAAGACTCTCACCCGTGTCCGGATGGGACTCTCCTTGGCAAGGAAGGCAAGCTTGGCGACAAAATATGAAGATTCCTTTCTCTGTAACCGACTTTATGTAACCCTAGATCCCTCCGGTGTCTATATAAACCAGAGGGTTAGGTCCGTAGAGGCGTATACTCTTCATCGTAGTCATACATGCTAGACTTCTAGGGTTTTAGCCATTACGATCTCATGGTAGATCAACTCTTGTAATACTCATATTCATCAAGATCAATCAAGCAGGAAGTAGGGTATTACCTCCATAGAGAGGCCCAAACCTGGGTAAAAATTGTGTCCCCTGTCTCCTATTACCATCGACCTTAGGCGCACAGTTCAGGACCCCCTACCCGAGATCTACCGGTTTTGACACCGCCATTGGTGCTTTCATTGAGAGTTCCGCCGTGACGTTGAAAACAGGGTTGATGGCTCGCCTTGTTGTCAAGAACAATATCATCTCCGGAGGAGCCCTGGCTCCGGGCCAAACCCTCCGACTTGGCGGCTTTACCATGACCGCCTGTTCGGTCGTTAAGCCGACGATGACCTCTCGAGTCATCAAAAATCGTCTCCGCGTTGACTCCGAATACTCCAAACGGATGGATCCGACGGAGTTGTCATCTTTAAACGAAGTCCTAGATCGCATCTCCGCCTTGGGGGTCGCTACAGACTACGATCGGATTAGGCTTAAACCTGACCAGAGAGAAATCAAATCTCCGCCGATCACCCATCAGATAGCGGTAGTGGAGGAGCAAGACAATAACTCTTACTCTATATTGAGGAAGAACTATGTTCGGATTTCCGAGCTTGAGGAGCCGGATACCTGTCCACGGAACAACGTGCCCTGCCCTCCGAACCTAGAATCGGACGATGGGCCTAAAACATCAGTTGATATCCCGGAGTCCGAACCATTCAGTTCGGAAGATTTACAAACTCCGGATACCAAATCGGGTCAGGGTTCAGATCTAAAACCACCCACCCACCCAGCTATATGCGATCTAATGTACATACGACAGACTCGTGAAACGGTCCATCACTTCTGGGCCAGATTCCTCCTTGTCAAAGACAAGATTAAAGATTGCCGCGATGAAGACGCAATCTCAGTATTCTGCAACAATTGCACGGACGAAGGAATCCTGAACACCGTCAACCGCCATCGCGTATTACACTTTGCTAACTTGGCAACCATAGTACAGAAGTACTACGCAATGGAAAGCGCCTGGAAAACTCAGGCAGCTCGTTGGGAACCACCGGTTTCAACTCAGCCCCTCGTCCGGGAAAAAAGGATGCACCCTCGTGGGGCGCCTGACCCAATAGTAAAGAAATCAAAGCCCATTATGGGGCGCGGAACTGTTCTGGAGGGATGGCTCGATGGGCCATGCAAAATCCATGCAACACCGGATGCCACACCAACCTACAGCCTTAGAGCATGTTGGATACCCCGGCAAGTGGCCAAGAGCGGCGAAGATCTCCTCACCAAAAATACCCCAGAACAACACCCCCTGGAAGACGACGACCTCAGAGTATTGATGGTCTTCAAGACCTTTGCTTCAAAAAATCAGCGCAAAAGGGCACTCCGCGACCTCGCCGAAGTCTGCCAAGTCCCAGCAATAAACCCCTGGAACTACACGGCCATATCTTTCAATGCCGATGATGAACCAAAATTCAGGACAGTCCGGGCACCAGCCGCCTTGGTCCTCAGTCCAATTGTGGACGGCTTCCGGCTCACCAAAGTGCTCATGGATGGCGGTAGCGGACTAAACCTCATCTACGAGGACACACTCGTAAAAATGGAAATAGATAGGAGCCGCATTGAGCAAAGTAGCACGACCTTTCGGGGAATCATTCCTAGTTGGGAGGCGTGGTGCGCGGAAAAAATCACGCTCGACGTGGTATTCGGCACGCCGGAGAATTATCGGTCCAAAGAGATAACCTTCCAAGTGGCCCCCTTCAACAGCGGATATCACGCCCTACTGGGGCGAGACGCATTCACACGCTTCCAAGCTATACCTCATTACGGCTACATGAAGCTCAAGATGCCCGGGCCCAACGGCACCATCACTCTTGCCAGTGATCCGGACATAGCACTGTGCGCCAAAAATAAAACCACATCCCTGGCCCTCGAGGCATTGTCTGAAGCCCTCGCAGCCGAAGAGCTGACCGCGCTGCGCTCCACTGTGGATAGGTGTTGGGAACGTAGTAATTTCAAAAAAAGTTCCTACGCACACACAGGATCATGGTGATGCATAGCAACGAGAGGGGAGAGTGTGTCCACGTACCCTCGTAGATTGAAAGCGGAAGCGTTAGCACAACGCGGTTGATGTAGTCGTACGTCTTCACGATCCAACCGATCCAAGTACCGAACGCACGGCACCTCCGAGTTCAGCACATGTTTAACTCGATGATGTCCCGCAAGCTCCGATCCAGCAAAGCTTCATCGGAGAGTTTTGTCAGCATGACGGCATGATGACAGTGATGATGATGCTACCGACGCAGGGCTTTGCCTAAGGACCACTACGATATGATCGAGGTGGATTATGGTGGAGGGGGCACCGCACACGGCTGGGAGAGATCAACAGATCAACTTGTGTGTCTAGAGGTACCCCGTGCCCCCGTATATAAAGGAGCAAGGGGGAGGCCGGCCGGCCCTATGGGGCGCGCCAGAGGAGGAGTCCTCCTCCTAGTAGGAGTAGGACTCCCTCTTCCTACTCCTACTAGGAGGGGAAAGGAAGGGGAGAGGGAGAAGGAAAGGGGCGCCCCTCTCCTAGTCCACCTGACCCGGGGAGGGGCGCGTGGCCTGCACTAGGCCAGCCCTCTCTCTCTCCACTAAGGCCCATAAGGCCCACTATTTCTCCCGGGGGGTTCTGGTAACCCTCCAGCACTCCGGTTTTCTCCGAAACCACCCGGAACACTTCCGGTGTCTGAATATAGTCGTCCAATATATTGATCTTCATGTCTCGACCATTTTTGAGACTCCTCGTCATGTCCGTGATCATATCCAGGACTCCCAACTACCTTCGGTACATCAAAACACAAAAACTCATAATACCGATCGTCACCGAACTTTAAGCGTGTGGACCCTACGGGTTCGAGAACTATGTAGACATGACCGAGACACGTCTCCGGTCAATAACCAATAGCAGAACCTGGATGCTCATATTGGCTCCCGCATATTCTACGAAGATCTTTATCGGTCAAACCGCATAACAACATACGTTGTTCCCTTTGTCATCGGTATGTTACTTGCCCGAGATTCGATCGTCGGTATCTCAATGCCTAGTTCAATCTTGTTACCGGCAAGTCTTTTTACTCGTTCCGTAATACATCATTCCACAACTAACTCATTAGTTACAATGCTTGCAAGGCTTATAGTGATGTGCATTATTGAGTGGGCCCAGAGATACCTCTCCAACAATCGGAGTGACAAATCCTAATCTCGATATATGCCAACTCAACAAGTACCTTTGGAGACACCTGTAGAGCACCTTTATAATCACCCAGTTACGTTGTGACGTTTGGTAGCACACAAAGTGTTCCTCCGGTATTCCAGAGTTGCATAATCTCATAGTCATAGGAACATGTATAAGTCATGAAGAAAGCAATAACAACATACTAAACGATCAAGTGCTAAGCTAACGGAATGGGTCAAGTCAATCACATCATTCTCCTAATGATGTGATCCCGTTTATCAAATGACAACTCATGTCTATGGTTAGGAAACATAACCATCTTTGATCAACGAGCTAGTCAAGTAGAGGCATACTAGTGACACTCTGTTTGTCTATCTATTCACACATGTATCATGTTTCCGGTTAATACAATTCTAGCATGAATAATAAACATTTATCACGATATAATGAAATAAATAATAACTTTATTATTGCCTCTAGGGCATATTTCCTTCAGTCTCCCACTTGCACTAGAGTCAATACTCTAGATTACACAATAATGATTTTAACACCCATGGAGTCTTGGTGCTGATCATGTTTTGCTCGTGAGAGAGGCTTAGTCAATGGGTCTGCAACATTTAGATCCGTATGTATCTTGCAAATCTCTATGTCTCCCACCTAGACTTGATCCCGGATGGAGTTGAAGCGTCTCTTGGTGTGCTTGGTTCTCTTGTGAAATCTGGATTCCTTTGCCAAGACAATTGCACTAGTATTGTCACAAAAGATTTTCATTGGACCCGATGCACTAGGTATGACACCTAGATCGGATATGAACTCCTTCATCCAGACTCCTTCATTTGTTGCTTCTGAAGCAGCTATGTATTCCGCTTCACACGTAGATCCCGCCACGACGCTTTGTTTAGAACTGCTCCAACTGACAGCTCCACCGTTTAATATAATCACGTATCCGGTTTGCGATTTAGAATCGTCTGCATCAGTGTCAAAGCTTGCATCGACGTAACCATTTACGACGAGCTCTTTGTCACCTCCATAAACGAGAAACATATCCTTAGTCCTTTTCAGGTATTTCAGGATGTTCTTGACCTCCGTCCAGTGATCCACTCCTGGATTACTTTGGTACCTCCCTGCTAAACTAATAGCAAGGCACACATCAGTGCAGTACACAACATTGCATACATGATAGAGCCTATGGCTGAAGCATAGGGAACATCTTTCATTTTCTCTCTATCTTCTGCAGTGGTCGGGCATTGTGTCTTACTCAACTTCACACCTTGTAACACAGGCAAGAACCCTTTCTTTGCTTGATCCATTTTGCGGAATCTGGGCTCATCATCGCTTCCTCATAGTTCGTAGGTTCGTCATGGTCTAGTAACATGACCTCCAGAATAGGATTACCGTACCACTCTGGTGCGGATCTTACTCTGGTTGACCTACGAGGTTTGGTAGTAACTTGATCTGAAGTTTCATGATCATCATCATTAGCTTCCTCACTAACTGGTGTAGATGTCACAGGAACCGATTTTTGTGATGAACTACTTTCCAATAAGGGAGCAGGTACAATTACCTCATCAAGTTTTACTTTCCTCCCACTCACTTCTTTCGAGAGAAACTCCTTCTCTAGAAAGGATCCATTCTTAGCAACAAAAGTCTTGCCTTCGGATCTGTGATAGAAGGTGTACCCAACTGTCTTTTGGGTATCCTATGAAGACACATTTCTCCGATTTGGGTTCGAGCTTATCAGGTTGAAGCTTTTTCACATAAGCATCGCAGCCCCAAACTTTAAGAAACGACAACTTTGGTTTCTTGCCATACCACAGTTCATAAGGAGTCGTTTCAACGGATTTAGATGGTGCCCTTTTTAACGTGAATGCAACCGTCTCTAAAGCATAACCCCAAAACGATAGCGGTAAATCTGTAAGAGACATCATAGATCGCACCATATCTAGTAAAGTACGATTACGATGTTCGGACACACCATTACGCTGTGGTGTCCCAGGTGGCGTGAGTTGCGAAACTATTCCACATTGTTTCAAATGAAGACTATACTCGTAACTCAAATATTCTCCTCCATGATCAGATCGTAGAAACTTTATTTTCTTGTTACGATGATTTTCCACTTCACTCTGAAATTCTTTGAACTTTTCAAATGTTTCATACTTATGTTTCATCAAGTAGATATACCCATATCTGCTCAAATCATCTGTGAAGGTGAGAAAATAACGATATCCGCCGCGAGCCTCAATATTCATCGGACCACATACATCAATATGTATGATCTCCAACAAATCTGTTGCTCGCTCCATTCTCCCAGAGAATGGCGTTTTAGTCATCTTGCCCATGAGGCATGGTTCGCAAGTACCAAGTGATTCATAATCAAGTGATTCCAAAAGTCCATCAGAATGGAGTTTCTTCATGTGATTTACACCAATATGACCCAAACGGCAAAGTACACAAATAAGTTGCACTATCATTATTGACTCTGCATCTTTTAGCTTCAATACTATGAATATGTGTATCTCCACTATCGAGATTCAAAAATAATAGACCACTCTTCAAGGGTGCATGACCATAAAAGATATTTCTCATAGAACAACCATTATTCTCTGATTTAAATGGATAATAGTCTCGCATCAAACAAGATCCAGATATAATGTTCATGCTTAACGCTGGCACCAAATAACAATTATTCAGGTCTAATACTAATCCCGAAGGTAGATGTAGAGGTAGCGTGCCGACCGCGATCACATCGACTTTGGAACCATTTATCACGCGCATGGTCACCTCGTCCTTTGCCAATCTTCGCTTAATCTGTAGTCCCTGTTTCGAGTTGCAAATATTAGCAATAGAACCAGTATCAAATACCCAGCCACTACTATGAGAATTAGTAAGGTACACATCAATAACATGTATATCACATATACCTTTGTTCACCTTGCCATCCTTCTTATCCGCCAAATACTTGGGGCAGTTCCGCTTCCAGTGACCAGTCTGCTTGCAGTAGAAGCACTCGGCCTCAAGCTTGGGTCCAGACTTGGGTTTCTTCTCCTGAGCGACAACTTGTTTGCCGTTCTTCTTGAAGTTCCCTTCTTCTTCCCTTTGCCCTTTTCTTGAAATCGGTGGTCTTGTTGACCATCAACACTTGATGCTCCTTCTTGATTTCTACCTCCGCAGCCTTTAGCATTGCGAAGAGCTCGGGAATTGTCTTATCCATCCCTTGCATGTTATAGTTCATCACGAAGCTCTTGTAGCTTGGTGGCAGTGATTGAAGAATTCTGTCAATAACACTATCATCCGGAAGATTAACTCCCAATTGAATTAAGTGATTGTTATACCCAGACATTTGGAGTATATGCTCACTGACAGAATTATTCTCCTCCATCTTGCAGCTGTAGAACTTATTGGAGACTTCATATCTCTCAATGCGGGCATTTGCTTGAAATATTAACTTCAACTCCTGGAACATCTCATATGCTCCATGACGTTCAAAACGTCGTTGAAGTCCCGGTTCTAAGTCGTAAAGCATGGCACATCGAACTATCGAGTAGTCATCGACTTTGCTCGCCAGACGCTCATAACATCCGTGTTGCTCTCGCAGAGGTTTGGCACCTGGCGGTGCTTCCCGGACGTAATTCTTCCGTGCAGCAATGAGGATAATCCTCAAGTTACGGACCCAGTCCGTGTAATTGCTACAATCATCTTTCAACTTTGCTTTCTCAAGGAACACATTAAAATTCAACGGAACAACAACACGAGCCATCTATCTACAACAACATAGACATGCAAAATACTATCAGGTACCAAGTTCATGATAAATTAAAGTTCAGTTAATCGAATTATTAAAGAACTCCCACTCCAATAGACATCCCTCTAATCATCTAAGTGATCACGTGATCCATATCAACTAAACCATGTATGATCATCACGTGAGATGGAGTTGTTTTCAATGGTGAACATCACTATATTGATCATATCTACTATATGATTCACGCTCGACCTTTCGGTGTCCAGTGTTCCGAGGCCATATCTGCATATGCTAGGCTCGTCAAGTTTAACCCGAGTATTCTACATGTGCAAAACTGGCTTGTACCCGTTGTATGTGAACGTAGAGCTTATCACACCCGATCATCACGTGGTGTCTCGGCACGACAAACTTTCGCAACGGTGCATACTCAGGGAGAACACTTTTACCTTGAAATTTAGTGAGAGATCATCTTATAATGCTACCATCGTTCTAAGCAAAATAAGATGCATAAAAGATAAACATCACATGCAATCAATATAAGTGATATGATATGGCCATCATCATCTTGTGCTTGTGATCTCCATCTCCGAAGCACCGTCATGATCACCATCGTCACCGGCGCGACACCTTGGTCTCCATCGTAGCATCGTTGTCGTCTCGCCAACTATTGCTTCTACAACTATCGCTACCACTTAGTGATAAAGTAAAGCAATTATGTATGCGATTGCATTGCATACAATAAAGCGACAACCATATGGCTCCTGCCATTGTCGATAACTCGGTTACAAAACATGATCATCTCATACAATAAAATTTAGCATCATGTCTTGACCATATCAGATCACAGCATGCCCTGCAAAAACAAGTTAGACATCCTCTACTTTGTTGTTGCAAATTTTACATGGCTACTACGGGCTGAGCAAGAACCGTTCTTACCTACGCATCAAAACCACAACGATATTTTGTCAAGTTAGTGCCGTTTTAACCTTCACAAGGACCGGGCGTAGTCACACTCGGTTCAACTAAAGTTGGAGAAACTGACACCCGCTAGTCACCTCTGTGCAAAGCACGGTGGTAAAACCAGTCTCGCGTAAGCGTACGCGTAATGTCGGGCCGGGCCGCTTCATCCAACAATACCATCGAACCAAAGTGTGACATGCTGGTAAGCAAGATGACTTGTATCGCCCACAACTCACTTGTGTTCTACTCGTGCATATAACATCTACGCATAAAACCTGGCTCGGATGCCACTGTTGGGGAACGTAGTAATTTAAAAAAAATCCTACGCACACACAGAATCATGGTGATGCATAGCAACGAGAGGGGAGAGTGTGTCCATGTACCCATGTAGACCGAAAGCGTAAGCGTTAGCACAACGCGGTTGATGTAGTCGTACGTCTTCACGATCCGACCGATCCAAGTACCGAACGCACGGCACCTCCGAGTTCAGCACACGTTCAACTCGATGATGTCCTGCAAGCTCCGATCGAGCAAAGCTTCGTCGGAGAGTTTTGTCAGCACGACGGCGTGATGACGGTGATGATGATGCTACTGCCACAGGGCTTTGCCTCAGCACCACTATGATATGATCGAGGTGGATTATGGTGGAGGGGGGCACCGCACACGGCTGGGAGAGATCAACAGGTCAACTTGTGTGTCTAGAGGTAGCCCCTGCCCCCGTATATAAAGGAGAAAGGGGGAAGGCCGGCCGGCCCTATGGGGCGCGCTAGGAGGAGGAGTCCTCCTCCTAGTAGGAGTAGAACTCCCCTCTTTCCTACTCCTACTAGGAGGGGGAAAGGAAGGGGGAGAGGGAGAAGGAAAGGGGGCGCCCCGCTCTCCTAGTCCAATTCGGACCAGTGGGGGAGGGGCGCGCGGCCTGCCCTAGGCCAGCCCTCTCTCTCTCTCCACTAAGGCCCATAAGGCCCACTATTTCTCCCGGGGGGTTCTGGTAACACTCCGGCTCCGGTTTTCTCCGAAACCACCCGGAACACTTCCGGTGTCCGAATATAGTCATCCAATATATCGATCTTCACGTGTCAACCATTTTGAGACTCCTCGCCATGTCTGTGATCATATCCGGGACTCCGAACTACCTTCGGTACATCAAAACACAAAAACTCATAATACCGATCGTCACCGAACTTTAAGCGTGCGAACCCTATGGGTTCGAGAACTATATAGACATGACCGAGACACGTCTCCGGTCAATAACCAATAGCGGAACCTGGATGCTCATATTGGCTCCTACATATTCTACGAAGATCTTTATCGGTCAAACCGCATAACAACATACGTTGTTCCCTTTGTCATCGGTATGTTACTTGCCCGAGATTCGATCGTCGGTATCTCAATACCTAGTTCAATCTTGTTATCGGCAAGTCTCTTTACTCGTTCCATAATACATCATTCCGCAACCAACTCATTAGTTACAATGCTTGCAAGGCTTATAGTGATGTGCATTACTGAGTGGGCCCAGAGATACCTGTTCGATAATTGGAGTGACAAATCCTAATCTCGATATATGCCAACTCAACAAGTACCTTTGGAGACACCTGTAGGGCACCTTTATAATCACCCAGTTACGTTGTGACGTTTGGTAGCACAAAAAGTGTTCCTCCGGTATTCGGGAGTTGCATAATCTCATAGTCATAGGAACATGTATAAGTCATGAAGAAAGCAATAGCAACATACTAAACGATCAAGTGCTAAGCTAATGGAATGGGTCAAGTCAATCACATCATTCTCCTAATGATGTGATCCCGTTTATCAAATGACAACTAATGTCTATTGTTAGGAAACATAACCATCTGTGATCAACGTTGAGTCAAGTAGAGGCATACGAAAGTGACACTCTGCTTGTCTATGTATTCACACATGTATCATGTTTCCGTTAATACAATTCTAGCATGAATAATAAACATTTATCATGATATAAGGAAATAAATAATAACTTTATTATTTCCTCTAGGGCATATTTCCTTCAATAGGGATGAGGTAATCCTGGACAAACAACCCAAATCCACCTCCTTTAAACCAGCAGATGAAATAGTCAAATTTCAGGTCCACCCGACGGACCCCAAGAAGACAGCATCCATCGGGGCACAACTCGACCCAATGGTCGATGCCGCGCTACGTGAGTTCCTGTGTAAGAACTGGGACATATTCGCGTGGCACCCTTCTGACATGACAGGAATCCCACGCAGGTTGGCCGAACACAACCTCAATATGTTAAAGGGATATAAACCGGTCAAACAAACACTGCGGCGTTTTTCCGAACCCAAACGACAAGCTATGGGAGAGGAGCTAGCCAAGTTACTCGAAGCCGGATTCATCAGAGAAATAAAACACCCGAACTGGCTAGCAAACCTGGTGATGGTACCAAAGAAGGATAAATCCTGGCGGCTATGCGTCGATTTCAAAGACCTCAACAAAGCTTGCCCTAAGGATCCCTTCCCCCTCCCTCGCATCGATCAGATTATTGATGCAACCGCAGGACACGACTCACTGTGTTTCGTTGATGCGTACTCCAGATACCATCAAATCAAGATGAAGGAGTCCGATCAAGCCGCAATGGCATTCATTACCCCATATGGGCCTTTCTGCTTCAACACTATGCCTTTCGGGCTAAAAAACGCTGGCGCCACCTACCAACGCATGATCCAAACATGCCTGGAGAAACAGATCGGCAAGACAGTTGAAGCATATGTGGATGACGTCGTCATCAAAACCAGACACGTCGAGTCATTGATAGATGATCTACGTCTTACATTCGACAAACTCCGTACATATGACATCAAGCTCAACCCGGAAAAGTGTGTTTTCGGCGTCCCCACCGGAAAACTGCTGGGCTTCATCGTTTCCAATAGAGGAATTGAGGCAAATCCAGCCAAAATCCGAGCTTTGTCACAATTGGCTACGCCAACAGACCTTAAACAGGTCCAAAAACTCGCGGGATGCGTGGCAGCTTTAAGCCGCTTTATCTCCAGATTGGGAGAAAAAGCATTGCCACTCTATCACCTTCTCCGACGCACTGACCACTTCGAGTGGACGGACACGGCAATGGACGGACTAGAGGAAATAAAGGCCCTTTTAGCGAGCAACCCAATCCTGGCAGCGCCGAACATCGGTGAACCCATGTTATTATACATATCGGCAACACACCAGGTGGTGAGTGTGGGAGTCCTGGACTAAGGGGTCCTCGGGCGTCCGGCCTGTTAGCCATGGGCCGGACTAATGGGCTGTGAAGATACGAAGACCGAAGACTGCACCCGTGTCCGGATAGGACTCTCCTTGGGTGGAAGGCAAGCTTGGCGACCAAATATGTAGATTCCTTCCCTTTGTAACCGACATTGTGTAACCCTAGATCCTCCCGGTGTCTATATAAACCGGAGGACTTAGTCTAGAGGGGGAGAGACTCATTACCATAGTCATGCAGGCTAGACTTCTAGGATTTAGCCATTACGATCTCGTGGTAGAGCAACTCTTGTAATATTCATATTCATCAAGATCAATCAAGCAGGAAGTAGGGTATTACCTCCATAGAGAGGGCCCGAACCTGGGTAAACATTGTGTCCCCTGTCTCCTGTTACCATCGACCTTAGACGCACAGTTCGGGACCCCCTACCCGAGATCCGCTGGTTTTGACACCGACATTGGTGCTTTCATTGAGAGTTCCACTGTGACATCGACGACAGGATCGATGACTCGCCTCGTCCTTAAAGACAATATCACCGCCGGAGGAGGCCTGGCCCCAGGCCAAACCCTCCGGCTGGGCGGCTTTACAATGACCGCCCGTTCGGCCATTAAGCCGACGATGACCTCTCGGGCCATCAAAAATCCCCTTCGCATCGACTCCAAACACTCCAAGCAGATGGATCCAGCGGAGTTCTTGTCTTTAAACGAGCTCCTGGATCGCATCGCCGCCCTGGGAATTGCCACAGATTACGATCGGATCGGGCTTAAACCCGACCAAAGAGAAATTATATCTCCACCAGTCACCCACCAGATAGCGGTAGTCGAGGAGCAAGACGGCGACTCTTCCCCTATACTGAAGACGGACTATGTTCGGATCGCCGACCCTACAGAGCCGGATATCCACCAGCGGAAGGATGTGACCAACCTTCCGAACATAGAATCGGACGGCGGGTATAAGCAATTTGGAGATACTCCGGAGTCTGAACTGTTAAGTCTGGAAAATTCTCAGACTCCGGATCATCGATCGGGTCAGGGTCCGGATTCAATTCCACCCACCCACCTAGACGTAAGCGCTCTTATGAGCATACAACAGCAGTCTCAGGAAACGGTCCATCACTTCTGGGCCAGATTCCTCCTTGTCAAGGACAAGGTTAAAGATTGCCGCGACGAGGACGCGATATCAGCGTTCTGCAACAATTGCACGGACGAAGGAATACTCAACGCCATCAACCGCCGTCGCTTATTACACTTCACAGACTTGGCAACTATCATGCAGAAGTACAGCGCAACGGAAAGCGCCTGGAAAACTCAGGCAGCCTGTTGGGAACCATCGGCCCCCACTCAACCCCTCATTCAGGCGAAAAGGGCACACCCTTGTAACATGCACGGTCCAATAGCAAAGAAACATAAGTCCATTGCGGGGCGCGGAACCGTTCTAGAAGGATGGCTCGATTGGCCATGCAAAATACACGCAACACCGGATAATGTACCAATGCATAGCCTTAGAGCATGTTGGATACTCCGGCAAGTGGCCAAGAGCGGCGAGAATATCCTCACCAAGAATATCCCAGAACAACACCGCCCAGAAGACGATGACCCCAGAGTATTGACGGTTTTCGAGACATTCGCTTCAAACAATAAGCGCAAAAGGGCAGTCCGCGAACTCGCCGAAGTCTATCAAATCGCCGCGATAAACCCTTGGAATGACATGGCTATAACCTTTAATGCCGGTGACGAACCGAAATACAAGACAGTCCGAGTGCTAGCCGCATTAGTCCTCAGTCCCATCGTGGACAGCTTTAGACTCACCAAGGTCCTCATGGACGGCGGCAACGGACTAAACCTCATTTATGAGGATACACTCCACAAAATGGAAATAGACAGAAGCCGCATCGAGCAAAGCAGCACGACCTTCCGAGGAATCATTCCCAGTCGGGAGGTGTGGTGTGCGGGTAAAATCACACTCGACGTGGTATTCGGCATGCCAGATAATTATCGGTCCGAGGAAATAACCTTCCAAGTGGCTCATTTCAGCAGTGGATGTCACGCCCTGTTAGGGCGAGATGCTTTTACACGCTTCCAAGCCATACCTCATTACGGGTACATGAAGCTCAAAATGCTCGGACCCAACGACATAATCACTCTTGTCAGTAATCCGGGCATAGCACTCCGCACCGAAAATAAAACCGCATCCCTGGCCCTTGAGGCATTATCCGAAGCCCTCGCGGCTGAAGAATTAACCGCACTACGCTCCATGGTGGATAGGGACGATGTGATCTTAGACAAATGACCTGAATCCACCTTCTTCAAACCGGCAGAAGAAATAGTCAAATTCTAGGTCCACCAATCGACCCCAAGAAGACAACATCTATTGGAGCACAACTAGACCCAATGAAGAGACGCCACTGGATTTCCTTCAGCGGAAAATGGGATATATTCGCTTTGGCACCCTTCTGACATGCCAGGAATCCCGCGCAAGTTGGCCGAACACAGCCTCAACAAATTAAAGGGATATAAACCGGTCAAACAAACACTGGGGCGCTTTTCCGAGCCTAAACGCCAAGCTATGGGGGAGGATCTAGCCAAGCTAATCGAGGAAGGATTCATCAGAGAAATAAAACATCCGGACTGGCTGGCAAACCTGGTGATGGTACCAAAGAAGGACAAATCCTGGCGCCTGTGCATCGATTTTAAAGACCTTAATAAGGCTTGCCCTAAGGATCCCTCCCCCCTCCCCGCATTGATCAAATCATTGATGCTACCGCAGGACACGACTCACTTTGTTTCCTTGATGCATATTCCGGATACCATCAAATCAAAATGAAGGAGTCTGATCAAACTGCAACAGCATTCATCACCCCATACGGGCCATTCTGCTTCAACACCATGCCCTTCGGGCTCAAGAACGCTGGCTCCACATATCAACGCATGATTCAAACATGCCTGGGGAAACAGATCGGCTAGACATTTGAAGCTTATGTGGACGACTTCGTCATCAAAACTAGGCACGTCAAAACACTAATAGACGATTTACGTCTCACATTCGACAACCTCCGCGCATATGACATTAAGCTCAATCCGGAAAAGTGTTTTTTCGGTGTCCCACTGGAAAACTGTCGGGCTTCATTGTTTCCAATAGAGGAATTGAAGCAAATCCAGCCAAAATCCGAGCTCTGTCACAATTGGCTACGCCAACAGACCTTAAACAAGTCCAAAAACTCGCGGGTTGCATGGCAGCTCTAAGCCGCTTTATCTCCAGTTGGGAGAAAAAGCACCGCCACTCTATCGCCTTCTACGGTGAACCGACCACTTGAGTGGGATGACGCGGCAACAACGGATGGAAGAAATAAAACCCTTCTAGCGAGCAACCCAATCCTGGCCGTGCCAAATGTCGGCGAACCCATGTTACTATACATATCGGCAACACATCAGGTGGTGAGCGTCGTACTCGTCGTTGAACGAGAACAGGACGGACACAAATTCCCGCTTCAGAAGCCAGTATACTATGTATCCACTATCCTTACACCATGCAAATCCCGGTACCCCCGTTATCAAAAGATAGCATACGCGGTCTTCATGGCATCCCGAAAGCTACGACACTACTTCCAGGAGTGCTCGATCATGGTGGCTTCCGAAGTATCACTCAACGACATAATAAACAACCGCGATGCCACGGGACGGATTGCCAAATGGGCCATTGAGCTCATTCCATTTGATATTACATACAAACCACGTCGAGCTATTAAATCCCAAGTACTGGCTGACTTCATCGCCGAATGGACAGAGGCCGAACTCCCTAAAGAGTACGACACGTATTCCAATTGGGTTATGTATTTTGATGGCTCCAAAATGCTTTGGCGAGGGCTAGGAGTGGGCATCGTTTAACATCCCCAATCGGAGATGTCGTTCAGTATGTACTCCAAATACTATACATAGACTCCAATAACGCAGCCAAATATGAGGCCTTATTGCATGGTCTCCGGATGGCTGTCTCCATGGGCATACAACGCTTGGAAGTGGGCGGAGACTCAAACCTCGCAATATCTCAAATAAATGGAGACTTTGATGCCAAAGATCCAAAGATGGCAGCTTATCGTAATGCCGTCCTAAAAATGTCGGCTTGGTTCGAGGGGCTTGAGTTCCATCACGTGGCCCAAGAAAGTAATCAAGCGTCGGACGTTCTTGCTCGTATCAGCGTCAAGCGCGACCCCGTCCCACCTAATATCTTTCTGGAAAGGCTTTTTAAGCCATCCGTGCTGTGGCAGGGGGAAAGCAACAACACTAGACCGGATCCGAACACAGCCCCAAACTCCGAACACACAGATATCATCGGCGGCTCAGCCGTCGAAATAACACCATCGGCCCATCTCATTATGGCAGTCATCGCCCCATGGACTGAACCTTTCCTGGCCTACCTTAATAGGAAAGAACTCCCTCAGGATCAGAATGAGGCTCGCCACATTGTCCGGTGTTCGAAGGCCTACAAGGTTCACAACAGAGAACTCTATAAGAAAAGTGCCACCGGAGTCCTTCAAAGGTGTATCTCCGAGGAGGAGGGGATGCAGCTCCTGGCTGAGATTCATGCCAGTCTCAGCGGGCACCACGCCGCAGCTCGGGCCCTTGTTAGCAAGGCCTTCCGTAAGAGATTCTACTGGCCGACGGCCCGAGCAGATGCACAGGACCTTGTCCAACGTTGCGTCGGATGCCAACTCTTTGCCAATCAAAGCAATATGCCTCCCACTACCCTACAAACAATCCCCATCATTTGGCCTTTTGCGGTCTGGGGACTGGATATGGTTGGACCACTTAAAGGAGGAAGCCATAAGAAAAATATCTGCTGGTCATGGTGGATAAATTCACTAAGTGGATAGAGGCAAAACTAGTTAAAACGGCCGAGTCCGGGCCGGTGATAGAATTCATATCCGGCGTCGTACAATGTTATGGTGTTCCGCACAGTATCATCACTGATAACGGCTCCAACTTCACATCGGACGAAGTGAAAACCTGGTGCGCTAATCTGGGCATCAAGCTCGATTACGCCTCTATATATCATCCACAAACAAATGGTCAAGTCGAAAGAGCGAATGGTCTTATTATGAGCAGCATTAAGCCTAGACTAGTGCGGTCTTTGAAAGAATCAGACAAGCACTGGGTTGAGGAGCTCGGCTCCATACTCTGGGGGCTACGGACCACGCCCAATCGCACTACCAGATACATCCCTTTCTTCATGGTGTACGGCGCATAGGCAGTACTACCCTGCGACATTATTCATGACTCACCTCGAGTGCGCATGTACGAAGAGAGAGAGGCCGAGCTCGATCGACAGGACATCTTAGATGCCCTGGAGGAGGAGCCCGACGTCGCAAAAGCCTGTTCTGCATTTTATCATCAACATGCTCACATGTATCAAAGCAGAGAGGTGCGGGCCAACACTTACAACGTCGGCGAACTCGTTCTACACCTGCCGGAGAAGAAAAAGGACAAACTCAAGCCCAAGTGGGAGGGTCCCTTCATCATCGACGAAGTTTGCACCAGAGGGGCGTACTGCCTGCGTGATGCATCAGACAATCGATCAAAGCCGAACCCCTGGAACGCGGCCAGACTCCGAAGATTCTATGCCTAGCGCTGAAATCTTGTTCATCTCCTTCCCACTACTGTTTCCGTCATTTTTTCTCTCTCTTTTTCTTTTTTCTTTTTAGCTTTAAAAGCTTTCGTGCGGTTAGACCGTACACCCCCGACGCATACATCTTGAAGTATGTACGTCTATTATACCTGGGGGCTTCTTGGACAGAAGCTTGCTATTATTATTTTCTGAGCATCAAGCTCTTCACATATGCGTTTTTTCCCATATGTACCTTTTCTTCGCCATTATATGCATTGATATGACTTAAGTTTTGGCCAAGCTGGGTCACCTGGCTCCTGTGCTTATGCCCTACGTTCCCGTTAGTTCGGCTAGGGCATAAAGGGAGCACCTCTGGGATTGTTACTGCCTGATCATCCGGATGTGTACCTCAGACTGGGTGAAGCCGAAAGCTAGCGTTCTTAAGGGAATATTCGGTCGGTGAACTAAAGATGTTTTTGCATTCATCCCATCATGAGCCCCCAAAAGCTATACACATTGTGATTTCTTCATCACAGTTCAGACATGCACATTGATGCATGCACACCCAAGGAAAGGAACCCTTAATGGAACTATTGTCTGTTCAAGCAACTATGACCCCTACACCTGGTTTCCATGCATACCCGGTCTACTCGGCCGCTCTGGTATTCGGAATCACTCCACACCTTCGGGTCCAGAGGTTTAAGCGAAAAGGTCTACCATGACAATCATTTTATAATTCAGCTAGAGTTGCGTATGCAAAGGAAAGTACATAGTCACTTAGGACTTAAAAACTTCCTCCTCTATGTCGTCCAGCAGGCTATCTAACTTACAATCCTGCTGGGAATACTTTGGCCATCTTGTTACTTGGTCATATACTAAACTAACGGAATTTCTTCCCCATTTTACCCTAAGCGGTCCGACTCGGCCATGTGATTTGGATCCGACTTGGTTGTCACAGCCCCAGATCAGCCCTTGCTTGACTTTGCTTGCTCATCATGTCATCATGTTTAAATTCCTAAGAAATTTGAAATGGGGATTGCCTAAACCCTAGCATTAAAGGAATTCACTAAGTTCAACCAAAATATTCTCAGTGAATCCAAATGGCTTTCAAAAATGTTCATCTTTTCTGGAAAATGCTAGAAGCGATAACCAGAGGTGTTGCACATTTTTCCATGACATATTTGGTCACTGAATTAAATCATTTAGTATTTGCAATTGGGCATTTAAATGCTATATATTATTTTAAGTGCTCAATTAATTCTGAACTTAAGTGTGGGCTATTAGGAATAATCCCAACAGAGCCCACAATTATTTGCAGGATTTTTGGAAACGTTTTAGTATTTTTAATAAAGCCCAACATTTACAGGAAAATAGAAAAGCAAACTAAATGAAAAAAAGAGAGAGAGAGAGAAAGGCCAGGAGGCCACTTTCCTGGCTGGGCCGGCCCACCTGGCCTGTGCCAGTCACCCTCCTCCTTGCGCTAGAAGGACGCCGTGTCGATGTCGCCGCCCGAAGCTCCACCTCACCTTGCGCCCGTGGCAGCCTCCTCGGTCTTCGAACCGCGCCATGGAGATACCCAACACCTTCCCTCTCACCCCCATCTCTCTGGTGCCTTTCTCCCTCTCTAGCCCTGCTCCACGCGACCACCGAACACACCCGCCGCCGCCTACGAGCACCACCACGGCCACAGCCACCTCCTCGTCCCTCCCCCGTGTTTGGAAGGTCCGCGACTTCCTCTTCCTCTTCGCCGAGCCACGCAAGCCGAGGATCACCACGCCATCGTCTTCGAGCTCGTCACCACCGCATCTACTCGCCGGACTTCGCCGGTCGCCGTCTCCGACGCCTCCCCGAGCCCGCTGATCTGCCCTGCGTGTCCACCGTGAGCCCCTGCATCGACCCCCCCTCTTCCCCGCTTTCTCTACTCTCCATAGACGTCGCCCCTTTGCTCGTCGTAGCCGCCGCCGCACGGGCTCGTCGCCGGTGAAGCCCCGGTGACCAAATGGTCCCGCACGTGCGTCCGTTCCACTTGCAACGCTCCGTAGAGCAACTCTAGCGCGACAGCCGGCTTGTTTGTGAGCCGCAGCGCCAACCCCGCACCCACCCGAACTCCGGCCGCCCGCGTGCTCATTCGTCGATGTTTCCGGCCACCCCAGGCCCGGAGACCACAACCATCCGACGCGGCGCATCGCCAGTGCCATAGGGATGCCTTCAGCGCATCGATCCGAGCCTCGTGGAGGGTTTCCGAGCACCTCCAGCATCTCGGGTGGGCCCAGTTTGACCCCCTTGGGTCAATGACAAGTGGGGCCAGCCCTGCTAATTAACTAGGATTAGTACTAATTAAACATTAGTTAGTCTAATCACACTAGCACGCGGGACCCACTTGTCAGGTTTGACATGGACCGGCCCTGTTGACTGCTGACATCATAGTGACGTCATGCTGACGCAGTAATTCTTCTGGAATTTAAATAAATCTTAAATGGTTTATTTATTTCAGAAAATGTTATAAACTTCTAAAAATCGTAGAAATTAAACCATAACTCCAAATAAAATATTTTATATATGAAAAATTATCAGAAAAATCCAATCTATCCATCTGTACCATTTTCATGCATGTTAGAACAACTTATGACTACTGTTTAGGACAATTCAATTAAATGGCATTTAAATAACCACATGTGAAGTTTGAATTTGAATCTTGGATTCGAACCAACTTCATTTAATCTGGTTTTAGTTGCATTAGCACAAACCACAGCATATTGCCATGTCACATTCATGCATCATATTGTTGCATTGCATTGATTGTGTTTCTTCTTTGGTTGTCGGTGCTTGTTCCTCCCGGTGAGACGATGTCTGCAAGCGACGTGATCGATGACACCGATGAAGAACTATACTATCTTCAGAAGTGCCAAGCAAGCAAAACCCCCTTGTTCATTCCGATACAATCCCACTCTCTCGCTCCTGCTCTCTTTTACTTCATTAGGACAACATCGATTCAACTGTTACCTGTAGCGGTAGTTGAACCCCTTTCCTCTGCATGACCTGTCATTGCCACGATAAATAGATGAAACCCACTAGCATGAGTAGGAGTTGTTTGAGCCCTGATGTGCCTACTCATTCATGCTTGTTTGTCATGCCTGCTATTGCTTAGAGTTGTGTCGGTCCGATTCACCGGGGATGAATTGGAGGTGTGTGAACATGTCCTACTGTGTGTGAGCTAAGTGTGTGAACATGATTTGGTAAAGGTAGCGGTGAGAGGCCATGTAGGAGTACATGGTGGGTTGTATCATTGCAGCCATCCTCAGGAACTGAGTTCTGTGTTTGTGATCCATGAACAGTTACTACCACACATTGGGCTCCGGGCACTCCAAGCCCTCTCGGCTTATTAATCGCCTCGATCTCTGTCCAGGAGTTGCAACTAGTTTCTGGTGTTTGTAGGATATGTGTTGGAGGCCGTGCGTAGAGCTGACCCTAGGGGTGGGCTATGATGCGGTAGATACACCGTGGCCCGGTGTACCGAGCGCCCGTTTTGTGTCTTGGGAACCCTACACACATCGTTTGGGGCCGTGAGCGACACCCCGGCCGGATCTCCTTGCGGATGGAACCCGAATAGGCGATAAACCTGGACTAGAGACTTGTGTGATTAGTCAGGTCGTGGCCAACTCCCTCGCCAGGCTTCCGCTTGAAGGATGCCGAGATACACGATGTGTACATGGTGGTAAGTGGCGAGAGCGTGTGTGAAGAAGTACACCCCTGCAGGGTTATAAATGATCTATTCGAATAGCCGTGTCCGCGGTAATGGACTTCTGGGTTGCCTGTACAGTTCATAGACAAGTGAAAGTAGATACTCTAAAATGCGCAAGATAAGCGTGAGTGCTATGGATGGCGTTCTCGTGAGGGAGGCGAGGCGGATCCATAGTGGTGTATTGATATGGTGAATATGTGGACTTGTGTGCGCCACCTCAAAAGAGTTACTTGCGATGTAGTTCAGATAGCCATCGAGTCAAAGCTGGCTTGCTGCAGTCAAACTCCACCACCCCTTTGTTGATACCGATGCATATGTAGTTAGTTACGATGTAAGTCTTCTTTGGGTACATTTGTACTCACGTTTGCTTAATTTATGTTTTGCGAGAGACTTGATCTCGCTAATAGTTCCACGTGGACTTGACGTTTAGCTTGATACCTCAGCTCACGATCTTGTGCCTCGGCGGGGATCTGGTAGATAGTCGGGCTTGTCGGCCTTTTTCATTTGTAGATGTACGTACTCGGACATGTTTAGCTTCCGCTTGTGCTTTGACTTGTATGCTCTGAATGTTGGGTCATGAGACCCGTGTTTGTAATATCTCGCTCCTCGGAGCCTAATGAATAAATACTTTGAGTCGTAGAGTTATGTTGTGATGCCATGTTGTATTTACACATATCGAGCATATTCTGTGTATGATTGAAATGCTTGGTATGTGTGGGATACGACAATCGAGTTGTTTATCCTTGGCAGCCTCTCTTATGGGGAAATGTAGTCTAGTGCTTCCTTGAGCCATAGTAGTCCGCTACAGCCGGTTCACCGGAGTCTGCTAGCCCAGCACTCTGCTCGGGACACTTGATCGCCGACATGTGTTTCACTTCGTTCTCGTATACATCCCTTCGAAATGTCACGCGGTGACATCCGGAGTCCTGCCTAACTGCTACAGCCCGGGTTCCCGGAGTTTTGTTAGCCAGTGCTACAGCCCGGATACACAGCTGGCGACCGACATGCTCGAAGTTGATTCATGTATACTGTCCCCATGGGTTAGTGCCGCTTTGGGTTCCACGACTAGCCATGTCGGCCCGGGTTCTCTGTCATATGGATGCTAGCGACACTATCATATACGTGAGCCAAAAGGCGCAAACGGTCCCGGGCCATGGTAAGGCGTCACCCGTGGAATACCGTGCTTGAGGCCGCAAAGTGATATGAGGTGTTACCGGCTAGATCAATGTGACTTGGAATCGGGGTCCTGACAACTTTGGTATCAGAGCGTGACTGCCTGTAGGATTACCAAGCCAAACCGGTCAAAGTTGTGTCTAGAAATGCTTTAGTTATATAAGGGAATTGATTGTGGGATGGAACGTAAGGCTCTTTTTACTCCTTTACCCTACGCCCTTCTGATCTGAGTCAACCTCTTCTTCTCTACGGGGATTAAGAACTAGGCCTTCTCATCTATCTATCAGGATGACGTGTTACTAATCCATAGACTTATAGAATTGATAGTTTCAAATCTCAGTTCAGTTTCTACTACTTCCGTATGATCATAGCTGGTCTCAGAACCTTGATATTATGATGTTGAGTGTTCATGCCACTATTTTGCAGGATGTCTCAAATCATTTTGAGCATTTACAGCCGTTATGCTGTCTGAGTCATCCCAGATCTCTAAATAGTCTGATGCATTTGCAAATCCCTTCTCTCCGTTTCTAATGTTCATTTGGGCCAGATTAATCACACAAATTAGTGTGTTGAGGTACTCCGCTGCCTCGGCATATATGTTGGAGCTATTATTATGAACCTAGGTGTTTTAGGTAGTCACCTAGTAATCTAGCCATGTTTTGTGTTCCCGGTGTGGTGATTCTTGCCATTATTCTCGAAAGCATCCTGTGATGCCATTTAGTAGTAGGTATTCTATTCCTGGGTTCTTGAACCCGAGGTTCACCCTACTTACCTCCTGTTGATAGTGTTTGCTAGTTCCTTTAGGATATAGTCCTCGAGGTCCATGGTATATCCTTCTTCCAAATACCATGAACCAATAAGGCAGAAGTTCTTTGAATTAAAAGATCACTATCAGAGTACTCTTGAGGAGTTCTCCATTCATAATTGTGACTCTGTCAGTTCTACCTTCTCTGCATGGGTTATCCGGAAGAAATGTTGAGCTTTGCTCGACATACTAATCTATGCATCCACAACTCAGAAAATTATATGTTCCTCGAGTTGTTCCTCCTTAGTTGTATTCTAACCCCGTCTATCAATTAATAGTCAAGGGTATGCGTGCATTCGTTTATCGATGTCCATTACTTTTGTGGTCCGTCAAGCCATTCTATCCGGAATGACTTGGAGAAACAAACTCCAGTACCTCATCCATATCTAGGATTGGGTCAAAGCAGTTGTATTCCGCAGATCAAAATGCCAATCCAGCTTTTGGTTACGTTTCTACCACCAAGTATTGCCCTCTTTATGTCAGGAACGTCATGAGAATTGCACCTTCCCTTATGAATTCTTGACGTAGTGATACTTCTTGCCATCATCATTCGCTCCCCGGTTTCGTGTTATTGCAACCAGAATACCGACAAGTGAACCGTGATGTGTGAAATCAATACTCCTAGCAACTAGTTGCTTGGTAGTAAACGAGCAATACTCTTATTCTTAGCATTGCTTATTGAATCATCATTTCTAAGATAGATTGTGCTACCTAGTCCTTATTTCTGATGCACCCTTCGATCAATGAGTTAGGATTGTGTCAATCCCTCACTCTTTTGATCATATCATCTTGCCCTGAAAGGCAAGGTTGTTCTCGAGCTTAGTAACATACCGGTGGTTCGTGATTTTCCGAATATCTTCTCGGAAGTATTACCAGGTTGTCCTCTGACTGTTATGTTGAGCTCGTGATCAAGTTGGTTTCTTGTGAACCACCCTTTCTCCAAGAATCTGTGTTGGATACCCCTGAGCCAGTTGGTTGAGCTAAACAACAACTTGGAGAGTTGGAAGATAAAAGCTTGTCCGACTTAGTTCATCACTAAGGGATATCCTTGTGTGTGTGTGTGTGTGTGTGTGTGTGTGTGTTGAAGAAAGATGATATCTTTGTTGATTGATCCTCGTGATGGGTTAGCCGGTGCTATTGTCTTATCCAACCCTTGATTTGAGTATGGGATATTGTCAAGTCAAATCGTAACCAACAATATTCGTAATGTTGTCTTACTCGTGGTTGATTCCTCGAGCATACACCGTTATACTCTTTGGGTCTGACCAATGCTATCACCTTGTTCACATGATGGTGGAAGTCCAGTGATATGGAAATTCCGATGAGTTGCTGTTGAGCCCATTAGCAGCATCTTGTCTCCTCCATGATTCATGTTGAACATCAAGTTAGTGTTGGAAAATTTTGTAAGCAATGCCTTCGTGTTCCGTTCATGAAGCTTATGCTTGGATGGAAAAAGTGACTTTCTCCAAGTTCACGTGCATTAGGTGTAAGTTGCCGCCATGAATTTGAGCAAGGTTTGTTTTGCTTCTCTTGGAATCATCCCAGGTCAATCATGCACGTGCGAAGTATTCTATGGTCTGATAGACTGATCATCTTCATTCCACATGAAATCCGTAGCACATCAAGCCACTTATTGATTTGTTCAAGGAAAAGAAGTTCCTTCTCAAGAGCAAGACTTATACAAGGACCTCGATATTCTTGATGATGGTTCCCCACCTGAACTCGGTAGCGTTTTGTTGTAAGACTACTATGTGGTCATGCTTGTCTTGGACAACGTGTTCATAGGTTTGTAGCAGAACCAGCTCATGTTCTAGAGCTTGCTATTGTAGTTCATTTCCTGCGAATCTTGCAACATCATCTCGTCGATTTGTGTTGCAACCTTTCCTTTTCAGACATGCTGTGTGAAATATCATGTTACCAACCAGATCTGAATCTCAGGTAGATATGATGGTTGGAACTTTCCCAAGATCTATGATGTAGGTCCCGACAAGGTTGATGTTCTGGCCGACACACCTAGCCGGAAGATTTATTATTGTAGTATCTTGATTAAGCAATCTGATCATTCTCTCCATCAGGATTTCGTGCGACTTATTCTAGAAGTTGTTCCTTATGGATCCTTTGTCCTCCCGAAGTCCGACCTATACTTGATGACCACGTTAATGCTTTAAGTATGATTGTGGTATGTAGAACATCAAGGAGAACATTAGAAGCGGAGTGCTAAATGTCTCTCGGTCGATCATCCAGATTCTGTTTCCTTAGCCCCGCTAAGGGGAAGTCTGAGAAGGTGTTATCTTCCTTTGTATCTGCATCATCCATCACTATTCATCATGGTAGTATGAGGTGTAGCCAGGATCCTCGGCATGGATGTTGGTAAAACCCTGATGAATTTGGAAATGCTCAAGTTCTTGAAGGCATGCTCAGGCACTAGGTTACATCCTCGGTATCAATTGGAATGTGCCTTCCATTTGCCGAATTGCCCTATAACCGTAGTTTCCTTTCCAAACTGAGTATGCCATTTATTCGAATTCCTTCAAACGATCGTTTGTGAATTGCCATTAGCCTGGTATGAAGAGCTTCAATAATCCTTTTCGATAGAGTTTCTTTCTATCATCGTCGTGTTAGATGAAGATGTCGAAAGCAAAGATGTCAAGACCAATCTGGAGCAATGAATCAATATCAACGATGAGGGCAGTTGGATCATGAAGATCGTGATAGCTTTGCGTCCCCTCTGTCTTCTTACCTCACGTCTTGAATCTCGGGACGAGATTCTTGTTTAGTAGGGGTGAGCTGTCACAGCCCTAGATCAGCCCTTGCTTGACTTTGCCTGCTCATCATGTCATCATGTTTAAATTCCTAAGAAACCTGAAATGGGGATTGCCTAAACCCTAGCATTAAAGGAATTCACTAGGTTCAACCAAAATATTCTCAGTGAATCCAAATGGCTTTAAAAAATGTTCATCTTTTCTGGAAAATGCTAGAAGCGATAACCAGAGGTGTTGCACATTTTTCCATGACATATTTGGTATTATTTTAAGTGCTCAATTAATTCTGAACTTAAGTGTGGGCTATTAGGAATAATCCCAACAGAGCCCACAACTATTTGCAGGATTTTTGCAAACGTTTTAGTATTTTTAATAAAGCCCAACATTTACAGGAAAATAGAAAAGCAAACTAAATGAAAAAGAGAGAGAGAGAGAGAAAGGCCAGGAGGCCACTTACCTGGCTGGGCCGGCCCACCTGGCCCGTGCCAGTCACCCTCCTCCTTGCGCCAGAAGGACGCCGGCGTGTCGACGCGCGCGCGCCCGAGCTCCACCTCCTGCTTCGCCGTGGCAGCCTCCTCGGTCTTCGAACCGCGCCACGGAGACGCCCAACACCTTCCCTCTCACCCCCCATCTCTCTGGTGCCTTTCTCCCTCTCTAGCCCTGCTCCACGCGACCACCGAACACACCCGCCGCCGCCGACGAGCACCACCACGGCCACAGCCACCTCCTCGTCCCTCCCCCGTGTTTGGAAGGTCCGCCGCGACTTCCTCTTCCTCTTCACCGAGCCACGCAAGCCGAGGATCACCACGCCATCGTCTTCGAGCTCTTCACCACCGCATCTACTCGCCGGACTTCACCGGTCGATTCGCCGTCTCCGACGGCTCCCCGAGCCCGCTGATCTGCCCTGCGTGTCCACCGTGAGCCCCTGCATCAACCCCCCCTCTTCCCCGCTTTCTCTACTCTCCATAGACGTCGCCCCTTTGCTCATCGTAGCCGCCTCCGCACGGGCTCGTCGCCGGTGAAGCCCCGGTGACCAAATGGTCCCGCACGTGCGTCGGTTCCACTCGCAACGCTCCGTAGAGCAAGTCTAGCGCGACAGCCGGCTCGTTTGTGAGCCGCAGCGTAATCCCGCACCCACCCGAACTCCGGCCGCCGCTGCGGTGCTCGCCGTCGATGTTTCCGGCCACCCCAGGCCCGGAGACCACAACCATCCGACGCGGCGCATCGCCAGCGCCATAGGGATGCCTTCAGCGCATCGATCCGAGCCCCGTGGAGGGTTTCCGAGCACCTCCAGCATCTCGGGCCTCGCCGGCGGCTAACCGCCGGCAGGTTTGACCCGCTGACCCAGTTTGACCTCGGGTGGGCCCAGTTTGACCCCCCTGGGTCAATGACAGGTGGGGCCAGCCCTGCTAATTAACTAGGATTAGTACTAATTAAACATTAGTTAGTCTAATCACACTGACACGCGGGACCCACTGGTCAGGTTTGACCTGGACCGGCCCTGTTGACCGCGGACATCGCAGTGACGTCATGCTGACGCAGTAATTCTTCTGGAATTTAAATAAATCTAAAATGGTTTATTTATTTCAGAAAATGTTATAAACTTCTAAAAATCATAGAAATTAAACCATAACTCCAAATAAAATAATTTATATATGAAAAATTATCAGAAAAATCCATTCTATCCATCTGTACCATTTTCATGCATGTTAGAACAACTTATGACTACTGTTTAGGACAATTCAATTAAATGGCATTTAAATAACCACATGTGAAGTTTGAATTTGAATCTTGGATTCAAACCAACTTCATTTAATCTGGTTTTAGTTGCATTAGCACAAACCACAGCATATTGCCATGTCACATTCATGCATCATATTGTTGCATTGCATTGATTGTGTTTCTTCTTTGGTTGTCGGTGCTTGTTCCTTCCCGATGAAGCGTGTAAAGCGATGTGATCGATGACACCGATGAAGAACTATATTATCTTCGAAGTGCCGGGCAAGCAAAACCCCTTGTTCATTCTGATACAATCCCACTCTCTCGCTCCTGCTCTCTTTTCTTGCATTAGGACAACATCGATTCAAGCTGTTACATGCTGCGGTAGTTGAACCCCGTTCCTCTGCATGACCTGTCATTGCCACAAGAAATAGATGAAACCCACTAGCATGAGTAGGAGTTGTTTGAGCCCTGATGTGCCTACACATTCATGCTTGTTTGTCATTCCTGCTATTGCTTAGAGTTGTGTCAGGTCTGATGCACCAGGGATGAATTGGAGGTGTGTGAACATGTCCCTGTGTGTGAGCTAAGTGTGTGAACACGATTTGGTAAAGGTAGCGGTGAGAGGCCATGTAGGAGTACATGGTGGGTTGTCTCATTGCAGCCATCCTCAGGAACTGAGTTCCGTGTTTGTGATCCATGAACAGTTACTACGACACATTGGGCTCCGGGCACTCCAAGCCCTCTCGACTTATTAATCGCCTCGATCTCTGTCCAGGAGTTGCAACTAGTTTCTGGTGTTTGTAGGGTATGTGTTGGAGGCCGTGCGTAGCGCTGACCCTAGGGGTGGGCTATGATGCGGTAGATACACCGTGGCCCGGTGTCTGCGAGCGCCGTTTGGTGTCTCGGGAACCCCTGCACATCGTTTGGGGCCGTGGCGACACCCGGCCGGATCTCCTTGCGGATGGAACCCGAATAGGCGATAAACCTGGACTAGAGACTTGTGTGATTAGTCGGTCGTGGCCGACTCCTCGCCAAAGCTTCCGCTTGAAGGTTGCCGAGATACATGATGTGTACATGGTGGTAAGTGGCGAGGCGTGTGTGAAGAAGTACACCCTGCAGGTTATAAATGATCTATTCGAATAGCCGTGTCCTGGTAATGGACTTCTGAGTTGCACATGCGGTTCATAGACAAGTGAAAGTGGATACTCTAAAATGCGCAAGATAAGCGTGGAGTGCTATGAATGGCGTTCTCGTAGGGAGACGGGAGCGGATCCATAGTGGTGTATTGATATGGTGAATAAGTGAACTCGTGTGCGCCACCTCAAAAGAGTTACCAGCAGTCGTAGTTCTGGATAGCCACCGAGTCAAAGCTGGCTTGCTGCAGTCAAACTCCACCACCCCCTTTGTTGATACCGATGCATATGTAGTTAGTTCTGATGTAAGTCTTGCTGGGTACATTTGTACTCACGTTTGCTTAATTTATGTTTTGCAGAGAGACTTCATTCTTGCTAATAGTTCCGCGTGGACTTCGACGTTTAGCTTGATACCTCAGCTATGATCTTGTGCCTCGGCAGGATCTGGTAGATAGTCAGGCTTCTCAGCCTTTTTCATTTGTAGATGTCTGTACTCAGACATGTTAAGCTTCCGCTTGTGCTTTGACTTGTATGCTCTGAATGTTGGGTCATGAGACCCGTGTTTGTAATATCTCGCTCCTCGGAGCCTAATGAATAAATACTTTGAGTCGTAGAGTTATGTTGTGATGCCATGTTGTATTTACACATATCGAGCATATTGTGTGTATGATTGAAATGCTTGGTATGTGTGGGATCCGACAATGTAGTTATTTATCCTTGGCAGCCTCTCTTATGGGGAAATGTAGTCTAGTGCTTCCTTGAGCCATAGTAGTCCTTCTACAGCCCGGTTCACCGGAGTCCTGCTAGCCCAAAGACTAATGCTCGGGACACTTGGTAGGCCGACATGTGTTTCACTTCGTTCATGTGTCTACATCGCTTGAAATGTCACGCGGTGACATCCGGAGTCCTGCCTAGCTTACAGCCGGGTTCCCGGAGTCCTGTTAGCCAGTGCTATAGCCCGGATTCACACGCTGGCGACCGACATGCTCGGGTTGATTCATGTATGCCTGTCCCCATGGGTTAGTGCCACTTTGGGTTCACGACTAGCCATGTCGGCCGGGTTCTCTGTCATATGGATGCTAGCGACACTATCATATACGTGAGCCAAAAGGCGCAAACGGTCCCGGGCCATGGTAAGGCGTCACCCGTGGGAATACCGTGCGTGAGGCCGCAAAGTGATATGAGGTGTTACCGGCTAGATCGATGTGACTTGGAATCGGGGTCCTGACATTGGTATACCGTGTTTTCACCATGGCCCAGGCCTCTTGCGCACCCTCTCGGCAGGCCGATATCTTCCATAGTTGGATATGCCGCCGCGCTCCCTTGAAGAGCTCTACAAGCTCCTCCATACTCCCTGGAGGGGAGGCGGATGGCCATAAGGCCTTGGCTACACTCCTCATTTCCTGTCGAGCTTGCTTGTGCAATTGCGACAACCCTTGCAGAAGATCACTTGATGATCCGGACACCTCCTCTTCGGGACGGCCCATCAACATACCTGCAATCATAGCTATATCAGCTACTTTTACCTCCAAACTATTATAAGGTAAGATCCGGCCACATACTGAATATGCCGCCTCGTAGCTTTTTATTCTCCTTCACGAAGTCGGCTAGCTGGGCCCGCACATCTTTCAGTTCTTCGCCCAGTTTGGTGTTTGAGTCCTGGTTTATTTTTCTCCTCTCTGACTCCGGTCAGGGATCGCCTGCGGCGTGTAGTCTTTCTTTCTCTCCCGCTTGAGCGGTTTTCAACTTCTCTTCCAGTTGACCTGATGATCCTATTATGAGATAAGAAACAATATTAGCACAACTATTATATAATTGTTATTCCTCGATGGAGGGGATCATTACCAGAAGATGCCTTCTCGGACACTTTCAGCTCGGCGGTAGCAGCATTTAGCTATGTCCGACACTGCTCCAACTCTTGAGCTAGCAGGTTGTTCCTCTCAGTCAGAACCTGGTTATACATCGATACATAAATCACTTGTGCCAACTGCTTTCAGTCTCGGGGGCTACTAGCATGTGGTTATCCTTTTCGGACAAAATAAACCTTACCCGCGCATCCGTTAAATGCTGCTTTGTGGCTCTGCCAAGCCCATCTCGAGCAGCTCGGATGTATGCGTCAGCCAAGCTGAAGGCATCAAACGCCTCTTTTGAGAAGCCAGGGTCCCGTAAAACGGCCCTCCGTCGCCGATGATTCATGGCGCTCTCCACTTCTGAGTTGGTAACTGACATATCTTCCGAGCCCTCGGCCGAAGGACTGTCCGGTGTCATTCCCGTATCGGCCCCTGTCTTTCCGGCAAGGTCCGCACCCCGGCTCTTAGGAGTACGACTGGCCGAATTCCGGACATAGTTCGGTGAACCTTTTTCCTAATATAGGACAAACATAATGATCACAGTTGGATGTGACTGCTAATACATAATTTCAAATTCATACCTCTTTGACAAAGGCCCGGTCGTGTCTTCATTGGCCCTCCTTCTAGAGGCCTTGCTCGGCGCAGGAGCCGCTCTCTTCGGAGTCGCCCCCAGGGTAGCATGACGTGCCGAACGCCTCCCCTTTGGAGCATGAGACAGTGCGGTGGGTGAGGCAGGGCGAGGAAACTCTTTCAGGGGAGATTTCTCCTGATGACTTACGTGGGAAGCAGGAAGAAGACCAGGAAAATCGGCGATAATGGCCACTTCTGTACCATCGTAACTTGCCTGGTAAAACACCCCTTCCGCAAGTACCACAAATATATCCGGGTCCTCTTCGAACCCAGGATCAAGCTCCCGGTCGTGGTTGTCTGGCTGTGGGGCGGGGCTGAGGAGCCCCTCGGTGATCTTTCGCCAGTGCTGTTATAAACAGATGGACTAAGAATTCATTAAAGGTGACTTGGAAAGCGGAATGAGTAAAAGTAGAGGGGTCAGGACTTACCCAGCTAGGAGGGTTATACATGGAGTACCCATCTCTGCGATTGATGCAAAGAAATTCCTCTTCCTCCCCTTTGAACAGCTCGGCCAGTATCTTGGCCAGAGCTGCGGGGGTATCTGGACCTTTTCGACCGCAGCGGGAGGCGTCATCCTCCCCATTGTAGTGCCACATTAGGAGCACTCTATATTGAAGCGGCTGAACCCCCCGCACTATGGAGGTTGCCATTACCTCCACTATTGTTAATCCGGACTGGGCGAGCGTCTTTATCTCGCCCATGAGCTGACAAACTTCCGCACTATCGTCCTCTTCAAGACTTTGGGGACGCCAACTGTGGCGTTTCTTCAGCGGAACGCTGGCGAATTCAGGAAGACCCTTTCGAACTGGGTCAGGGAGTGCGACGTCCTCGATGTAGAACCATTCGGAAGGCCATTCTTCAGATGCCTTCCGTGGTGTGCCGGGCAGGTATCCGGTATTGGCGACGCGCCACACTTTGGCTCCGCCCACTTCAAATATTGACCCCTCGTGGTTACGCGGGACAAGGCAAAACAACTTTCTCCACAGGCCGGAGTAAATTTATGCAGCTGGAGTCCATAGTATTCCAAAAGCCCCCGGAGGAACGGATGGATTGGAAATCCGACGCCCCTTAGCAGATAGGGGACGAAACACACTCGCTCCCCTCGGATGGATTGGGGGAAGTCCTCCGCCTGGGTCTCGCCATTAAAGGAGGCCATCCCTGCTCGAACAGGGACCAGATCAACAGGGGAAGAAATCTATCACAGCCTGGATTTTGGCCCTTTTCTTTTTCTTTCAATTTAATTGGTTTTTGCTCTGGTTTTTCCTCTTTTCGGAGTAGTTCTGTTGCCTTGCCACCGAAATCATCCTCATTCCCCCTCCCAAGTGGCTCATCATTCTCAAAACCTTGCCAATCTCATGTCACTTCACTGCTTGACCAAACCCTAATTTCTTTTTCTCAGGAATATTCCTTTTTCTATTAAAGGAATAACCCTGTATGCCCTAGGTTGTGAAGCAACCTATATTTCTGTCCATCCAAAAATTTCCAAATAATTATCATAATTCCTTTGGGTCATATATTGCTCAAATATGTCCAAACTTTCCTGTTCTAGCCCAAGAACAATTATCCAAAAATTATTCTTCATTTCTGTCCAGTGTGTCTTTCTGTGAAGGAAGTGCCACCTATCCTTTCCTGATTGCCCCCAAACCTTTTGGGCATTTTCTTATGTCCAAATAATTGCCTCATGCCGAAATTCAACTTTATTTGCCTAGCCAATCTTCCTCAGTGATTTTTCAAAGTTTACATCAAGCGAAGCTAGTGTGAAGGAAGTGCTATCTAGGAGTACCCAAATAAGTTGAAATTTTGCATGCCTCTTCATGAGCTCATATAATTAGCCTCCTCCAAACTTCAGCTCCATCCCTTGATCTATGTGAGCACAAGACCAAATCTTTGATTCTGGCAATATTTTCAGGTTGTGAAGCAAGTGCATGCATTTTATATTGCTTCATTATTTCTGAGAAAATACCAGATTGTTGTACTACCAAAATAACATCTGTCCACCCAATTTGGGATCATTTTTATTGAGCCATTTGTTCACCAAAATTATTCCAAGATTCTGGTCAGTGAAGATAGCTGTGAAGGAAGTACCATTTTGGTGAATCCAATTGGTATGAAATTTTTACAGCTTCTTACTATGACCAAATAACTATGCCTTGATTTCAGCTCAATTGGCCTCACCATATGAGTCCATCATCCACATTTTGATTCTGGACCAGCTTATGTGGTTGTTAAGCAAGTATATTAAATATTGATCCAAATCTTCTCAAAGTTACCAGGACGAAAGTCCTTCTTACCTTAAACCTTGCAGACAACTCCCTTGCTCCCAATCTCCTTCCTGTTGATCAGCAGTTCACGACCAAGTTTACTGCCGGAAACTTCATATGTTACTTACCATTTAACCAGATCCTTTTTCACCAATCTACCACTGCAGTTGAACCCTCCCCTGGAAGAACTTACCCCTGGACAACATTTTCAAGCCCATCTCCCCCGCTACATGCCAGTGCACACGGTGACCGTGTTAATGGCATCGCAGCTGCGATGCTACGTAATGCGATGGCGCGTCCGATGGCCCGTTTGTGCCTTGACACCTCATCATCTCGTCGCCTTCGCGCGCGTGACCGTGTCCACTGTCTTCCTCTCGTCGTCGCCGTTCCTCTGGACCCCTTTCCTCCTCCGTCTGTTTCCTCACCTACGCTCGTCGCCAAATGCCCACGGGGGCACAGTGCTCCGTTTGGCTCCGAGCTCACTGCGGCCTCTTCCTTTGCTCTCCGGTGTCGTATACCTCTCCATGACCTCTGCATCAATGCTTCGTCGTCTTCCTGTGCCCGCCCGTGCTCGCTGAGCTAGCCAAACTTTGGCCGAGCTCGAGTGGCGGCACTCGGCCACGGCCTCCCTCGCCCGCCTATAAATGGCCCTCCCCGCGGCCTCCCGAGAGCCGCATCGACCTCACCCCACCTCAGAAAGCCTCCTCGACCTCTCCCATGAGCTCCAGGGGCTCTCCTCGCCTCTGTTGGCAACCATGGCCGCCGCGGTTATCCGCCTAAATTCCCTCGAGGCCGAGCCCATCCCTCCTCCTTTCCACCTCCAGAAGAGTTCCTCAACCCCGGCGAACCCCTCCCGAACCCTGCCTCTCCTTGCCCTCCACCATAGCCCCGATTCCATCTTCGTCGTCGCCGCCGTCCATCTCTGGAGCCGGAGCCCTGCTCCCTCTGCTGCTTCTCGGCGGGAAAGAACCAGCCGGGTGGATGCGGCTCTTCTTCCTGGCCACTCCAGTGGCCGGAGTGTCGCCCCTCCCTCTGCTCCATCGGGCGTCGATGGAGAAGGAAGACGCTGCCCCGTCAGCTGTCTAGTGGAGCCTCGGGCCCTGCATGTCGGTCTTTTAGGCATTGACTCGGTCCGGTCCACTTGGATAAGTGGCGGGCCCCGCCTGTAAGTCCCCACGTTGACCCGAGCTGCTGAGGTGGATAAGTGAAAGCGTATTCTGGGGAATACGTTTTCCTACACCGAAAGCGTATTCCGTTTCTTCTTCAGCCCGAAATACGTTTTCAGTTTAGTGGAATTGCGATTTACATTTTTACATCCGTGCCCTGTTTGAAAATATTTTCATTACAGATAGGTCCCTGGCAGAAAACACTTTATAACTTTTCAACCACAACTCCAAATGAGGTGAATCCAAAGCCCACTTCTTTGTTTCGTCGAGCCCGTTCTATTGGTATCATTTTTCATTATGTTTCAACATTCTGAAACTGACCATTTTGCCCTTGCCGTTAACCAGCCCCTTTCAGAGAGAAGTGTTTCCGGTAAATCTTTCTGCGATGTTTCCGCATTTCTCCCTGGTGCATTCTTCATCCCCGGGCAAGACACAACCACCTTTTGCATGATAGCCATGCAGTAGCATTGGTTTACAACTTGAATCTTTAATAACTGTATGTTTGTTTGCTACTGATGTCGTTATTTCAATTATGTTTATGGATCAGTGGTTACCGTCTTGCTATGTTTTCTTACACTCTGTTATCATGTTATACTTTCTAGTATTACTTTCATATTGTCATGCTTGATAATAGTACATGTTGGGTGGTCATGTTCTTCAGTGCATGACCAACGTCGGTTACCGAGTACCGTTGATAGGCATTTTTCCTTTGCTGTTAATTGGTTAAGTGATTACTAGGTTATGGTATTGATATGTTCTTGCATGATATTTATTGTTGATGCTAGTGGTCATGTTATGCTATGACTAGTGTTGTACTCATAATAATGCTCATCATTATGCCATGCTCAGTTGGATATGATTCATTGTTGATATGGTGGATAGTTATGTTGTACCCGCATGCTTATGTTGATATCATGCTCATGCATTGTAATGGCATCATGTTAGTTTATCATGGCTCAGCATATTTGCATTCAAGTTTAACCGGATTAAATTGAACTTGAACAACTATTGGCTGAGTCATGGTGCCACCATATCGAGCTGACCAGTGCAACCACGCCTACCTTTATGGGAATGTCCTAACTGGGTCTATTGTCGTGCCTCTACCGGTGCCTCCCACGCGGGAAGGTTATGGGCGCACGCTACCTTGATTAGGTAGGCGGACACAAGCCTTGTGTGCCCGTAGTTGTAGTAGCTGGCTTGTCCCCGTTTGGGACCGTTTTTGCCACGATGGTGGCCGTTTTGCCACGACGGTGGTCATTGGTGCCTTTGGTAGGCACGGGGCCACCCAGGACTTAGCCTAGTGGGGAGTGAGTCGGAGTGGCCGTGAGAGTGTCATGGCAATAGGACGGTTTTGTCGGAACGCCGTTGGTCCACCCGAATGGGAGTGCGAGGCCATGGGTTCCGTGGTGTGGGTACGGTGTACTAACCTCTGCAGAGTGTATACTAAATCTATCGATAGCCGTGCCCGTGGATAAGGGCCTAGTTCGTGTCGGTCACACTATGGGTCAACAGTAATAATAATAATGTGCTTAATAACAAACCCGGTTCGATGATGAGATAAGTTGGTTATGTCATCTGTGAATGATCACCGTTTGGTTACGAGGTAACCCATTGAGCCCAAAGTGGTTCCATTTGTGATCCGTGAATGATCACCGTTTGGTTACGAGGTAACCCGTTGAGCCCAGAGTGGTTCCGTTTGTGATTCGTGAATGATTACTATGGTATCAAGGATACCGATTTGTTGGATATTCGTGATGTTGTGCGAGAATCGTGGGTAAAGATCAAGCTCCTTGTGGTCCTTTAACGATTACTACGGTATTGTTTATACCAAGCTTGATTTGATCCTGAGATGATCGTGTGATGTCTGAGGCATGTGTTGGTTACGAGGTAACCCGAACAGAGTAAGTTGGTGCATGATAACGTCATCATGTTGCATGATAGTGCCATCATGTTTATATGTTCATGCCATGCTCATATTGCTCTAGTCAGATCATGTTCATGTTGTTCATGCCATGCTATCCTTATGATCTCATGATAATTCCTGCTTAACCTGTAATTGCCATGCCGTTGTTTGTCTTGAATGCTTCTAGTTATTGTGAGCTTGCCAGTACATTCAATGTACTGACCTGGCATGTCATGCCAGTTTGCAGGTCATGCCGGATTTGATTGCTTGCTTGTCATGATTCCCGTTCATGCGAGCTAGGATAAGCGTTCCAGCCAGAGTCCCTCCAGAGTGGAGTTCACCACCGTCGTCGTTGTTCCGCTGCCAGTAGTTTTTCCGCTACTTCGAGTTGTTCTACTGCTTGCATAGAGCAATTGAGGATGGCGTAGTGTCGCCATGCCGATGTTATTCATTGTAATATCGGAGACCTTGTATTCATATTCGTGTAATAATAGAAAGCTGGTTTGTTCTATGCTTGATACTTCTCTATCGTATCTACTTCTCCAAACACTTTTGCCCTTGTTTTGGACTCTAACTTGTATGATTTGAATGGAACTAACCTGGACTGACGCTGTTTTCAGCAGAATTGCCATGATGTTGTTTTATGTGCAGAAAACAAAAGTTCTCGGAATGACCTGAAACTCCACGGAATATCTTAGAATAAATAATAAAAAATCCTCGCCAAAGATGAAGACCAGGGGGCCCACACCCTGTCCACGAGGGTGGGGGGCGCGCCCCTACCTCGTGGGCCCCCTGGAGACCCTCCGACGCCAACTCCAACTCCATATATTGGCTTTCGGGGAGAAAAAAATCAGAGAGAAAGTTTCATCGCGTTTTATGATACGGAGCCGCCGCCAAGCCCTAATCTCTCTTGGGAGGGCTGATCTAGAGTCCGTTCGGGGCTCCGGAGAGGGGGATTCGTCGCCGTCATCATCATCAACCATCCTCCATCACCAATTTCATGATGCTCACCGCCGTGCGTGAGTAACTCCATCGTAGGCTTGCTGGATGGTGATGGGTTGGATGAGATTTATCATGTAATCGAGTTAGTTTTGTTAGGGTTTGATCCCTAGTATCCACTATGTTCGAGATTGATGTTGCTTTCACGACTTTGCTATGCTTAATGCTTGTCACTAGGGCCCGAAAGTGCCATGATTTCAGATCTGAACCTATTATGTTTTCATGAATATATGTGTGTTCTTGATCCTATCTTGCAAGTCTATAGTCACCTATTATGTGTTATGATCCGACAACCCCGAAGTGACAATAATCGGGATACTTCTCGGTGATGACCATAGTTTGAGGAGTTCATGTATTCACTATGTGTTAATGCTTTGTCCTGTACTCTATTAAAAGGAGGCCTTAATATCCCTTAGTTTCCATTAGGACCCGCTGCCACGGGAGGGTAGGACAAAAGATGTCATGCAAGTTCTTTTCCATAAGCACGTATGACTATATTCGGAATACATGCCTACATTATATTGATGAATTGGAGCTAGTTACGTGTCACCCTATGTTATGATCATTACATGACGAATCGCATCCAAAGATAATTATCCATCACTGATCCGGTGCCTATGAGCTTCCCATATACTGGTTTATGCTTATTTACTTTTCCGTTACTCTTTATACAATCACTACGAAAAATACCAAAAACATTACTTTTGTCAGTCTTTACTTTTGTTACCGTTACCACCGCTATCATATTACTGTGCTACTAAACACTTTGCTGCAGATACTAAGTTTCCAGGTCTGGTTGAATTGACAACTCAGCTGCTAATACTTGAGAATATTCTTTGGCTCCCCTTGTGTCGAATCAACAAATTTGGGTTGAATACTTTACCCTCGAAAACTGTTGCGATCCCCTATACTTGTGTGTTATCAAGACCCTTTTAAAGGCGCCGTTGCGTGAGTATAGCTCTATTCTTTGAGTCACTTGGGATTTATATCTGCTGGACACTATGAAGAACTTGAAAGACGCTAAGACAACAATTTATCCCTCAACTACGAGGGGAGGTAAGGAACTGCCATCTAGCTCTGCACTTGATTCACCTTCTGTTATGAGTAAGCTAGCGACACCTAAACCTGCTTCTGCTATTCGCTCCGATATGTCACATGTTATTGATGATGCTACTTCTGCTATGCATGGTACTTATGATGAAACTACTATGCTTGATACCACTGTGCCCCTTGGTGAATTTCTAGATGAACAAATTTCTAGGTCTAGAGAAAGAGAAACTATTGAACTTGAATACGATGATGAAAGTGATGATGAAAATATGCCTGCTATTCCTGATGGTTATCTTTTTGATGCTGAATCTTCTGCAGCTATTTTTGCTTGTAAGGATAGATATGTACTTAAAAGGCTGCTAGTTAAATGGGGTAAAAAATCTCTTAGAGACAGAATGAAACCCGACCCTGCTTTTGCTACTTCACCTATTTGTGTTCCCGATAAGGATTATTATGAATTCTCTGTTGATCCAGATATAATTACTTTGGTTGAATCTAATCCTTTTTGTGGCTATGAATCTGAAACTGTTGTGGCACATCTTACTAAGTTAAATGATATAGCTTCCCTGTTTACTAATGATGAGAGATCGCGCTACTTTTACATACTCAAAATATTTCCGTTCTCGTTAAAGGATGATGCTAAGATATGGTTTAATTCTCTTGATCCTGGTTGTGTGCGTAGTCCCCAGGATATGATTTATTACTTCTCTGCTAAATATTTCCCTTCTCATAAGAAACAAGCTGCTTTGAGGGAAATATACAACTTCGTGCAAATTAAAGAAGAGAGTCTCCCACAAGCTTGGGGGAGGCTTCTCAAGTTACTTAATGCTTTGCCTGATCATCCTCTTGAGAAACCTGAAATACTTGATATCTTTTATAATGGACTAACCGATGCTTCCAGAGATTACCTGGATAGTTGTGCTGGTTCTCTTTTCAGGGAAAGAACACCGGATGAAGCTGAAATTCTATTGAATAATATGCTGACAAATGAAAATAATTGGGCACCTCCAGAGCCAGCTCCTGCTGCAATTACTGAGCCTATTCCCAAACCAACTCCAAAGAAGAGAGGTGTTGTATTTCTCAGTCCCGAAGATATGCAAGAGGCAAAGAAATCTATGAAAGAAAAAGGTATTAAAGCTGAAGATGTTAAGAATTTACCTCCTATTGAAGAAATACATGGTCTTAATTTACACTTTGTTGAAGAAGTGTATGATCTCAATTCCTTATTCATCAAGAACCTCCCGATCCCGATATCCCGACACGTAGTAAAGGTAAATTCTCCTATAGATATGATAAAGCTGAAGTCCCTCCTACTAAAATTGCTAGTCAGTGCTTGGATGAGTTTGATAACTTTATGTTTAAGCAAGATGACTTTAATGCTTATTTTGGTAGACAATTAAAACAAAATACCTATATGATTAAACACTTGGGTGATTATATGGCTAATATTAGAGGTGAACTTAAACTTGTTAGCAAACATGCTTCTATGGTTACCACTCAAGTAGAAAAAGTACTTAAAGCTCGAGAAGAAGTGCTTGATGAAATGAATAGTAAGAAAAATGATTATGCTGTTAGAGTGGCTACTAGAACTGGTAGAATGACTTAGGAACCTTTGTATCCTGAAGGCCACCCTAAGAGAATCGAGAAAGATTCTCAGAGAAATAATATTGATGCACCTAGTTCTTCTAAAAGGAAGAAAAAGAAAAATGATAGGACTTTGCAAACTTCTAGTGAACCTATTGCTGAACCACACGAGAATCCAAATGATATCTCTATGTCCGATCTTTGAAACACAATGCAGTAATGAACATGAACCTAGTGAAAATGTTAATGATGATGTTCATGATGATGCTCAACCTAGTAATGATAATGAAGTAGAAGTTGAACCTGTTGTTGATCTTGATAACCCACAATCAAAGAATCAACGTTATGATAAGAGAGACTTTGTTGCTAAGAAACATGGTAAAGAAAGAGAACCATGGGTTCAGAAACCCATGCCTTTTCCTCCCAAACCATCCAAGAAAAAGGATGATGAGGATTTTGAGCGCTTTGCTGAAATGATTAGACCCATCTTTTTGCGTATGCGATTGACTGATATGCTCAAAACAAGCCCTTATGCTAAATATATGTGTCAGGACCCCGATCCTAAGTCACACCGATCTAGCATGTAACACATCATATCACTTTGCGGCCTCACGCACGGTATTCCCACGGGTGTCGCCTTACCATGTCCCGGGACCGTTTGCGTCTTTTGGCTCACGTATATGACAAGGTCGCTAGCATCCATATGACAAAGAACCCGGGCCGACATGGCTAGTCGTGGAACCCAAAGCGGCGCTAACCTATGGGGACAGGCATACATGAATCACATCGAGCATGTCGGTCATCAACGTATATATTCGGTCAGTAGCTTTGGGCTATGAGGACTCGGTATCCCGGCTGTAGCAGGCTAGGCAGGACTCGAATAACACCGCGTGACATTTCCCGAAGGATGTACATAGGAACGAAGTGAAACACATGCCGGCCGATCAAATGTCCAAGCGATAGTCTTTGGGCTAGCAGGACTCCGGTGAACCGGGCTGTAGCGGACTATTATCGCTCAAAAGCACGAGACTACATTTCCCCATATGAGAGGCTGCCAAGGATAAACAACTAGTTTGTCGGATCCCACACATACCAAGCATTTCAAACATACACACATTATGCTCAATATGCGTAGATACAACATGGCATCACAACATAACTCTACGACTCAAATATTATTCATTAGGCTCCGAAGAGCGAGATATTACAAACATGGGTCTCGTGACCCAACACTCAGACATACAAGTCAAAGCACAAGCGGAAGCTAATCATGTCTGAGTACAGACAACTATAAATGAAAAAGGCTGAGAAGCGACTATCTACCGATCCTGCCAAGGCACAAGATCGTAGCTGAGGTAACAAGCTAAGCGTCGAAGTCCACGTGGAACTACTAGCGAGACCGACGTCTCTCGCAAAACATAAGATAAGCAAACGTGAGTACAATTGTACTCAGCAAGACTTACATCGTAACTAACTACATATGCATCGATTATCAAAGGGGGTGGTGGAGTTTGACCGCAGCAAGCCAGCTTTGACTCGGTGGCTATCCTGAACTACATTTGCAAGTAACTCTTTTGAGGTGGCGCTACGAGTCCACATATTCACCATATCAATTCACCACTATGGACCCGCTCCGTCTCCCCTACGAGAAGCGCCATCCATAGCACTCACGCTTATCTTGCGCATTTTAGAGTATCCACTTTCACTTGTCTATGAACTGATATAGGCAATCCAGAAGTCCTTCTCCGTGGACACGGCTATTCGAATAGATCATATTAAACCTGCAGGTGTACTTCTTCACACACGCTCTCACCACTTACCGCCGTTTACACGACATGTACTCGGCAACCTTCAAGCGGAAGCCCAACGTGGGTGTCGGCCACGGCCTACCTAAACACTCAAGTCCCTAGTCCAGTTTATCGCCTATTCGGGTTCCATCCGCAGGAGTCCGGCCGAGGTTTCCCATACAGCCCCGAGCGATGTGTGCGGGGTTCCCGAGATACCAAACGGGCACTTTCGGTACATCAGACCCCAGTGCCTACCGCAACACAACCCACCCCTAAGGTCAGTGTTGCGTGCGGCCCCCAGCATGCTACAAACACCAGAAACTACTTGCAACTCCCGGACTGAGGACAAGGGTGGTCAAGAAGCCGAGAGGGTCAATTAAGGATCCCAATGCGTGGTAGTAACTGTTTCATGGATCACAAATACAGAACTCAGTTCCTGAGGACGGCTGCAATGAGACAACCCACCATGTACTCCTACATGGCCTCTCACCGCTACCTTTACCAAATCGTGTTCAACACTTAGCTCACACACCATAGGACATGTTCACACAACCATTCCAATCCATTCCCGATGAATCAGACCTGACTCAACTCTAAGCGATGGCAGGCATGACAACAAGCATAAATGAGTAGGCACAACATGGCTCAAACAACTCCTACTCATGCTAGTGGGTTTCATCTAATTACTGTGGAATGACAGGTCATGCAAAGGATCAAGGGGTTCAGCTACCACAGCAAGTAACACATGAGTCGTTGTTGTCCTAATGCAGTAAAGTAGAGCAGGAGCGAGAGAGTGGGATTGTATCGGAATGAACAAAGGGGGTTTTGCTTGCCTGGCACTTCTGAAGATAATAGTTCTTCATCGGTGTCATCGAATAATCATCGTCGGTACATCGTCTAGGGAGGGACAATTACCGGCAAACAAGAGAGAACACAATCAATGCAATGCACATATATGATGCATGATCATGTTAAGGTACTGAATTCACCTAATGCAATAATAATCCAAGTTAGTTGAAGTGGAATTCAAACAAGGTTGAATTCCAACTCCAAATGCTATTTCATAAATTACCCTAATCATGATTCATCCTATTTAGTGATGTTAACTTGTTCAAACATGCATGATCATGGCATAAACAGATTCTTCATATTTTTCTGATCATTTTTCATATATAAATTATTTCAATCAAAGTTACGGTTGAATTTCTATGAATTTTAGAAGTTTAGGACATTTTCTGAAATTTACTGAATTAAATTAAATCTAGAAACCTAGTTATTGCGTCAGCCTGACGTCAATGTGACGTCAGCGGGTCAACAGGGTCGCTGTCCAGGTCAACTCTGACGCTGGGACCCACTGGTCAGTAGTTAGTTTAACTAACTAGGTTGATTAGTGCTAACCCGGTTAGTTAGTGGCGGGCCCACTCGTCGATGTTAGCGGTGGGGGTTAGTTAGTGCTAATAATATGGCCACGTCGGCACTTGCCGGAATTTGGCCGTGGCGACCAACCGAGGGCGGTGGCCCGCCGGAGTTGCGCTTAGGGCAGCGGGCCGGGCGCGCCGAGGGTACCAGAGGGAGCCCGTGATCCCGCGCATCTAGGGGACCAACGGGAGGTGCGGGGCGGCCGGAATCGGCACGCCCGGCGACCTATGCGGCCACGGAGCTCGGCGAAGCCTCGGGCTCGATGTCAAGCGCACTAGAGGGAAAACGGAGGGGCGCTACGGGTCCCTGGTGCTGCGGTGAGGGCGGTGGTGAGGTTGGCTTCGGGTCATTGGGGCTCCAGCCACGCCGGCGACGAGGCACGGCGGCGGCGAGCTTCGGCCGTAGTGGAGACGGTGGCTAGAGGAGGGGAACGAGTCGGGGGAGAGGGGGAAATAACTCGGGGGCTCACCGGGAGGTCGGCGGCAAGCTCGGCTGGCTCGGGAACGACCGGAGGGCGACGAATTCGCCGATGAGGTCCGGCGGGTCCGAGAAGGGGAAAAATGGCGGGGCGGCGCCTCGGGGTGCTCCGGCGTCGGGAGGCCCGGTGAGGAGGGCGAGGATGGAGTGGCGGGGCTTGGGGGCATGTCGGGGAGGTAAGGGGGAGGCGGTGGCCGCGGCGACAGCGGCAGTGGCGGCAGGCCGCTCGGTCCGGGCGAGAGAGAGGGAGCAGAGGAGAGGGAGGCGTCCGAGGGAGAGAGGAGAGAGAGCCAGGGCACGTGGCTCTCCGTGGCGTCGTCTAGGAGGGGCCGGGGAAGCAGGAGGTGGCCGGGGAAGCAGGAGGTGGCGCGCTCGGCGCGGTCGCCGTGTCCCTCCTCTGCCTACTGGCAGAGGTAGGCGACGAGCGGCGTTCGGTTGGTGGGCTGGGCCACCAACTGGGCCAGCGAGGGGAGGGGAAAGAAGGTTGGGCCGGGTGGGCGCCAGGTAGGTCAGGTGAGCTCTGTTCCTTTTATTGTTTTCTGTTTTCTAATATTCTGTAGTTTTAGGGCTTTATTAAAAATACCAGGGCGCTTCTAAAAATCCTGAAAATAATTGTGGGCACCTTCAAATATATGCAACAGCCCACATTTAGTTTCAGAATTATTTGAGCATTTAAATTATTTATAGCATTCAAATGCCCAAATTCGAATACTATATGGTTTATTCAAAATCCAAAATGTCTTGGAAAAATATCCATCACCTCTGGATATGGTTTTCACCTTTTTCCATTAATCATGAACATTTTTGCAAACCACTTTGGGTTCTTTGAAGATATTTTTGAAGTTGAACCTAATTGAATTGTTTTAGTGCTAGGGCTTGATCATCCCCATTTCAAATTTTCATGGAAGTTAAACATGATGCATGGATGAAATGCTACTAGCTACAAACAAGCTCTAGGGTTGATGCTGGGGCTGTGTGACTCACCCCACTAAACAAGAATCTCGCCCGAGATTCAAGACGTGAGGCAAGAGGAAAAAGGGAAGTCACAAACTATCACAATCTTCATGATCCATTTGCCCTTCTCGAAGATGTTGATTTACTCCATCATCTTGGTCTTGATGTCCTGGCTTTCGAGGTCTTCACTTGACACGACAACAGAAGGAAAGAAAAACCCTACATGATTCGATCTTCACGAAGATCAAGTAAACATGATCGACTCACGGACTGAGACGGTGACACATCTTGAGTTGAGACATAAAATGCATCGAGAGGGATGGAAGAACAACAACGGGGTTTGATTGGTGGCAACAATTCCACACTTAGGGAGATGGTGGATGGTGTCAAGGTGGCGGGGAATATTTACTGTAATCCCGTAACGGGGACCTCGGAAAGGGTGACGCAAAGAACTATTCCCTCAAGTGGCAAAAAGAATTACTTTTGATCCATAGATCATTGGAACTCTTTATACCAGCCTAAGGCAATCACAAGCGATCAAGTGGTGGAATGCAAGGAATGGTACACCCGGACTAAAATGGATGATGTGGACTACCTTGTTGAAGACAACGCAATGGATGATTTTGCTTATCATCGAGGGGGGGGGGGAACCCATGGTAAGTCCACTTTTGAAGATAAACCTTGACAAGAATTGCTAAGAAGACAGTCTATAGCGAGATAGCACAAGGACGGTGCAAGCTGGGAACGAAATGCAACTGTTCGAATGTTTCAACCATCATATCCGCCGAGATTCAGATCTGGTTGGTGTTAGGATATTTCGGACTCAAAGACGTCTGAAAAAGGAAAGGTTGCAACACAATTTGACGAGATGGCGTTGCGAGATTCTCGGGATATGAACTGCGATAGCAAGCTCCAAAACATGAGCTGGTTTTGCTACAAACATGTGAACACACTGTCCTAGACAAGCATGACCACATGGTAGCCTTATAATAAGACACTACCGAGTTCGGTGGGGGAACCATCATCGGGGATATTGAAATCACTTCATAAGTCCGGATTAGCTCTCATGAAGGAACTTCTTCTCCTTGAACAAATCAGTCAGTGGCTTGAGGTGCTAGGGATACATACGGAATGAAGATGATCAGTCTATCAAACCATAGAATACTTCGCACATGCATGATCGACTTGGAATGATTCCGGAGGAAACAAAACAAACCTTTCTCAAATTCATGGCGGCAACTTACATCGGATGCACATGAACTAGAGGAAGTCACTACTTTCATCCAAACATATGCTTCATGAACGAAACACGAAGAATTGCTTACACAAGTTTCCAATACTAGGTTGATGCTCAACATGACTCATGGGGAGACAAAATGCTCTTGATGGGCTCAACAGCAACTCATCGGAATTTCCATATCCTTTGGACTTCCACCATCATGTGAACACAGTGTTAGCATTGGTCAGACCAAAAATATAATGGTGTATGCTCGAGGGATCAACCACGAGTAAGACAACATTACGAGCACCGTTGGTACTGATTTGATTTGACGATAGCCCATACTCAAATCAAAGGATTGGCAGGATGATAGATCCAACAACTGATCACAAGGACCCATCGATGAAGATATCATCTTTCTTCAACACACACTACACAAGAATATCCCTTTGGATCGAACTAAGTTAGGCAAGCTTTTATCTTCCAACTCTCCAAGTTGTTGTTTGGCTTTAACCAACTAGCTCAGGGGTATCCAACACAGATTCTTGGGGAAAGGGTGGTTCACAAGAAACCGACTTGATCACGGCTCAACATATCAGTCAGGGAACAACCCGGTAACACTTCCAAGAAGATATTTGGAAAGTCACGAACCACCGGTATGTTACTAAGCTCGAGAACAATCTTGCTTTTGAGGGCAAGACGATATTATCAAATGAGTGAGGACTTGACAAGATCCTAACTCATCAATCGAAGTGTGCACGTAAATAAGGACTAGGTAGCACGATCTATCTTAGAATGATGATTTAATAACCAACACGCTAAAAATGAGAATATTGTCCATTTACCACCAAGCAACGAGTGGCTCGGAGTATTGATTTCGCACATCACAATTCACTTGCCAGCATTCCGGTTACAACAACACGGAACCGAGGAATGAATAATGATAGCGAGAGTATCATCACTGCGTCAAGAATTCCTAAGAGGTTGTGCAATTCCCATGACATTCTTGACATAAGATGGTAATACTTCAGGGTAGAACAGATTCAAAAGCTGAATTGGCATTTTGATCTGCGGAATACAACTACTTTGACCTAATCCTAGAAATGGATGAGGTACTGGAGTTTGTTTCTCCTAGTCATTCTAGAACAGAATGGCTTGACGGACCACAAGGATAAAATGCATTGATGACGAGTGCACGCCTACTCCTGACTATCAATTGATAGACGAAGGTCGGAATGCAACTGAAGAGAGCAACTCAGAGGAACATATAATTTTCTGAGTTGTGGATGCACAGATTAGTATGTCGAGCAAACTCAACATTTCTTCCGGATAACCCATGCAGAAAGGTAGAACTGGCAGAGTCACAATTATGAATGGAGAACTCCTCAAGAGCACTCTGGTTGTGATCTTTTGGTTCAATAAACTTCGCCATAAGTGGTTCATGGTATTTGGAAGAAGGATATACCACGGACCTCGAGGACTATCGCAAAGGTTACTAATATCCTAAAGGCACTAGCAATACTAACAACATGAAGTAGGATGAATCTCGGGTTCGTAACCCGTGAGTAGAATACCTACTACTAAATGGCATCACGGGATGCTTTCAAATGATGGCGTAATCATCACACTAGGGATACAAAAGCATTGCTAAATTGCTAGGTGACTTCCTAATCACCTAGGGTCATAATAATAGTTCCAACATATGTGTCGAGGCAATGAGTACCTCAACCGACCGGTTAGTGTGCTTCTTGACCAAAAAGGACATCGAGGAGCGGAAAGGAAGGATTTGCAAATGCATCGGACTATTTAGAGACCTGGGATGACTCGGACAGCATGACGGCTGTAAATGCTCAAAAAGATTTGAGACATCCTGCAAAAATGATGGCATAACCACTCAACAACATCATATCAAGGTTTCGAGATCAACAGTTATCATACAGAAATAGTAGGAACTGAACTGGGGATTAGAACCAACAATCTTAAAGGTCTATGGATTAGTAACACGTCATCCTGATAGATAGATGAGAAGCCTAGTTCTTAACCCCGTAGAAGAGAAGAGGATGACTCAGATCAGAAGGCCATGAGGTATAAGGAGTAAAAAGAGCCTTACGTTCCCTTCCACAATCAATCCCTTACATAACTAAAGCATTTCTAGACACAACTTCGACCAGTTTGGCTTGGTAATCCCACAGCAATCGGGCTCGATACCAACGCTGTCGGGACCCGATCCTAAGTCACACCGATCTAGCATGTAACACATCATATCACTTTGCGGCCTCACGCACGGTATTCCCTCGGGTGTCTCCTTACCATGTCCCGGGACCGTTTGCGTCTTTTGGCTCACGTATATGACTGTGTCGCTAGCATCCATATGACAAAGAACCCGGGCCGACATGGCTAGTCGTGAACCCAAAGCGGCGCTAACCTATGGGGACAGGCATACATGAATCACATCGAGCATGTCGGTCATCAACGTATATATTCGGCTGTAGCACTGGCTAACAGGACTCCGGTATCCCGGGCTGTAGCAGGCTAGGCGGGACTCGAATAACACCGCGTGACATTTCCCGAAGGACGGACATAGGAACGAAGTGAAACACATGCCGGCGATCAAGTGTCCAAGCGGTAGTCTTTGGGCTAGCGAGGACTCCGGTGAACCGGGTCAGAAGCGGACTATTATCGCTCAAAAGCACGAGACTACATTTCCCCATATGAGAGGCTGCCAAGGATAAACAACTAGTTTGTCGGATCCCACACATACCAAGCATTTCAAACATACACACATTATGCTCAATATGCGTAGATACAACATGGCATCACAACATAACTCTACGACTCAAATATTATTCATTAGGCTCAAGAGCGAGATATTACAAACATGGGTCTCATGACCCAACACTCGAAACATACAAGTCAAAGCACAAGCGGAAGCTAATCATGTCCGAGTACGCACAACTATAAACGAAAAAGGCCGAGAAGCCCGACTATCTACCGAGATCCTGCCAAGGCACAAGATCGTAAATGAGGTAACAAGCTAAACGTCAAGTCCACGTGGAACTACTAAGCGAGACAGACGTCTCTCTGCAAAACATAAGATAAGCAAACGTGAGTACAATTGTACTCAGCAAGACTTACATAAGAACTAACTAAATATGCTACAGTATCAATGTGGGGGTGGTGGAGTTTGACTGATGCAAGCCAGCTTTGACTCGGTAACTATCCCGAACTACGACGCAAGTAACTCTTTTGAGGTGGCGCACACGAGTCCACATATTCACCATATCAATTCACCACTATGGACCCGCCTCCGTCTCCCCACGAGAACGCCATCCATAGCACTCACGCTTATCTTGCGCATTTTAGAGTATCCACTTTCACTTGTCTATGAACTGATATAGGCAATCCAGAAGTCCTTCTCCGTGGACACGGCTATTCGAATAGATCATATTAAACCCTGCAGGGGTGTACTTCTTCACACGCTCTCACCACTTACCGCCGTTTACGACATGTACTCGGCAACCTTCAAGCGGAAGCCCAACGTGGGTGTCGGCCACGGCCTACCTAAACACTCAAGTCCCTAGTCCAGTTTATCGCCTATTCGGGTTCCATCCGCAGGAGTCCGGCCGAGGTTTCCCATACAGCCCGAACGATGTGTGCGGGGTTCCCGAGATACCAAGCGGGCACTCGGTACACCGGGCCACGGTGCCTACCGCAACACAACCCACCCCTAAGGTCAGCGTTGCGGCCCCCAAAGATGCTACAAACACCGAAACTACTTGCAACTCCCTGACCGAGGACAAGGGTGGTCAAGAAGCCGAGAGGGTCAATTAAGGATCCCAATGCGTGGTAGTAACTGTTTCATGGATCACAAATACGTAACTCAGTTCCTGAGGACGGCTGCAATGAGACAACCCACCATGTACTCCTACATGGCCTCTCACCGCTACCTTTACCAAATCGTGTTCAACACTTAGCTCACACACCATAGGACATGTTCACACAACCATTCCAATCCATTCCCGATGAATCAGACCTGACTCAACTCTAAGCAGTAGCAGGCATGACAACAAGCATAAATGAGTAGGCACAACATGGCTCAAACAACTCCTACTCATGCTAGTGGGTTTCATCTAATTCTTGTGGAATGACAGTCATGCAAAGGATCAAGGGGTTCAGCTACCGCAGCAAGTAACACATGAGTCGTTGTTGTCCTAATGCAGTAAAGTAGAGCAGGAGCGAGAGTGGGATTGTATCGGAATGAACAAAGGGGTTTTGCTTGCACAGCACTTAAAGATAATAGTTCTTCATCGGTGTCATCGAATAATCATCGTCGGTACATCGTCTACCGGGAGGGGACAATTACCGGCAAACAAGAGAGAACACAATCAATGCAATGCACATATATGATGCATGATCATGTTAAGGTACTGAATTCACCTAATGCAATAATAATCCAAGTTAGTTGAAGTGGAATTCAAACAAGGTTGAATTCCAACTCCAAATGCTATTTCATAAATTACCCTAATCATGATTCATCCTATTTAGTGATGTTAACTTGTTCAAACATGCATGATCATGGCATAAACAGATTCTTCATATTTTTCTGATCATTTTTCATATATAAATTATTTCAATCCGAGTTACGGTTGAATTTCTATGAATTTTAGAAGTTTAGGACATTTTCTGAAATTTCTTGAATTAAATTAAATCTAGAAACCTAGTTATTGCGTCACCGACGTCAATGTGACGTCCGGGTCAACAGGTCGCTGTCCAGGTCAACTCGACCTTTGGGACCCACTGGTCAGTAGTTAGTTTAACTAACTAGGTTGATTAGTGCTAACCCGGTTAGTTAGTGGCCGGGCCCACTCGTCAGTGTTAGCAGGGGGGGTTAGTTAGTGCTAATAATATGGCCACGTCGGCACTTGCCGGAATTTGGCCGGCGGCGACCAACCGAGCGGCGGTGGCCCGCCGGAGTTGCGCTAGGGCAGCGGCTGGGGCGCGCTGAGGGTACCAGGAGGGAGCCCGTGATCCCGCGCATCTAGGGGACCAACGGGAGGTCTTGCGGGCGGCCGGAATCGGCGCCGTGGCGACCTATCGGCCGCCGGAGCTCAGGCGAAGCTTCGGGCTCGGCTGCTGGCGCACTAGAGGGAACACGGAGGGCGCGACGGGTCCCAGGTGCTGCGGCGAGGGCGGGGGTGAGGTTGGCGTCGGGTCTTTGGGGCGCCAGCCACGCCGGCGACGAGGCACGGCGGCGGCGAGCTTCGGCCGTAGTGGAGACGGTGGCTAGAGGAGGGGAACGAGTCGGGGGAGAGGGGGAAATAACTCGGGGGCTCACCGGGAGGTCGGCGGCAAGCTCGGCTGGCTCGAGGAACGACCGGAGGCGGCAGGTCGCCCGATGAGGTCCCATGGGTCCGAGAAGGGGAAAAATGGCGGGCGGCGCCTCGGGGTGCTCGGCGTCGGGAGGCCCAGTGAGGAGGGCGAGATGGAGTGGCGGGCTTGGGGGCATGTCGGGAGGTAAGGGGAGGCGGTGGCATACGAACAGCGACGGTGGCGACGAGGCCGCTCGGTCCCGGGCGAGAGAGGGAGCAGAGGAGAGGGAGGGGTCGGGAGAGAGTGAGAGAGAGCCAGGCACGTGGCTCTCCGTGGCGTCGTCTAGGAGGGGCCGGGAAGCAGGAGGTGGCCGGGAAGCGGAGGTGGCGCGCTCGGCCTTCGCCGTGTCCCTCCTCTGCCCTCTTGGCAGAGGTAGGCGACGAGCGGCGTTCGGTTGGTGGGCTGGGCCACCAACCGGGCCAGCGAGGGGAGGGGAAAGAAGGTTGGGCCGGGTGGGCGCCAGGTAGGTCAGGTGAGCTCTGTTCCTTTTATTGTTTTCTGTTTTCTAATATTCTGTAGTTTTAGGGCTTTATTAAAATACCAGTAGCTTCTAAAATTCTGAAAATAATTGTGGTCTCCTTCTTAAATATATGCAACAGCCCACATTTAGTTTCAGAATTATTTGAGCATTTAAATTATTTATAGCATTCAAATGCCCAAATTCGAATACTATATGGTTTATTCAAAAATCCAAAAATGTCTTGGAAAAATATCCATCACCTCTGGATATGGTTTTCACCTTTTTCCATTAATCATGAACATTTTTGCAAACCACTTTGGGTTCTTTGAAGATATTTTTGAAGTTGAACCTAATTGAATTGTTTTAGTGCTAGGGCTTGATCATCCCCATTTCAAATTTTCATGGAAGTTAAACATGATGCATGGATGAAATGCTACTAGCTACAAACAAGCTCTAGGGTTGATCTGGGGCTGTGACAATATGAAAGATATTGTTACTAATAAAAGAAAGATATCGGAAGCTGAAATTTCCACCATGCTTGCTAATTATACTTTTAAGGGTGGAATACCAAAGAAACTTGGAGATCCAGGAGTACCTACTATACCATGCTCCATTAAAAGAAATTATGTTAAAACTGCTTTATGTGATCTTGGAGCCGGTGTTAGTGTTATGCCTCTCTCTTTATATCGTAGACTTGACTTGAATAAGTTGACACCTACTGAAATATCTTTGCAAATGGCTGATAAATCAACTGCTATACATGTCGGTATTTGTGAGGATGTGCCTGTTGTGGTTGCAAACGTTACTATTTTAACGGACTTTGATATTCTTGATATTCCAGAGGATGATAGTATGTATATTATTCTTGGAAGACCTTTCCTTAATACTGAAGGGGCTGTTATTGATTGCAACAAAGGCAATGTCACTTTTCATGTTAATGGTAATGAGCACACGGTACACTTTCCGAGGAAACAACCTCAAGTATATATTATCAACTCTATTGGAAAAATTCCATCGATTATATTTGGAGGTTTTGAATTTCCTCTTCCTACTGTCAAGAAGAAATATGATATACTTATTATAAGGGATGTCCACATCCCCGTTGAGGTAACATAGTGTTATTCGAAATTTCTCCGGTTCCATGTTAATCGGAATGAGTTTGTTAACAAGACCTGATCAACCTTGTTAGTGGATTCTTTTTGATGAGCATGAGATGGATGAAACTAGAAGCACAACCTTCTGGACCCTCTTTATATTTTCTGTTATTTAGTAGAAATAAAGTAAAATAGTATTTTTCTGTCTGTTTCCTGATTTATCCGTGCAATATAAAATATCCCGAAAATAAAAGTCCTCAGAATGCCATGCCAATTTAATATGATTTTTTCGGGAATATTTGAGGATTTTTAGTGCAAAAATTACCGCGGGGGGAGCTGCCACCTGGCCACGAGGGTGGAGGGCGCGCCCCCCTGCATCGTGGGCCCACGATGGCCCTCCTCCACTTATCCCTGCACCCATCTCCTTCCTCTGCCTCACACAAACCTGAAAAACCAACTCAAGCTCGAGTTCCAGCCACTTTTCCTGTGATTTTCGATCTCCTTGCTCAAAGCACCTCTCGCGAAACTGCTTGGGGAGATTGTTCCTTGGTATGTGACTCCTCCATTGGTCCAATTAGTTTTTGTTCTAGTGCTTTATTCTTTGCAAATTTGTGCTGCATAGGTGACCATGTTCTTGAGCTTGCATGTCAAATTTATATGGTTCCAAGTAGTTCTAATGCTTGATATATGCTCTAGGCACTTGTAGGAGTAGTTGCTATCAGTTTTATTGAAGTTGGTTCACTTTTGTTTGAAGTTACTAAAAACTTCAGATTATTTCAGAAATAATGAAGAGACTTTTGAGGGGCTCGTCGAGCCGAAGCTTGAAGGAAAAACAAAAGGAAGAAGAGCGAAACCCAAATTTAATTTGCCTCGTCTGCATGGAGGTCCGCCGTGTGAATGGCCTTCCGATGACTTCTTGAGGAGAGCCGGATTTATGAGGATTTCTATCTATTAATTGAGAACGCCGCCTCACCGACTTCCTCCACGACCAACGTCATCAGTATCTCTTACTCACAAATACTTTTGTGCAGAACTTCTACTTTTTCCCTAAGAAATCACCTCCAATAGTAGAGTTTCATCTATATGACGCTGTTAAGGAGATGACATTAGCTGAATTTTGTGAGGTTTGCAAAATACCCTTTGAGGGTACCTTAGATGAACCACACCGTAATGAAGTGGAAGCATTTATTAACACTATCACTGTGGGAGAAACCAGGAAGGTTTCTGATGCAAGAATTACTAGCATACATTTTCCTGTTTTACGCTACTTTGCCTTATTTGCTAGTCGTTGCTTGATTGGTCGCGGGAACTGTGGAAACCTTAGTGTTCCTGATATTATTATTTTGTCCATGGTTTATACCGCAATAACTCTGTTAGTATGGGTGGAATTGTTGCTAGACGGTTAAGTCTGAACCATACTAAGGGCCCCATCTTTGGAGGTATTTATGCTTCACGCCTAGCTGAATATTTTGAAATACCTATTAGGCATGAGGAGAAAGAAGAAACAGCGTTGCCCCGTGCCTATTTAGATTATAAGAGTATGCTAGCGCATGATTTTCTTGTTAAGAGTCGCGAAGGGGAGCTCAAATATAAATTGTACTTTGATAAACATCACCCTGAGACTATTACTTTGCCTGCTCCCTCTTTGTTTAACTTGTCTACAGGTCCTTACATCGTTCCATGGGTGGCTGTTCAAGCCTATCCGAATCCTGCACCAGCCCCGGAACCTGAACCACAAGATGAGCCTCCACGACAGTCTGTTTATTCTTGGGATCCAGAGGCGGTTGCCAGCCAGTGGCAGTCAGAGTCCTCTTCATCACATTATGATCCCAACTATTCTTCATCGCAGTACGACCCCAGCTACACCTACGGGTATCCACTAGGCTATCCCTGGCAATAGACCAACTTAGGCCAAAAGCCTAAGCTTGGGGGAGTACGTATTCCCACCGACATTACATTTATGTTCACAACACTCATTGCTAGATGTCGGTGCTCATACTCTTTCACTGTAATATCCATGCTAGTTTATTTTCTTTTTCCTGCTTTCTTCTTGTGTGTTTAATAAACCTTAAGAAAAACCAAAAAATTAGTAGTAGTTTATTTTTCCTGCTGTAGTAGTAATAATTAAAAAGAAAACCCAAAAATATTTCACGTTCTTCTTTTGCTTGTTGGGAGCTTTCACGAGTAAATAGTTTTTATTTCTTTTCTTTTCTTTGGGGGTCAGTAGGAGAAGACCATGATTAAATTGTTGAAGTAGCTCTTATATGCATAATTGTTGATTTAACCAAGAGCCCATATTCCCTTGTCTTCTCCTGTTTATTGAATGCTCGCAGATTCCAGCTTAGTCCAATGCACGTGCACTCTTATTATTATTCACATCGTTCGGTCGTGCAAGTGAAAGGCAATTATGATGACATATATGATGGGTATTTGAGATGGGAAAAGCTGGTATGAACTCGACCTCTTTTGTTTTTGTAAATATGATGAGTCCATCATTCCTGATTCAGCTTATTATGAATAAACATGTTTGGAATGACAATTAGAGATCATAGTTGCTCGTGCCATGCTTGATTAGCTATGAGTTATAATGGTTTACCTTGCGTGCCAACATGCTATTAAAATGGTTGTGATGTGGTATGATGGGGTGGTATCCTCCTTTGAATGATTTAAGTGACTTGACTTGGCACATGTTCACACATGTAGTCGAAACAAATCAACATAGCCTTGACGATATTTATGTTCATGGTGGATTATATCCTACTCATGCTTGTATTCAATGTTTATTAATTTTAATGCATGTTCATGACTATTGTCGCTCTCTAGTTGGTCGCTTCCCGTCTTTTGCTAGCCTTCACTTGTACTAAGAGGGAATACCGCTTGTGCATCCAATCCCTTAAACCCCAAAGTTATTCCATATGAGTCCACTATACCTTCCTATATGCGGTATCTACCGCCGTTCCAAGTAAATTTGTATGTGCCAAACTCTAAACCTTCAAATAAACATTACATTTTGCATGCTCGAATAGCTCATATATCAACTAGGGCTGCCCTTATCTTCCGTGTTAGGCGGGTTATTCTCAAGAGGAGTGGACTCCGCTCCTCACTCACGAGAAAATGGCTGGTCACCGGGATGCCCAGTCCCATGCTTTATGCAAACTAAATGAAAATAATTGCAAACAAAACTCCCCCTGGGACCCGTTGAATGTTGGAGGCACTCGTTGTTTCGAGCAAGCCATGGATTGATGCTTGTGGAGGGGGGGGGGGAGTATAAACTTTACCATTCTGTTTGGGAACCGCCTATGATTTGTTTAGCATGGAAGATATCGTCATCTCTTAGTTGTTATGTTGACAATCAAAGTATGCCGCTCAAAATATAAATTATCTCTATTTCAAAACCGAGCTCTGGCACCTCTACAAATCCCTGCTTCCCTCTGCGAAGGGCCTATCTATTTACTTTTATGTTGATTCATCACCCTCTTATGAAAAAGCACTAGCTGGAGAGCACAGTTGTCATTTGCATTCATTACTTTTAATTTATATCGGGTATGACTATGATTGGATCTCTTTTACCATGAATTACAATGTCTAGTCAGTCCTTGATCTTTGAAGGTGCTCTGCATTTATGTTTTGCGGTCTTAGAAAGGGCTAGCAAGATACCATCTTATTATATCATATTATGATTATTTTGAGAAAGTGTTGTCATCCGAGATTTATTATTATGGCTTGCAAGCTGATTATGTTATTGATATGAGTAAACATGAGACCTAGCAGTTATTGCAAATGTGGTTAGTTATGATCTTTGCTGAAAACCTGAATGTTGGCTTGACATAGGTACAACAACAAGAGCAAACGGAGTTTGTAAAAGTTTTTCTTTTTCTCTTTCAGTTTGTCAACTGAATTGCTTGAGGACAAGAAAGGGTTTAAGCTTGGGGGAGTTGATAAATCTCCGTCGTATCTACTTTTCCAAACACTTTTGCCCTTGTTTTGGACTCTAACTTGTATGATTTGAATGGAACTAACCCGACCGACGTTGTTTTCGGTAGAATTGCCATGATGTTGTTTTATGTGCGAGAAAACAAAATTTCTCGGAATGACCTGAAACTCCACGGAATATCTTAGAATAAATAATAAAAAATCCTCGCCAAAGATGAAGATCGGGGGCCCACACCTGTCCCACGAGGTGAGGCGCGCCCCTAAGGCGCACCCTACCTCGTGGGCCCCCTGGAGACCCTCCGACGCCAACTCCAACTCCATATATTGGCTTTCGGGGAGAAAAAAATCAGAGAGAAAGTTTCATCGCGTTTTACGATACGGAGCCGCCGCCAAGCCCTAATCTCTCTCGGGAGGGCTGATCTGGAGTCCATTCGGGGCTCCGGAGAGGGGGATTCGTCGCCGTCGTCATCATCAACCATCCTCCATCACCAATTTCATGATGCTCACCGCCGTGCATGAGTAATTCCATCCTAGGCTTGCTGGACGGTGATGGGTTGGATGAGATTTATCATGTAATCGAGTTAGTTTTGTTAGGGTTTGATAACTAGTATCTACTATGTTCGGAGATTGATGTTGCTACGACTTTGCTATGCTTAATGCTTGTCACTAGGGCCCGAGTGCCATGATTTCAGATCTGAACCTATTATGTTTTCATGAATACATGTGTGTTCTTGATCCTATCTTGCAAGTCTATAGTCACCTATTATGTGTTATGATCCGACAACCCGAAGTGACAATAATCGGGATACTTCTCGGTGATGACCATAGTTTGAGGAGTTCATGTATTCACTATGTGCTAATGCTTTGTTCCGGTTCTCTATTAAAAGGAGGCCTTAATATCCCTTAGTTTCCATTAGGACCCCGCTGCCACGGGAGGGTAGGACAAAAGATGTCATGCAAGTTCTTTTCCATAAGCACGTATGACTATATTCGAAATACATGCCTACATTATATTGATGAATTGGAGCTAGTTACATGTCACCCTATGTTATGATCGTTACATGACTTAATCGCATCCGGCATAATTATCCATCACTGATCCGGTGCCTACGAGCTCTCCATATACTGGTTTATGCTTATTTACTTTTCCGTTGCTACTGTTACAATCACTACAAAAATACCAAAAACATTACTTTTGCTGTCTTTACTTTTGTTACCGTTACCACCGCTATCATATTACTTTTCTACTAAACACTTTGTTGCAGATACTAAGTTTCCAAGTGTGGTTGAATTGACAACTCAGCTGCTAATACTTGAGAATATTCTTTGGCTCCCCTTGTGTCGAATCAACAAATTTGGGTTGAATACTTTACCCTCAAAAACTGTTGCGATCCCCTATACTTGTGGGTTATCAATGCTAAGCAGTGCCGTATTCTAGAAGACTTCTCCTCGATCTCTGGGCCGGAATATGGGGCGTTCCGGTTTCTCTGAGCCGGGGTGCCACAAAATCCCTGCGTTTGCAACTTCAGCAATTGACTGTGGGACACAGAGCACCTCTCCCACTCGCCTTTCTCTAGGTCGGAACGGGAGGAGGAGCTGGGAATGCTAGCCATGATGGAATGACCTTTCCTAGAAGCCTCTGAGGATTTTCTCCACATGGTGCCGAATGGATCTAAGATCCAATCTCTTAAATAGACACTCTTTATGGTCGGGGTGTTATTTGCAAAAAATACCCTGACCTTCCGCATTCGTTCGACACGTGGAAGTTGAAGTCATTGATGCGCGGAAGCCGAGGAGGGCGATATTGAATGGAAGGCCGAATACATTACTTAAAGGTCATCGAAGGAGGAACCCTCCTTGCAATGCCGAAGACAATCTATGAGCCAAACACCTCATCATTGAAGACTGGATCGGGGGTGTAAGTGCATCTAGTGCCACCCCTAGTTGGTTTTGGAGTATTGACGACAAACCTGGTTGAGGGACTAATGTGTTTGTGAGAATTGCAGGATAACACAGGTAGAAGTCCCTCATTGATTCAGTTTACCTACCGGAGATGACCCCTAAAAATGTATGAAGACATTGAGGACAAAGGTGGTATGTGAAGATATTCACATTGAAGATTATGACAAAATAAGACATTGCGTGAAGACTATGGAGCGCGAAGACTTAGTTGTTTTGTTGTTTCCTTTTCTTCTTTGTTGAGTCATAGGAACCACCGTACTATTAAGTGGGGTCCCGATGAACAAAGTCGAGTGGTAGTGATGCTCAACCAAATCCTATGTCTTCGAGCGAAGACAACGAGAGCAAATCTTATCCAGAGCTGGATGAGTCAGCTTTACTTGTAGCCCAAGTAAAGTTGCCGCGTGTGTTTGAAATCTGACCATTGGAACACATGTTAGTTCCTTAGTGACCCAGGGTCATTTCGGACAAATCAGGTCGGGTTGCCTAGTGGCTATTGTCGGTGTCAAAACCGGCGGATCTCGGGTAGGGGGTCCCGAACTGTGCATCTAAGGCGGATGGTAACAGGAGGCGGGGGACACGATGTTTAACCAGGTTCGGGCCCTCTCGATGGAGGTAATACCCTACTTCCTGCTTGATTGATCTTGATGATATGAGTATTACAAGAGTTGATCTACCACGAGATCGTAGAGGCTAAACCCTAGAAGCTAGCCTACGATTATGATTGTGTATATCTCTATCGACTAGCCTGGCCTCGGTTTATATAACCACCAGAGGCCTAGGATAACAAGAGTCCTAGCCAAATACGCCGGTGGGGAGGAGTCCTTGTCTTGATCACCAAGTCTTGTGGAATCTTCCTTGTATGCGGCAGCTGTCCGAACTAGCCCATGAGTATACGGCCATGGGTGTCCTCGGCCCAATCCAACTGATAGGGAGATGACGTGATGAGTACCCCCTAGTCCAGGACACCATCAGTAGCCCCCTGAACCGGTCTTCAAGTTGGGGACGCTCCTCGATTCTTCCGAACTGTTCTTCATCTTCGGTTGTCGGTCTTGAAAACTGGTTCAACAAATCTTCTCATCTTCGATCTTGAGGATCGCCGAAGTGCATCCGACGAGTTTACACGTTGGGTATCCAAGGAGCCCCATTAAGTTTCCGGCCTTTATCAATGCCTGTTATTTTTATGCCACACCTCGGGTTTGAAGTTGTTCCCGGGCGGTAGTGTCCTCTTGCGTCCAAGCCCCAACGCCGGACTGTATTCGAGGTATCTCTTGCAGCCGGGTACCAACGCCGGGCTGCATCCGAGCTCCAACGTCGGACTATATCCAAGCTCCAATGCCGGACTGTATCCAAGCTCCAACGCCGGACTATGTTCGAGCTCCAACGCCGGACTGTATCCGAGGTGTCATAGATCACCTTGGTTCTAAAAAGTTGAAGGAGTTTAGCCGAGCTCAATGCCGGAAATGCCCTCTATGGATCCAGCCACTGGCGCCCGAGCTTTATGCCGGACTGCTTCCGAGGTGGTGCACCACCCGACAGCGGGCTGATTTTTTGTGAATACTTATGATTGGTGCAATTTATTCTCTGCCGAGATATATAGCCAGTATATGTATATCCAGTAGCCCTCAAGGTGTGTGTCGGTCTAAAATCCGCGATGCACCTGAAGGAAAATATGAAACCGCTGATCCTAGTAGCTTTTGAGACTCAGGTCGTGAAATCGGCCTGAGGATCAACTCCTAGCTCGGCAGCATACATAGGAATAAAAATGCAGTGTAATATATTAGAGATAATAGTGATTGGCGAATGGGCCCCTGAGAGAGGGTCGTGAGAAGTCACCGCAATATACTAGCTTGATGCCGGATAGGTCCATATGGTACCTATTATTATCCGAAGACGCGTATGCGCATAGTTCGGTCAAGCTGAACACTGAGCACTCTGAATTCTCTGCATTGAATAAGCAATGCAGTAGCCCCCGAGACACTGGTCGGGTGGCAACACCAAATCAGGGGATTGATGTGCCCCTTTAATATTTATAAATAATGAGCACGAAGCCCAGTAGCCCCCGAGCCTTAATGTGGGCACGGGTGGCCGAATTAAGGATCGATATCCAGAGTAAAATCACTAATTATGTGTAATGATTCTATGTGTCCAAGTACTTTACATCATTATTTTGACTCCATTGCGACCATTTACCAGTTGAAAGTGGCCCATCGTCGGCTTCTACCCCTTGGTAGATACTATGCAGGGTGTTTCCGCACTAAGAAAAACAACCCTTAGCCGACATCTCGGTGCCCGGAGGCGGTTGTGTTAGCAGAAATGAGGCGATCAGATATGCGGGCTTTATAACTTTCACTTAGTCATAGGAGCTTAAAGTTGGAAGGCCAGTTACTAGCCTCCGGTTAGTGTTCGGCGACAGTCGAGGTCAAGCCGTAAACACTTCAGCCAATATTATGAGCGGCCCGTCATTTAACACAGTCATCGAATCGCTGACCAGTTTACGCTTATTGTGACAGTTAGTTTTTGGCTTTCTCCACTGAGGCGCTTAACCATGCTAGCTGGAAGCACAATCGCAGTGGTTCTCCCGTTGCACACCTAGCCGAACAAAGCGGAACGTAGGAGGCAAGCATAGGAGCCGGGCAACCCAACTATTGACCAAAGATGCAATTCGAAATCGATGCATATACATCAATGTCCGAGAATGTTTTTGCCGAATCCCTAAAGGTGCCCGGTGTCGCGCTACAAGACTAATGCTGGAAACACACAAATAGATTAAAAGTGCCATAGGGTTGGAAAACCAAAAACTTCAGTAAAAACTAGACGCCCGAACTAGATCAAGTGTTCGGTGCCAAATCGAAAATTGGTCTTAGAAAAAGAAAATCGTGTTGCTGTCGTGCTTTACAATGACACATCCTATCTCAAGACTTCAAGCGGGTTAGCCTACGGCTTCAACCTCCTTATCCCGAAGGCGGAGTGCTTCTCCAAGGCTAGTTTAGCAAACTAAGTTCGAGCGGCTTTAGAGAGAAGCAAGGCTATCTGGCTATTGACCGCACACTTGCGTCGAGAAAGGAGTGATAAATAATAATAAAAAAACTTTGCAACGACTCAGAAGAAGAACACTTATTATAAAATGGCTCATTTAAGAGCCCCCAAGTGACTTGGGTAAAAAAAATTATGTATAATGATTGTATGTACCGAAGTACTAATATCATATCTTTGTTCACCCGAACTTTAAACGCGTCTTAACCGACCGTCGGCTTCCACCTCTTCGGTCAAGGACCGAGAAGTGTTATGTACTCCACCTGTCGAAAATATCGACGGTGTTTCCGATAACCAGGCAATCAGGCCATAAGGCTATAACAGACAAAGCGCGCTCAGGGAACTTATGCTATATTACTGACGAAGTGTAAGAAGCATCTTCGAAGAAAATAGTACCCCCACCGATACCTTTCTTCGGTTGCTCATTGTTACTATGAGACTTGTGCAATATATTTTGTGTACTCATGAGTTCCGTTGTGTGCCGACCATAATTGAAAATAATAAGAGCGCTTTCTTTCGTCTTCACCCAGTCTGTCCGAGCTCGGATGACCCAATCGTGACAATCGCAGAGGTGCTCCCTTTACTCCCTAGCCGCACAATCGGGAACGTAGGGGTAAACAGAGGAGCGAGGCAACCCAGCTTGCAAATCGCTTAAGTCAATATGGTGCATATTGTGGCATAATACACGAACAGGAAACGAAGCCGTACAAGTATAATCATATGCAAGAGGAAAGGCTTCATGAAGGACGCCCCCAAGTGAACTAGGTATTTGAAATTGTGTGTCACAAACAAGGTTATGACAAGGATTTTTTCACAAACAACTTTTTGCCAAAAGGTATATTGCTAGGTCGAACCGTACACAATTTAAAAATTTTAAACTTTGTGCATGTAGGCAACTTAGCTGGTTAATGTGTTCGGCATTGATGGCCTTGATCCGAGGTTGATGCGGGACAAGGTTCCATCCCCCAAGCCGGTCCCGAGGTGGCGGAGCGAAGAGCTCGGCACTCCGAAGTGGTGACATAGCACGGCCAATGTAGGCCGGCAGAGTGACGCCAAAGTCCCTGGCATGGGGTAATGAAGTGCTGACGAAGCCCCCCGTCCAGCTGAGGTGACGTGGTATGTCAGTACACCGAGTTGATGATACTGCCCGACCCGGATCATTTTCCTGTGCACAAAAAATAGTGCAAACCGGAGATAATAGAACTAATAATAATTAAAAAAAATCGTTGCATAATAAATAATTTATGCAAAGTGAGTACTAAAAGAAAATATGGCCTGCGCGCCGAAGTGAATGTCGATGCAGGGCGTCGGCGTGATGCGGTAAAGGTGTGGCAAAGCCTGAATTCACAGGTCGGTCCGAGTTCCGGATGCGGCGTGCGCCGAAGCTGGTCGGCTAGTGACGCTGAAGTCTCAGGAGTAGGTTGATGAAGAGATGGCGAAGCTCCCAGTCCATCCGAGGTGTCGAAGCCTCGATGTCAGCCGATGAGTCGAAGTAGGTCGGCGTGATGGACATCGGCTTGAAGAAGCAACAGTGCGGCCCTGCCGATGCCGGTCGTGACGTGGTCAATGCCGGCTTGATGAAGTGACCGTGCGGCGATGTTGGTGATGATTTATCCTTCGCGATGCAGAACCCTTGTTCGGCTTGCCGAGATGATGATCCGAAGAAGTTGAGCTCGGCTCAATAAAGTGACAACGTGTCTAGCGCAGGTCGGCGGTAGTGAAACAACGTTGTCGGGCTGGTTTGACACCAGCGCGATGGTGAAGATCATATTGGAAAAGACTTCAAAATTAGTGGGATGTGTTTGGGAACAAAACACAATACCCCATACAAAACTTCCTTCCAAAAGGATGTCCGAAATCCCGTTCATAAAAAAGATGAATTTGGGTCGGATTCGTTCTCGCGTAGAAAACAGATCCGAAAAGTGATGCACTAATCGGAAGGTTACCGGAGTTTGGATGGTCGGATCGAGCTAAAATTTTGAGGGGTGGTAGATATAAGAATTCCGCAGCCGATCAACGGTTGGATCTTCCAAAGGATGTCTAAGCTAGAAGCTGGACACCATGCCCTAAAATCGTCCAGATTCCCGTCCAGATTTGATAGCACTCCGGTATATCGTGGATTGCCAGAGATTCCTCCATTGGAACTCGATGAAATTTTCCAGGGTTGTTGTAGACTCAATTCTGCACAATTCCACCGAAGCAATCATTAAAATGACACTTGAGGAGGCGGCGGCGGCAGATACAAGTTCGCTGTCCAGAAAAACAACACGGTCGCCCGAGGGCAATGTTGACGTTGAGCCCCCGGGCTCCCTGGATGACTCCTCCATGATCTTGATAGAGATCAGAGTTGATGTTGATGAAGGCCCTCCTCCGAACATGACGATTGGAGGTAGGTGCAGTCCTTGGTCCAGCCAAGGTGACCAATCGAGCCGGTGACGAAGAAGCTGACGTCGCAGTTGATCTGCAATCGAGCCATTGATCCTTTTGCCGATCACACAGCGGAACTCTCAATGAAAGAACCAATGTCGGTGTCAAAACCGGCGGATCTCGGGTAGGGGGTCCCGAACTGTGCATCTAAGGCAGATGGTAACAGGAGGCGGGGGACACGATGTTTACCCAGGTTCGGGCCCTCTCGATGGAGGTAATACCCTACTTCCTGCTTGATTGATCTTGATGATATGAGTATTACAGGAGTTGATCTACCACGCGATCGTAGAGGCTAAACCCTAGAAGCTAGCCTATGATTATGATTTTGTATATCTCTATCGACTAGCCTGGCCTCGGTTTATATAATGCACTAGAGGCCTAGGATAACAAGAGTCCTAGCCAAATACGCCGGTGGGGAGGAGTCCTTGTCTTGATCACCAAGTCTTGTGGAATCTTCCTTGTATCTTGGCAAATGTCCGAACTGGCCCATGAGTATACGGCCATGGGGGTCCTCGGCCCAATCCAACTGATCGGGAGACGACGTGATGAGTACCCCCTAGTCCAGGACACCGTCAGCTATAAATAGCCCACCCCCTACAACATAAATTGGTGGCTGCTCAGAGTTAGTGCACGGCTTTTGTCGTTTCAGAGCAACCCACTTCCGGAGCTTTTGAGAGAGAGAAATCCTTGCGAGGACAAAGCCCAAACACCCAGAGCCAAAGAGTGTTAGGAATCACTGAGGTCTTTCTGTCTGCGTGACCTGAAGACTTGTTACACTTGAGGACTGTGAATCCTCCAGCCGGTTAGGCGTCGCGTTCTGCGCATCCAAGAGTCATTGTGGATCACAGGTGAACGAAGTCTGTGAAGGTTTGGAAGTCTACCTTGAAGACTTACCAGAGTGATTGGGCGAGGACTGGGTGTCCTTAGCTCAAGGGGAATAAGGTGAAGACATGGTCTTCTGAGTTGAATCTCAGCCTCCCTAACTGACGTCAGTTGTCACACAAGCTGGGCCAGTCCAACAAATCTGTGTCCTCACCAAGTATTTGGTTATATCCTCTCCCTCTCTTTATTTACAGTTTGTCTTCGTGAAGTCATTGCCTGCATGCACTACCTGTTTGACTTCACTATGTGACTACTATCATTGTTTGGCTTCATACTATCTTCCATCCTGATCTTTACTACCTAGCTGCTATTAGTCTCCGTGCTTTCACTTCATTGAATACTTGACTATGGCTTGCTTAGTGTAGTCTACCTTCCGCTGCATATCAATAGGTTCATTTCTATTGTTTTTCTTCGAAACTATCATGTTTTGAAGACTTTCATAAAAAATCGCCTATTCACCCCCCTCTAGTCGATAACTAGCACTTTCAGGGGGCTACTGAGGGAGTCCTGGACTAAGGGGTCCTCGGGTGTCCGGCCTGTTAGCCATGGGCCAGACTGATGGGCTATGAAGATACGAAGACCGAAGACTGCACCCGTGTCCGGATAGGATTCTCCTTGGCGTGGAAGGCAAGCTTGGCGACCAAATATGTAGATTCCTTTCCTTTGTAACCGACCTTGTGTAACCCTAGATCCTCTCGGTGTCTATATAAACTGGAGGACTTAGTCGGGAGGGGGAGAGACTCATTACCACAGTCATACAGGCTAGACTTCTAGGGTTTAGCCATTACGATCTCGTGGTAGATCAACTCTTGTAATACTCATATTCATCAAGAGCAATCAAGAAGGAAGTAGGGTATTACCTCCATAGAGAGGGCCCAAACACAGGTAAACATCGTGTCCCCTGTCTCCTGTTACCATCGACCTTAGACGCATACGATTCGGGACCCCCTACCCGAGATCCGCCGGTTTTGACACCGACAGTGAGCGCCGTGCTTGTCGTCGAGCGAGGGCAGGACGGACACAAATTCCCGCTCCAGAAACCGGTACACTACGTATCCACTGTCCTCACACCATGCAAATCCCGATACCCTCATTACCAAAAGATAGCATACACAGTCTTCATGGCATCCCGAAGGCTGCGACACTACTTTCAAGAGTGCTCGATTACGGTGGCTTCTGAGGTACCACTCAACGGCATAATAAACAACCGCGATGCCACGGGCCGGATTGCTAAGTGGGCCATTGAGCTCCTTCCATTCGACATAACATACAAACCACGCCGTGCCATTAAATCCCAAGTACTGGCTGACTTTATTGCCGAATGGACAGAGGCCGAACTCCCTAAAGAGTACGACACGTACTCCAACTGGGTCATGTACTTTGATGGTTCCAAAATGCTGGCAGGGTTAGGGGCGGGCGTTGTCCTAACGTCCCCCATGGGAGACGTAGTTCAGTACGTATTCCAAATATTATACACAGACTCCAACAATGCAGCCGAATATGTGGCCTTGTTGCATGGGCTTCGGATGGCTGTCTCCATGGGCATACAATGCCTGGAAGTGCGCAGGGACTCAAACCTCGCAATATCTCAAATAAATGGAGATTTCGATGCCAAAGATCCAAAAATGGCAGCTTACCGCAACGCCGTTCTTAAAATCTCGGCCCGTTTTGAGGGGCTCGAGTTTCATCATGTGGCTCGAGAAAGTAATCAAGCGGCGGACGTCCTTGCTCGCATCGGCGCCAAGCACGACCCCGTCCCATCTAACATCTTTCTGGCAAGGCTTTTCAAGCCGTCCTTGGTGTGGCAAGGGGGGAGCGGCAACAACAGTTCGGATCTGACTATAACCTCAGATGCCGAACACACCGATATCATCGGGGGCTCAACCACCGAAATAACACCGCCGGCCCATCTCATAATGGCACTCATTGCCCCATTGATCGAACCCTTCTTGGCCTACCTTAATAGGCGAGAACTCCCTGAGGATCAGAATGAGGCTCGCCGCATTGTCCGGCGCTCTAAAGCCTACAAGGTTCATGATGGAGAACTCTACAAGAAAAGCGCTACCCGAGTACTCCAACGATGTATCTCCGAGGAAGAGGGGCAGTGGCTCGTGGCTGAAATTCCTGCCAGTCTTGGTGGTCACCACGCCGCGGCTCAGGCCCTTGTAAGCAAGGCTTTCCGTATAGGTTTCTATTGGCTGACGGCTCGAGCAGACGCACAGGACCTTGTCCAATGTTGCGTCAGATGCCAGCTTTTCGCCAACCAGAGCCATATGCCACCCACCGCTCTGCAAACCATCCCCATCACTTGCCCTTTTGCAGTCTGGGGGCTTGATATGGTTGGACCCCTTAAAGGAGGAAGCCATAAGAAAAAATATCTGCTAGTCATGGTGGATAAATTCTCTAAGTGGATAGAGGCCAAACCAGTTAAAACGGCCGAAGCCAGACGAGTGATAGACTTTATATCCGGCGTTGTACACCGTTATGGTGTCCCACACAGCATCATCACCGATAACGGCTCCAATTTCATAGCCGACGAGGTGAAAAACTGGTGCGCCAATCTGGGCATTAAGCTCGATTACGCCTCCGTCTATCACCCGCAAACAAACGGTCAAGTCGAACGGGCCAATGGTCTTATTATGAGCGGCGTCAAGCCTATACTGGTGCGGTCTTTGAAAGAATCAGACAAGCACTGGGTTGAGGAGCTCGACTCTGTACTCTGGGGGCTGCAGACCACGCCCAATCGCACTACCAGATATACACCTTTATTCATGGTGTACGGCGCAGAGGCTGTGTTACCCTGCGACATTATTCATGACTCACCTCGAGTGCGCATGTACGAAGAGAGAGAGAGGCCGAGTTTGATCGACAGGACAACTTAGATGCCCTGGAGGAGGAGCGCGACGTTGCAAAAGCCCGTTCCACATTTTATCAACAACAGGCTCGCAGGTATCAAAGCAGAGAAGTGCGGGCCAAGACTTATAATGTTGGCGAACTTGTTCTAGGCATGCCGGAGAAGAAAAAGGAAAAACTCAAGCCCAAGTGGGAGGGTCCCTTCATCATTGACGAAGTTCTCACCGGAGGAGCGTACCACCTGCGTGATGCATCAGGCAATCGCCTAGAGCCGAACCCCTAGAACGCGGGCAGACTCCGAAGATTCTATGCCTAGCGCCGAACTCTTTGTTCGTCTCCTTCTCCCTATTGTTCCCATTGAGTTTTCCTCTCTTTTCTCTTTTTCCTTTTTAGCCTTAAAGCTTTTCGTGCGGCTAAACCGTGAACATGTGACATACACATCCTCAAATATGTACGTCAATTATACCTGGGGGCTTCTTTGACAGAAGCTTATTATTGTTATTTTTCGAGCATGAAGCTCATCACATATGCACATTTTTCCTATATGTACCTTTTCTTCACCATTATATGCATCGATATGACTTAAGTTTTAAGCCAAGCTGGGTTGCACGGCTCTGTCGTATGCCCTACATTCCCGTTAGTTCAGCTAGGGCATAAAGGGAGCACCTCTGCGATTGTTACTGCCGGGTCATCCGAATGTGTACCTCAGACTGGGTGAAGCCGAAAGCTAGCATTCTTAAGGGAATATTTGGTTGGTGAACTAAAGATGTTTTTACATTCATTAAAATATGAACCCCCAGATATTGAATATACTGCGATTTTTTTTCACAGTTCGGACATGGACATTAACGCATGTACACCTAGGGAAAGGAACCCTTAACGGAACTATTCTCTCTGGAAGATGTTTCTTACAATCACAATGTAATATAACATAGCTAGCTGAAGACAACTTGTCTGTTCAAGCAACTATGACCCCTATGCCTGGTTTCCATACATACCCGGGTATATTTTTCCGCTTAGGTATTTGGAAACACTCTACAGCTTCGGGTCCAGAGGTCGAAGCGAAAAGGTCTGCCATGACAATCGTTTTACAATCCGACTAGGGGCGAATACGTCAAGGAAAGTACATAGTCACTTAGACTCATAAATTTCCTCCTCTATACCGTCTAACAGGATGTCTAACTTACAGTCCTGTTGGGAATATCTGGCGGCTACTTCTACTTGGTCATATACCAAATTCACGGGAATTTCTTTCCCATCTGACCCTAGAGGCCCGACCTGGGCCATATGATTTGGATCAAGCTTGGTATACCGTGTTTTCGCCATGGCCCGGGCTTCTCCTGCACCTTCCCGGAAGGCCGATATCTTCCATAATGGGAAGCACTGCCGCGCTCCCTTGAATAGTTGTATAAGCTCCTCCATCCTTCCTCGAGGGCAGGCGGATGGCCATAAAGCCTTGGAAATACTTCGCATCGCCTGCCGAGCTTGCTCGTGCATTTGCGACAGCTCTTGTAGCAGATCGGCCGAGATTCTGGACATCTCCTCTTCGAGACGGCTGGTCAGCATACCTACAGATATAATTCTGTCAGTCCCTTTCATCTCCGAACTACACGGAGGTAAGTGTGACCACATACCAAATATGCCACCGCGCAGCCTCTTATTTTCCTTTACGGAATCAGCCAGCTGGGCCCATACATCTTTCAGTTCTTCGCCCAGCTGGGTGTGGGCATCCTGCAGCTTGTTTTTCTCATCGCTAACTTGTGTCAGCACACGTTCGCCCGTGGCCAATAGTCTTTTGCCTTCTTTTTCTTCCACTTGGGCGGCTTTCAGTTGCTCCTTCAGTTGATCTGACGATCCTGCCATAAGATGAGCAACAGTGTTAGCATTGCCGGTATATAATTATGTTTTCTCGATGGAGGGGAACATTACCAGGTGATTCCTTCTTGGATTTCTCCAGTTCGTGATGGCAATGATTAGCTGGGTCCGACACTTTTCTAGTTCCTGAGACAACATGTTGTTTTTCTCCGATAACACCTGGTTATACAATGATCCTTAAATCAGTTGTATCAACTGCTTCAAGTCTCACGGGCTACTGGTATATAATTATCAGTTTTTGTACAATAAACTTACCCGTATATCTTTTACATGTTGGTTTGTGGCTTTGGCAAGCCCGTCTCGAGCAGCTTGGATATATGCATCAGCTGAGCTGAAGGCATTGAACGCCTCGTTCGTAAAGCCGGGGTCGCGTAGAACGGCTCTCCGGCGCCGATGATTCATGGCACTCTCCACTTTCGAGTTTGTGACGAATACATCATCCGACTCCTCTGCCGAAGGACAATCTGGCGTCACTCCCGTATCAGCCCTTGCCTTTAAAGCAGGGTCGGCAACCTGACTTGTGGAGGCGCGGCCGGTAAGATTCCCGGACATAGTTCGGTGAACGCTTTTCCTGATAAGACGCAACGGATAATGTCACAGTTGGATGTGACTGCCAAAGGGCATATTTACAAAGCCATACCTCTTCGATGAAGGCTCCGTCGTATCTTTGTTTGCCTTCCTCTTAGAAGGCTTGCCCGGCGTGGGCGCCGCTCTCTTTGGAGTTGCCTCTGGTGTGGCATGACGCGCCGAGCGTCTCCCCTTTGGAGCACAAGACAGTGCGGTGGGTGAGGCAGAATGAGGAGGCTCTTTCATAAGATATATCTCCTGATTACTTACGTGCGAGGCGAGGAAAAGACCCGGATAGTCGGCGGTGATGGCCACTTCCGTGCCGTCATAGCTCGCCTGGTAGAACACCCCATCCTCGAGCTCCACATATATGTCCGGATCCTCTGCGAATCCGGGGTCAAGGTCCCGGTTATGGTTCTCTGCAGGCGTAATTTGGGCGGTGTAGCCCCAGGTGATTTTTTTCCATTCCTGTTACGAATGGACGGAGTAATGTTCATTAAAAGTGACTCAGGAAGTAGATTGAATGGAATAATGGGATTGGAACTCACCCAGCTAGGAGGGTTGTACATGGAAAATCCATCCCGACGCTTATTGCGGAGGAATTCCTCTTCCTCCCCTTTGAATAGTTCGACCAATATCTTGGCCAAAGCGGCGGGGGTGTCCGGACCTTTTTGACCGCAACGGGAGGCGTCATCTTCCCCGTTGTAGTGCCACATAGGAAGCCCTCTGTATTGGAGTGGCTGAACCCCTCGCACTATGGAAGTTGCCATTACTTCGACTATTGATAATCTGGGTAGGCAAGCGTCTTTATCTTGCTCATCAGTTGACGGACTTCCGCGCTATCTTCCTCCTCGAGGCTCCGAGGGCGCCAGCTGTGGTTTTTCTTCAATGGAACCCTTGTAAATTTAGGAAGACCCATTTGAACTGGGCAAGGAAGGGCGACGTCCTCGATATAGAACCATTCGGAAGGCCACTCTTCTGATGGCTTCTTCGGCGTGCCGGACAGGTATCCGGTCCCGGCGATGCGCCATACTTCGGCCCCGCCCACTTGAAATATTGATCCATCTTGGTTGCGAGGGACGAGGCAGAATAGCTTCCTCCACAAATCAAAATGGGCCTTGCAGCCCAGGAATAGCTTGCAAAGAGCGGTGTAACTCGCGATGTGCAGGATGGAGGCTGGAGTGAAGTTGTGCAGTTGGAGGCCATAATACTCCAGAAGCCCTCGGAGGAACGGATGAATTGGAAATCCGACACCTCTTAGCAGGTAGGGAACAAAACACACTCGTTCCCCCCAGATGGATTGAGGAAATTCTTCGCCTAGGCCCCGCCATTGAAGGAGGTCAACCCTACCCGAATAGGGACCAGATCCGCAGGAGGAGGAAATCCCTGCGTTTGCAGCTTCACCACGGTGGCGATAGAGTGCAGACACCTCTCCCACTTGCCTTTTCTGGGCTGCAGGGACGGGAGGAGGAGCTGGGAGCACTAGCCATGTTGGGGTGGCCTTTCCTAGCAATCTCTGAGGATTTTTCTGCATGGTGCCGAATGGATCTGAGATCGAATTGAATAGACACTCTTTCTTACATGGCCGGGGTGTTATGCGCAAAAATACCCCGACCTCTCGCATTCGCTTGACATGTGGAAGCTGAAGTTGTTGATACACAGAAGCCGAGGGGTACTACATTAAATGGAAGGCCGAATACATCACTTTGAAGTCATCGAAGGAGGAACCCGCCTTGCAATGCCGAAGACAATCTGCGCGCTGGACACCTTGTCATTGAAGCCTGGTTCGGGGCTCTTGAGGAGTCTTGGACTAAGGGGTCCTCGGGCGTCCGGCCTGTTAGCCATGGGCCGGACTGATGGGCTGTGAAGATACAAAGATCGAAGACTCTCACCCGTGTCCGGATGGGACTCTCCTTGGTGTGGAAGGCAAGCTTGGCGACCAAATATGAAGATTCATTTCTTTGTAACCGACTTTATGTAACCCTAGATCCCTCTGGTGTCTATATAAACCGGAGGGTTAGGTCCGTAGAGGCATATACTCATCATCGTAGTCATACATGCTAGACTTCTAGGGTTTTAGCCATTACGATCTCATGGTAGATCAACTCTTGTAATACTCATATTCATCAAGATCAATCAAGCAGGAAGTAGGGTATTACCTCCATAGAGAGGGCCCAAACCTGGGTAAACATTATCTCCCCTGTCTCCTGTTACCGTCGACCTTAGGCGCACAGTTTGGGACCCCCTACTCGAGATCCGCCGGTTTTGACATCGACACTTGGCTTTTGATCTCATCGGATATTCTGACTTTTACTATGCTGGTGATCGTGTGGACCGCAAGTCAACATCAGGCACATGCCATTTCCTCGGACTATCCTTGGTATGTTGGTCCTCGAAGAAACAGAACTGCGTATCACTCTCTACTGCTAGAGCTGAGTACATTGCTGCTGGTTCGTGCTGTGCTCAATTGCTATGGATGAAGCAAAATCTCAAGGACTACGGCATCAATGTTAAGAATGTTCCACTCTTCTGTGACAATGAGAGTGCCATCAAGATTGCTCATAACCCAGTTCAGCACTCGAAGACAAAGCACATCCAGATTCGTCATCATTTTCTTCGAGATCATGTGTTGAAGGGCGACATCTCTATCGAGCACGTGAAGACTGAAGAACAGCTAGCCGGTATCTTCACAAAGCCCTTGGATGAGAAGAGATTTAGCAAGTTGCGGTGTGAGCTAAATATCTTAGAATCTTCAAATGTCCTTTGAAAAGGACACACATCCTAACACTTATGCTAAATTGATGACTTAGATGTGCAACACACGAAGTAGCGTTTTTCTTCAATCAATGAAGACTAACCCTCTAAGTGTGAACGAATTAATGAAGAATTTGATTCTTAGAGCCCTACGACAATTTTACGCGGCGTCTGAAATCATCATTCTTATACGATGGGTCACGCCACCAACAAAAGTTGAAATTCTTCAATTTGAGTTTTTCTTCTGTTTTTGAAATTCCTCAGTTGTTCAAATTCTTCAACTTTGCAATGTCTTCACTCTTTCCAACCTTGTTCTTCATTGACTATATATATATATATATGTGTATATATATATATATGTATATATATATATATATATATATATATGAGTTTTCAGTCCTCTACAGCATTCACTTATTGCTAATTCTTCAAGTTGACTTTTCTGCTAAGTGAATGTGATCGGACCCGTCCCCCTTTATGCTAAACTCAACCCAGTCTGTTCACAAATTCTTCATGTGCGTTCTATTTGAAACCCGTTCAAGATCTTCATTGTGTCCTTGTCAGCTGAAGAATTTGCGAGCGTAACTTTAAAATATTCTTATCTGAATTTTCGGTTTTTGCCGCTCAAACCGTTCCACATCGCACGATTTGATTATTCCATTCACCCACGATCTCACACGATCTCCACTTCTCAGTACATGGGTGACACATGTCGCTAGGATGAGAAGGGTTAGGGGCATGTTCGTCCATTTTCCTCGGACGAGCGGATTTTCACCTCGGCTATAAATACCCCTCACCCTCCTCAGACCGCATTTACCCCGCTCAACCTCACTCCCCTCGCTCGAGCTCTCAGACCTAGCACCGCCACTACTTCCATTGTCGCTGGTGAGGAAGAGCTTCACTGCCTCGACCTCGTCGCCGTCGTACTCGCATCGGCCTCGGAAATCTTCACTCCGCCGCCGCCGCAGCTGTCTTCCACCGCCAAGTTAGGGCATGGAAGATCTGAACGGACAAACTTCCCATCTACAACTCCCAGTTCGTCATGTTCTTCGTCAAGGGTAAATAAAATTTATTTTTACTGCCCTTGTTGATTCTGATGATTTCCACAAAATCTTCAAAAGGTGTTTATTCTTCGACTTCCACACTCTTAAACACCACAGTTAAATGCATTCTTGATTTGTTTCTTTCAGCAACATTTTTCCTCAAGATTCCTCAATTGTGTGGATTTTCAATCTATACAACTCTGGAACCTAATTCAAAGACCACTTAGTGAAATTCCTCAAGACATTCCTGGTCAAATTCCTCAAACTTGTTCTTTTGAAAAACTTCTGAGAACGCATATGACCTCTCCAAATTCTTCGCACCTATACTCAGTTCACAGGTACACATGTCCGCTGCTGAATCTCTAGGTTCTCATCAACTTAACTCATTTGCAGCATTTCTCGAAGAGAAATTGCATACCTCATCGAGGAATTCCATTGTTCAAAATCCTTAGCTGAAGAAAATGGCTGATAACAAAAGACCTCAGAAGGGAGGAAAGAGACGAAAAGAAAACACTGCTTTTGAGATCCCCGATGACATCTATGAGGAATATTGCACTCCTGATGAAGCCAAACATGGCAAGGAGAACAAAAATCAGCGCAAGGTGTGCATACAGAGGATAGAGAGGAGATGGGCCAGAGAACGTAGGGAGCACAGACATGTGACTCCCAAGTACATGAACAAATTCGCTGTACACCCTCCATGCCCAAGACCACCATTGGCACCAGGCCAAGTTGCTGATCCCTCTAGCATCAAAAGAGGTGAGGAATTTCCCAAGGAGTGGGCTAAGTGGCAAGCCAAGTTGGCCAAAATGTCCAAAGAAGCGTTGAAGAAATTCAATGAAGATTGTCTTCTTTGCTCTGCTATTCTTTGAGGCCTCTGCTAGCAAGCCCAAGAAGGCTATGCCCGAGAAGCCTGCTCACAAGGCCAGTTCCTCAGCAATGCCCTCACGGCCATGCTCATCAAAGCCCTCACAAAAAATTCTTCAAGAAGCTCCAGTTCCCCCTGTTACAAAACCTTCAGCTGCTGCTGAAAGTCCTCAACACCTGCGCATCTGGCCTCTTGCCAAAGGACCACTGGTATCTCTATTGCTTCAGGAGCATCTGCAAGTTCTTAAGCTCCTCTTCAGTCCTCAGCAGGCTCGACTTTGCTAAAGACAAAGGCCACTGCTGGACAAGGCACAAGGCCAAGTCCTCACAAGAAGCAAGTTGCCTTCCATGTGCCGTCTAGTGAAGATGAAGCTGATGATGGAGAATTAGCTGAAATCATCAGAGACAGATAGCAAAGGGCCACTAGAGCCAAAGGCAACAATGTGCCTCTTATGCTTTGGATCCCAAGTTGATCCTCGACTTCATTGATCTACGGCACAAGGACCCCAACACTCCTATGCCTGATTTCAATCTAACACACAGCCAAAGTCATATCTTTGACAACCTTCATAGGCGAAGAAAAATGGAAGTTTGAAAAGGCCAGGCAACTGAAGAAAGCTCAATACAAGAAGGAGAAATTTTTGAAGAAAAATGTTATCAAAATGACAAATGATGAACTTGTAGCCATACAAACTGAGATCAAAGCACTTAGTGATGAATTTGACACATACCATGCAGATTGGCTAGGAGCTAAGGTCGATTAAATCCAGTTAGCGAAGGATTCACCTCAAATGTTGCAGCCTCAACACAACGTGAAATTCCTCAGGCTGAAGCATCTGCACAGCAAACTGAAGAACATGCAAGCATAGCCGATGACAATCAGGCCGTTGATCATTCTGAAAGCACCAGGGCTGATGAAGAAATTCCAGCCGCTGAAGAAACTGCCACGGCAACCTCTAGTGTTGCACCTGATGAACAAGCCAGGTCAGTTGAAGCATCTGCTACTGCGCCTGAAGAAACTGAACATGCCAGGGCAACTGCATCAGTTGCGCCTGAAGAAACTGCACAAATTTCCTCTGCTACTCCTGCACAGACGACAAGTCCTACCCTTCCTTCTACATCAGAAGTGAAGAAAACCAAGGCCGCGGAGCGAGCAACTGTGAAGAAAAGGAAAGCATCTGCATCCTCAGAGTCTTCAGCTCTGAAGAAAGTGAAGACTTTGACAAGCTCCTATGCAAATCCCATCGATGTTGTTCCTCTATCAAGCATGCCATCAAAGGAAATTGTTCCCTTTGGTGAGGATTATATGATTCCAAGTGAATCTGATGAAGAAGAACCTTCTGCTACTACGTCATAGCAGATTGATGAAGAAATTGAAGTGGACAACATCACTTCATCTCCACTGGTATCATCGCCCATGCCTCAGTTCACAGCTGAAGAGGCAGGCTGATAACCCACAAGTATAAGGGATCGCAACAGTTTTCGAGGGTAGAGTATTCAACCCAAATTTATAGATTCGACACAAGGGGAGCCAAAAAATATTTGGAGGTATTAGCAGCTGAGTTGCCAATTCAACCACACATGGAGATTAATTATCTGCAACAAAGTGATCGATGTACGATGGTTTGATAGTTTTGATAGTAGTGACAGCAGCAACGGTAACAATAATAGTGATAGCGGTAATTTGTAGCAAGTGTAACAGTGATGGTAGCAATAGTAACGCAGCAAGATCAATATAAATAAATTCGTAGGCATTGGATCGGTGACTTGTTGGATGATATTCATCATGAACAGTTATAACCTAGGGCGGTACGGCACTAGCTCTAGTTCATCGATATAATGTAGGCATGTATTCCGTAAATAGTCATACGTGCTTTATTAAAAGAACTTGCATGACATCTTTTGTCCTGCCCTCCCGTGGCAACGGGGTCCATATTGGAAACTAAGGGATATTAAGGCCTCCTTTTAATAGAGAACCGGAACAAAGCATTAACACATAGTGAATACATGAACTCCTCAAACTACGATCATCACCGGGAGTGGGCGGTTATTGTCACTCCGGGGTTGCGGATCATAACACGTAGTAGGTGACTATAACTTGCAAGATCAGATCTAAAACATGGATATAATGATGAATTCATAAGCGGTTCAGAACGCAAGGGCCCAAAGTGACAAGCATTAAGCATAGCAAAGTGATAGCAACATCAATCTAAGAACATAGTGGATACTAGGGATCGGGCCCTAACAAAACTAACTCGATTACGTGATGGATCTCATCCAACTCCTCACCGGCCAGCGAGCCTACAAAGGAATTACTCACTCCCGGTGGGGAGCATCATGGAATTGGCGATGGAGATTGGTTGGTGATGACAAAGAACAAAGATACCCCTCTCCGGAGCCCCAAGCGGACTCCAGATCTGCCCTCGAGGAAGAAACGGGGCTTGGCGGCAGCTCCATCTCATGAAACGCGATGATTCTTTCTCCCTGATTTTTTTGGAATAATGTGAAATTATAGTATCAGGGGGTCGTCAGCGGGGCCACCAGGTGGGTACAACCCACCTGGGCGCGCCAGGAGAGGGGGGCGCGCCCTGGTGGATTGTGCCCACCCAGGTGCCCCTCTCCAGCAGGTCTTGGCTCCAGAAATTCTTATTATTGATATAAAAAATCCTCGCAAAGTTTCTTTCCATTCTGAGAACTTCTATTTCTGCACAAAAACAACACCATGGTAGTTCTGCTGAAAACAGCGTCAGTCCGGGGTTAGTTTCATTCAAATCATGCAAATTAGAGTCCAAAACAAGAGGAAAAGCATGAGAAAAAGTAGATACGTTGGAGACGTATCAACTCCCCCAAGCTTAAACCTTTGCTTGTCCTCAGGAAATTCAGTTGATTAACTGAAAGTGAGAAAGAAAAACTTTTACGAACTCTTTTGCTCTTGTTTGCATAAATAAGCTTAAACATGACACCAGTTTTCAGCCAACATTATAACTAACCATGTCAACAATAACATTTAAATATTATAATGATTCATATCAATGACATAATCAGCTAGCGGCGATAATAAGATATCTCAAACAGCAACACGTTGTCAAAACAACCATGATATAATATGACAATAGTGGTATCTCGCTAGCCCTTTCTGAGACCGCAAAACATAAATGCAGAGCACCTCCAAAGTTCAAGCAGCGACTAAACATTGTAATTCATGGTAGAAAAGATCTAGTCATGATGCTCCCAACATTAGCTATACACAATGCATAAATCATGACAGCTGTGCTCTACTCAGTTTCTGGCGCTTGTTTTTAGAAGGTGATGACACAACATAAAAGTAAATAGAAAGTCCCTTCGTAGAGGGAAGCAGTGATTTGCAGAGGTGCCAGAGCTCAATTATTAAAACAGAGATAAATGATAATTTTGAGACATGCCCACTTCACGACCATCAGTTATCAACATCTTCCATGCTAAGCACGCTAATGGCAGTTCCCAAGCGAAAAGTAAAGGTTTTGACTCCATTGGGAGTTTTTGTTTGATTATTCAAGAGATGAACTCTTTTTCATGTTTGCAGTTTGGGACTGGGCATCCCTATTACCGCCCATTTCCTCGTGCGATGGCGAGTGAATAAACACTTGACCTGAGGATAACCCGCTTAGCACGGAAGATATCGACCACCTCCTGTCGTTCCATGAACGATCCATGCACACAAAACGGATAGTTTTTAGAAGTTTTTAGAGGTGGCACATGCAAATTTACTTAGGAAGGCAAGGTAATACCGTATATAGGTAGGTATGGTGGACTCATCTGGAATAACTTTGGGTTCAAGGTTTTTGATGTACAAGCAGAGTTCCCACTTAGTACAGGCGAAGGCTAGCAATTAAGATTGAGAAGTGGCTAGCTAGAGAGCAACAACGATCATAACCAGCATTATGCATAAGTAACATTGGAAACTAGCATGAGTAGGATATGAACACCATGAACATAAATATTATAGAGGCTATGTTAGTTTTGATTCAACTACACGCATGAACATGTACCAAGTCAAGCCACTCGAACATTCAGAGGAGGATACCATATCATCATACTACATCACAATCATTTTAACGCTATGTTGATATCCAATATAAATCATTATCAAATCCCAGCTACTTATGCATGGCATGAGAAACTATAACCTCTAATTGTCATTGCAAACATGTTTAATCATAATGGGGTGAAGCCTGGACACTAGGTTAAACATATTTACACAACAAGAACAAGTCGAGTTCATACAAGTTTCTCTTTGCCACGTCCGACTCATGGAATATCACCATTATTGCCTTTCACTTGCACGACCGAATGATATGAAAATAATAATACTCCTCCATTTTTATATACAAGGCCACTATGGAATATACATTTTGCATCTATACAAGGCCACCAACAGTAATTGAGACAAAATTAATGATATTTTCTCGTACTAGCAACCTGTTTAATAGTTGCATGCATGCGATCATAATAATGATCGACTACTTCCTCCACTCAGTTTTCTTGCATGCATGTGGGATATTAATGATCCCTGTAAACAAAAAGAAAAGCTGACTTTCAAAGCAGACATTAAATTTTACATTGGTACCTATAATTTGAGTTTGTGGCCTTGTATATAAAAATGGAGGGAGTAGTGCAAGAGTGCCATGGACTAAGCTAGAATCTGCAAACATTTTATTCCAAAGGAGAAGACAAGGTAAAATGGGCTCTTTATTAGTTCAACAGTTATTCATATGAGAGCCACTCAACATTTTCATTGTGGTCTTCTCCTCGAATGCGACTTCGAATAAAAAGAAAAGAAATTCAGAAATAGACTGAAATATTTTTGGAGTTTTTGGTTTTCTAGAGCAAGCAAAATAAAAAGAAAAATCGAGAAAAACTATTTACACGAGAAAGCTCCCAACAAGCAAAAGAAGAACAAGGAAATCTTTTTGGGTTTTCTTTTTAATACTACTACTAAGCATGCATAGAAAGTAAATTACTACAACTATTTTTTTGGTTTTTCTAAAGTTTTTCAAACACACAATAAGAAAGCAAGAAAATTAATCTAAGCATGGATAGTACAATGAAAAGTGTGAACACCGACAGATAGAATGATATGCGAACATGAATATAATGTCGATGAGAAACACATACTACCCCAAGCGTAGGCTTTTGGCCTAAGTTTTTAATCAATCAGTAGCCTGGAGGGTAGTAGGGATCCTGAGGAGCGGGCATCCACACATCCCACTTAGGTGCACTGTGGAGCTTCTGCAGCAGCGTGAGCGTTCCAGTAGGCGAGGATGTCTGCAGGCATAATCCGGTATCCGCCCCTAGCAACAGAATCAAACAAAGCAGGTGCAAGCAAGGGGATAACATCGCGAGTATCAACGCTATAAACCAAGTTATAAGGAATGACAATGTTAGGACGATCATGTGCAAGAAAGTGATGGTGATACATGGTTGCCTGGTCTAGGTAAACCTTGGTCAGAGGATAATCATGAGGGCGTATCTCAACCTCGAAGTGAGCCGCCAAACGAGTAGCAAAAATCCCACCAAGTATTTTACCCTGAGATTTATTAAGATGGAGGCGACGAGCCACAATAGCTCCCAAGCTATACGTGTGTCGCCCTCTATTGCACGGCGTAAAACAGCAAGGTATGGTGAACTAAGTGCCCCCACCTTCTCCCTAGCAAGCAAGCATTTTGGTAATGAAATATGCAAAGTAACGAACATCAGGAAAATGTAAGCTACCGACAGTGATGGCTGACACTCTCCTCTCACCACCCACTGTCAAAGTGGGACAAAAATCCTCAAACTCAGCCGGCCTAGGCTCAATCAAGCTCCCATCAGAGGGGATCATGCATATGTTGCAAAACTCAGTAAGTGGTATCTGATGATTTTCAGCATATAAATCAAAACTCACTTCAGGAGGATTATTCCTAGGCAGGAAAGTAAAACTTTGAACAAACATGTTTGTGAGGATTTGGTGCTGTTCACACTTATCTGCGATGAAAGTCGGTGAGACCGGCATTGGCAATAAATTGCATGAACTCTTCATGAATTCCAGCCTCTTGCAGGAACGGGGTGTGCGGCCATTCGCACGGCTGTACCTCCGCTAACCTCCGAGGGCGGAGATCACTGTCAGAAGAATCTCCAATAACACCCTTGGAGTTCTTCTTAGAGCCAAACTTCCTGAAGATATTCATGTCCGCGTACAATTTTTCCTATGAACAAAAATCTGAATTTTTAGTCCACAAAATTTTACCAACAAAACTTCACAAAACTAATAGCAACTACTCGTAGGGATACATAGAGGCCATAGCAAGCATTCAAACTACTTAGAACACTAAGAATTGAACATGAAAGCACATCTACAGTAGCACCAAGAGTAGCTATTTATTCAAAGTATAAACCACTAAAACAAAAACTAATTGGACAAATGATGGAGTCACATACCAAGCAACAAATCCCCGAAACAGTTTCGGAAATGGAGTTTCGAGCAAAGAGATCGAAATCCGCGGGTTTGGGCTCAAGAACACGGGAGAGAGAGCATGAGAGATTTTTTTCTGGAGGTACGTGACAATGTGGGCTAAAGAGATAAGTGAGTGGGCCCACATGGGGGCCACAACCCCCAGGGCGCGCCAGGGGGTCCTGGCGTGCCCAGGTGGGTTGTGCCCACCTGGTGCACCTCCCTCTGGTATTATTTGCACCAAAAATTCTTAAATATACAGCAAAAATCGTATAAAATTTTCAGGGCATTTTGAGAACTTTTATTTTTGGGTCATTTTTATTCCTCGAAATTCAGAAAACAAACAAAACATGGCCTTTTATTTTATTTAACTAACCAAAACAGAAAACAAATAGTAAGGATAGAAGGTAGTGCTTACTAAGTTCATCAACTTCATACCGCTAAAAAATGATTCATTAATAAGATTGATCAGGTCTTATTAACAACCACTTTTGATTAGCATGAAACCGAAGAATTTTTGTAAATCACTAAGTTACCTCAATGGGGATATCCATCTCCCAACAATAAGCACTTCATATTTCTTTTTGACAATAGATAGAGGTATTTGAAAACTTCCAATAGTGATTGTCGGAGATTTTTCAATAACAAGAATACCATTCGCTTGGAATTGTTTCTTCGGAAAGTGCACCATATGCTCATTAAACTACTGTAGGATGCTGCTAACGCGACACTACGATCAGAGACCCTTCGAGAAACTGTGTGCGATGCAATAATCGCAAACGGTGTTGTATGAAAACCGTCAGAAATGTATAAAACGTTTGCGATGACGGATGCATCAAACACGGTTCAGGTTTTAGTTGCATGTGCGATGAAGGGCATACTGTTGATCTGTACGAACTGTTTGCGATGAGACAAAACAACAGAAATGGGCAGCCAGACCAAGGTGTGTGCGATATACGACATACAGTTCACTCTGATGAACCGTTTGCGATGAGTGAGGTGAACACAAACGATTCATCGTAACAAGATGTGTGTGATAACCGACAAACAGGTCGGTAATCAGAATTGTGTGCGATCATTATAGACAGCCCATACGGTCTTTTTTTGTGAATTGTGTGCTCGTCAGGGCACACTGTCGGGGCAGGCTGATCTGGCCCACGTACACCTATGGGACCGGCGGACCGAGCCCCTTTTGGTTCGGCAGGGAGCGGAGGTCGCACGAAGAGCAGATCGAGGCGAAGCACGCGAGAGGTTTACCCAGCTTCGGAGCTCTCCGGAGAGATAATACTCCTACTGCTGCATGTCTGAGTGTATTGAGTTCTTGCTCAGAGCGCCGAAAGTGCTACAAGACACACAAGCTGCTAACGAGACTGGCGTGGGGGAACCGACCCTTTCTACGTTGCGCATGGGCCTCCTTTTATATGCTCAAGGGGTCTCCGACGGTGGCAACGTAGACAAGGGCAAAATGGAAAAGGAGTGGTTGGTACACCTACTTGTACAAAGGTATGATGTATCAAACCTAACCACGATGGCAGGGGACAAAGGCATTAAATGCCCGCCTACTCGCCCCTAACAAAGGCAAACAGGGACCGTCAGGCGCCACCGCTTGCCATGATGGCAATCTTGTCGGCCTTGCCACACTCAAGATCATTGGCTGCACAGCCTCTCCACCTTGGCGCTACCGTAAGGTCCTGTATGCATGTTAGTGGATGTGCTAGAGCGTGAGGTATAGAGTGGGTCTGCATGCAAGCGCCTTGCCGCTGTTGTTGTCTTGTCGCGCCCGGAAGCTTGTCGCGCGCCGGGCCTTCCGGCAAGCTCCTCTTGCGGGGCCTTGTCTCCTCGTGCCTTGAGTGGCCTTCCGGCAAGCTCCTCTTGCCGGGCCTTGTCTCCTAGGCTTGAATACTTTGTTCTTGAATGGCTCCAAAGGAACCACGGAGGACCTTGGCGGTCACTGGTAAGCCTTGCATGGAGGGCTGTAGAATCGTCAGTGCACAAGTTCGGGATACTAGGGTACCCCTACTCTAGTGCACCGGTCAGGAGCCCCGGCTTGGGCCACACACGGTGCCGAAGCGCTATTGGGCCAGCCCAAAACAGGCACGGGCACACGCCGCCCCGGTCACACCATAACTCACCCCGGACCCACCACGCCTCCACAGGCAGCACGCATCGAATGCGGCGTCGTGTGAGAGATCGTGGGCGAGATCGTGGGGGGTTTCTTTATTTAGAATAACGGAACGTCCGCCCCCTCCCTCTTTATAAGCAAGGGAAACAGGGGCAGGTCGCTCATCTCGCCAGTTGCTGTCCCATCTCGAAAAACCACCGCTGCTGCCCCCTTCTTCTCAAGGATGAAGAGAGCAGCGCTCCGCCCCCCATCGCCACCAGCACCACCAACGCCGTCGATCTCCTCCACCGCCTCCGCCATGGCTCCGAAAGCCGACAAGGGGAAGGCCGTGAAGTCGGCCGAGCAGCGGTTTGCGGCCAAGGAAGGAGCGGGCCATATTCCCCCCTCAGCTCGCCGCGAGGGAGCTGAGGGAGAACTACTACCTCTTCTGGTCGACGGAGACGAGAGCGCATCCGCGCACGAAGGTACTCCCAGCTGCTGCTTCGGAATTGGGCCCGACTGGGTATCCCTTCTTCGCTCTTCTTCTCTGCGGGCTCTGCCCGCCTTTCTCGTAATTCTTTTGTGACATCATGAACACCTACGGGTTCCGCCTCCTTGATTTCACCCCCAATGCCGTTCTGACCATGGCAGTTTTCGCACATCTCTGCGAAAACTTTGTCGGAGTCCACCCAAATGTAGCCCTTTTCCGCCACTTCTTTATACCCCGAGTTGAGAGAGGGGAGCCTCTTCTTGAGGAATCGCTTGGATCTCGAGGGTCGGCAAGAAGGAAGCCTATCTGGAGGAGAGCTCCATAGCAAATGGGAGGAATGGAGGGCGGATTGGTGCTGGATCGCCGAGGAGAACCCGCAGCCATTTACCGCCCAGCGCCAAGCCCCGATGGTCTTGTGACAACGATTGGAGCAATCTGGCCCCGGAAGACGCTAGGCTGAAGATTTCAGTCACCCGAATCCTTCGCCTTAGACTTGCCGGGCTCACAGTAGGCACCGTTGGCGCGGACTTTCTTCGCCGCCGCATCGCCCCCTCGTAGGAGAGGAGGAGGCCTGCCTGGGAGTTTTAGAACGCGGCAGATATCATGAGGCTGCGCTCAGGCCTCAACTTCAACTTCACCGTCTTGGAGCTTCATGCGATGCTCTTGGAGCTGTTCAAGCCCGATCCTGATCATCCAGAGATGTTTAGGTTGCTGAGGGGCGTCGTTCCGCTGTGCAACAATTCTCGCCGACCGCATCCGTGCAATGATGCCGTTGTCGACTCGCATGGAATTGTTCCAACTTGGCAAGAGCCTGCAGATTACGTCGTCTTGCGCAGTTCTTTGACAATCTGGTAGAAATGCCGGTCCGCCCGATGAGCCGAGGGGCCTCACCCGCTGCACCACCGATGATGAGATGCAGCGACGCCACTCAGCCGGAAGAGGCGGCAGCAGGCCTGCCGCAGCGAAGTTTGGCTTCACCGTGGAGGAGGCAGAGGCGTGAGGCGGCAAGCCTTGTCGGCGAAAGGAGTTTGCCGGGCGAGGAAGAGCTTGCCGAGCTCGAAGCCGAAGTCGAGCGAAAGCCCGCCGAGGGCGCATCCTCCCCACCTTCAAGCAGCTTGCCGCGAGCGAGCCCCAGCTCCACCAAGAAGGCGTCTTCGCATGGCCGGAGGCGTGGCGAAGCGGCAGGCAGGCAGACCGCAGCGCCCGGCAACCAGCTCCACCGCGGCAAGCACTGTTGCCGCGGGAGCACCTCACGCCGCTGCGGCAACTGGAGCGGGGCCCTCGCAGACCACCGGTTCCGCTCCCGCCAAGCGTCCAAGGGAACCCACTCCTCGCTCAGCTCCGACGAGGAAGTAGAAGAGTAAGATTCTTTGCCGCATTTGTAATTCTTGATTTGTTGCTTTGTCTTGTATCTAATTTGCTTCATTCTGAACTCATTCCTTTTCGTGAGACGCTGGCCCAGAGTGTCGAAGAGAGCCAAGACTCCGGTGATTGTCGCCGAGGGCGAACCCATCATGACAGCAGGAGGCGCGTCTGAGCCCACCTTGCCGGATGCGGCAACTCTTCTTCAAAGCAGCCCCAGCAGCCCCCAGTAAGTATATGGTCTACTTCTTGTCGCTCAGCGTGCATGGGTGCTCTTTTCTTTGCCGATATCTCGACTGTTGATTTGTGTAGGAAGCAGAGCAGCCTCCTTACGCTTCGACTACGCCCGCCAAGGGAGGATTCCCGGCAAGGGGCGTTCTCCGGCAAGGGAGACTTCCCGGCAAGGGCAGCTCTCCGCAAGGGACAGCACCAGCGATCCCCAGCGGAGACCATGGCTGCGGACCCAAAGATGTAATCCTCTTGCACTGAAAACTTCCCTTGTGTTCTTCTTCTGATTTTCTTTTTGAATATCTGCTTGACTTTTGTTCATTTCCCGGTTGTCAGAACCATCTGCCACAGAGCCAATGGAGACCGAGGCCGCCGGCGAGGAGGACGCGCGCGGCAATATTGACGATGCCGCTGCCACCGAAGAAGGAGCTGGAGCCGACGAGCCCGCCGGCGAAGAGGCCGCCAAAGCCGCTGCCGCGGTGGCGAGGTCCGCGATCGTCTTGGCGACCACGAGGCCGCAGAGGCGCCAGCGCTACACCGACCGCCGATCCCTCCGCCGCTGCGGCAGCGTCGGGCTCCGAAGAGCCCCAGCCCGGCGCCTATTTGAAGGCCGGCAATGGCGTCTTCATCAAGCTCCCATGGGCGTCGAGCTCCAGGGCGCCGACCGAAGGAGAAACCTTCGATGAAGAGCTGCTCGCCCGCCGGATCGGACGCTGGTCGACGCGCTCAAGCAGCAAGAAGCCGCATGAGCCCGAGGAGGAGAGCTATCGCGGAAGCTGTTGTCGCTCTACCGCGCCCGACAAGCCAAGCTGGAATCCAGGAAGCGCTTGTCGCGAAAGGCGGGAGCAGACATCGGTGCCGCAGCGGAGGAGCTCCGGGGCCTCAACCAGGAAGCTCTCCGGGCTCTGGCGAAGGCGGGAGCAACTTCGCCGAGGAGCGCAAATCCTTCCTCCTCGAGAGGGCCGAGGTCGAAGAGGAACAAATGCGGCTTGTCAGCCGAGAAGTCTAGCCCGCGTGAAGGCGAAGTTGGCGCAGAGGAAGGTTAATCTTGACAGCCACGAGGAGGATCTTGCCATGCGCGAGCAAACATTTGGCGGGGCTCTCAAGGAAGCAAAGATCTTTGCCCTTGCTGCCGAGGCCGCCAAGAAGGAGCTGGAGACGAAGGTGGCGCAGTTGGAGGCCAGTCTCAAGGAGAGCGGCGAGGAGCTTGCTGCACTCAAGCACGAGCGCGAGAAGGACGCCTACACTCTTGGCGAGCTGCAGGGCCGCCTCGCCGAGAGGAGCAAGGAGATCAGCGCCGCCAAGGACTCCAATGCAGATCTTGAGTTGAAGCTAACTACTTTGACTCGAGACTGGACGGCGCCGAGGAGCAGGAGGTGGCCTTGAAGGAGAAGATCAAGGCCGACGAGGCGCTGGCTGGCGAAGTGCTGCTACCGCCTGCAATACCCTAAGGGAGAATGTGGAGCATGGATCGAGGGTCTCGTGAATGTTGCTTTGCAGCCATCGGACGAGGAGGCGGTAGGGGATGGTGGATCTTGGATATTCCTCCGACGAGCACCTCCAACCCAGCGCCAAGCTTAGCTTGTTCTTCAAGGGCGTGGTGACGGCCCTCCAGCGACTCCGGGAAGAAGTCCCAAAGCAGCTGGCCGAGGAGTCGCGCCAAATCTGCGCGGGGGCTCTTCAAAAGGTGCTGATGAAGGTGGCCTTACGCAACCCAGGCCTCAACCTCACCAACGTCCTCAAGTCCTTGCCGCCGGATGCTGATGTGGAGGCGCTCAAGACCCTTGTCGCACCCATCGTGGACAGGGTGAGCGGGATCAAGAGGGTTGAGGGCGATCGCGTAGATTAGGCCACCCGCTTTCTCTTTTTCTTGCCACTGCTGGTCATGTCATAACAACAATCCATTAGAGCTGCGGCAAGCTATCTTGTAATATAACTCTATTTTGGGTATCAATTGCTATGTTGTTTCCTTTACTTGATTCCTTCCTTTGTATGTTTTTGCCCTACGCTTTTAGGGAACTTGTCGGCGCGGGCACCGAGCTGGCCAAGGAAAGCTGAGTGCGGACGTCAAGAGCCTTTGGCGGTGCCGCTTCCGACAAGTAACCTTGTCGCAACTAGTCGCAGCTCACTTAAGTTGTTGAGCGGACTCAAACAAAGCAAGGCGCTTAACTAGCTACTTGAGTCGGTTCCTCTGCGCAGGTTTTCCATACAAAAGTACGGTCGTTCGAGGAAGATAACTTAAAATTTTTAAAACTGATTGCTCAAACTTTAGCAACTTAGCTTTTACATCGTTTGCTTCCGGTAAGGCTAGACTTCCTTGAGCGACGCTTGGTCCACACCATTATCTTCTCCTTTCCCCCTGGCAAACTTGTGTGCGAGGGAACCTTCCTTTCTTTGAGAAAGAGAAAGAAGAGAAAATAAAGACATGGAGCCTTATGGCTCGTTATTGCTTACCGGGGGTAGGTGCTGCACAAAGTGTCAGATAACGCATGCAAAATAGAAGTAAAAAGCATGAAATTGACAAGATGTGGGAAGCACGCTAGCTTTACTTATGCACGGGTCTGCGCCTCGGCTTTGTACAAAGGATTACATGCAACAGCGGGTAACCGCGCCTCACGGTAAAACTTACGAAGATGTTCAATATTCCAGGAGTTGCTCACCGGAATGCCATCTTCGGTCTCAAGGCGACGATGCGAGTGCCTAGTGACTCGTTTCACCCAGTAAGGGCCTTCCCACTTCAAGGCCAACTTGTTGGAATTATTGGCGGATTGAACGCGACGAAGAACAAGGTCGCCTTACTCGATACTTCTTGCATTATCTTTGCGGCTATGGTAGCGGCTCAAAGCTTGCCGGGTATCGGCAGCTCGTATGCCAGATCGAAGACGATCCTCCTCAAGGAGCAGCGCGTCATCTTGTCGCAGCTGCTCTTGCTCAAGCTCATCATAAGCGAGCACTCGAGGCGATCCGTATACGAATTCCATGGGGAGAACTGCCTCTGCTCCATAGACTAGAGCGAAAGGTGTCTGGCCAGTGGCTCGATTTGGCGTCGTCCTGATCGACCAAAGAACCACCGGCAGCTCCTCAATCCAGTTTCTTCCGCACTTGTGAAGCCTGTCGAAAGTTCTGGTCTTGAGCCCGCGTAGCACATCAGCATTTGCCATCTCCGGCTGACCGCTGCTTCTCGGATGAGCAATGTAAGCGAAGCAAACCTTGGCGCCAAGATCTTGGACGTATTGCATGAAGGTGCGGCTCGTGAATTGGCGTGCCGTTGTTGGTGATGATCCTGTTAGGGATTCGAAGCGGCAAACAATCGACCAAGAACTTGGATCACGATCTTCATCACCTTCCTCATCGCTTCCACTTCCGCCACTTTGTGAACTTGTCGATTGCAACGCATAAGTACTCAAAGCCCCGACACTTCGGGGAAAGGGGCCGAGGATGTCGAGCCCCTGCACGAAAATGGCCAGAATAAAGGGATCGTCACGGAGAGCTTGAGCTGGCCGGTGTTTCGCTGGAATGGAACTGCACGCTTCACACTTGGTTACTTGTGCGATTGCATCACGGAGGGTTGTCGGCCAAAAGAAACCTTGCCGGAATGCTTTGCTTAAGCAAGTGCCCTGGCGCCAATGTGGTGACCACATATGCCTCCATGTATCTCTGCCAACAGCTTTTGTCCGTCTTCCCGTGAATACACTTCAATTTCACACCGTTGAGTCTTCTTACATGCAGTGTGTTGTCGAATAACCGTATATACTTGGTGTCGGGCTACTCTTTCCGCTTTCTTCTTGCTCTTCGGGAAGTTCTCCTGTCTCAAGGAAATGGACAACCTTTGTGCCCATGCTGGAGCTTGCGGCTCGACAACAAGGACTAAAGGCACATCTGCTGCTGCGGGAACATCCGCTTCTACGGCGAGAACCTGCGGCTCCGCCGGAGCTTGACGTTCCCCGGCAAGCTTGCTGGAGCAAAACTTGTCGGGAGCGTCTGCTTCAATGAAACAAACCCTGGGGCTTGTCGGAGCAGACTGCTCCTCAGCACTGTTGGTGTTGATCTTGGGGACCTTCTTGGCGGCGGCTTTGGGAAGCTCTGCCGGAAAGTAGTCACCAGAGATCAACTTCCTCTTCTTGCTCTGTCCGGGCTTGATGGTGTTACGGACGATTGAGTCAGCTTGAGCACAAAAATCCCTGGTTCCACAGGTAACTTAAGTGCGGCGCACTTCGACAGGCCATCAACAATGTCGTTCTGAGCTCTTGGAATATATTCCATCTGTAGGCTGTCAAAGTGCTCTTCTAGCTTTCTCACTTCATCAACATAAGGTTCCATCAACGGACTCTGATAATTCTTGTTCACTTGGCGGATGACAAGCTGTGAGTCACCCCTCACAATGAGCTTCTTGATCCCAAGGTCTACTGCGATCCTGAGACCGGCAAGCAAACCTTCATACTCTGCGGTATTGTTTGTTGCTTGCTCCTTGGGAAAGTGCATCCGGCTACGTACTTGAGGTGCTCTCCGTGGAGTGCGACAAGTAACACGCCCGCACCGCGCCTTCTTTGCAGCGAGAAGGCACCATCAAAGTACATCACCCACTCTTTTGCTTGCCTCCTTGACGGGATGCTTGTTTCGAATTTCTTCATCTTGTGTTGGCGCCCATTCTGCTATGAACTCCGCCAATGCTCGCTTTGGATAGTTGTGGTGCTCTCAAACTTGAGGCCAAAGCTTGATGCTTCTAGTGCCCACTCGACAATCCACCTTTTGCTTGCCTCGGATTTTGCGATCCTCTTCAATGGCCGAAAGCGAAAGTGACGATCGTGTGATCTCATGTGCTCGGAAAGTAATGGCGCAGCTTTCTCGAGGCCATGAGGAGGCCGAAAAGTAATTTCAGACACCGTAGTACCTTGACCTAGCCCCAGAGAAGGGAATCGACAAAGTAAACTGGGCTGCACCATTCTTTTTCTGCATCTTCTCATGCGCTCACAAGATATCCGGCCCTGTCGGGACCAGAGCTTGCTTCTGTGAAGCCCCGGCTTGTCGCCGATGCATCCGCCATGGTTGCTAGCTCATCATCCGCCTCCCTCTCCACTACTAATGCAAAGCACTAACCACTTGATTGGTTGTCGCTTATATACAGCAAGAACTTGTCTTGTGGCCTAGGTGCGACAAGTGTTGGAGTGGAGGACAGTATCTCTTCAAGTCTCTGCAGCGCAGCCTCCGCTCGGAGTCCATTAGATCGGACCTGCCTTTTTCAAGATTTTGAAAATGGCGTATGCTACCAAAGCAGATCTAGAGATAACTCCGCCGAGAGCAGCTACGCAAACCAAAGCAAGTCTTCAGACATCCTTGACGCCGCTTTTGGTGCTTCAATCTGCTCAATGGCCTTGATCTTGTCGGGATTGGCTTCAATTCCCCGCTGAGATGACGAAGAACCCGAGAAGCTTGCCTAAGGACTCCAAACACACACTTCTCGTGGTTGAGCTTGAGGTTGATCTTGCGCAGATTTGCAAATGTTTCGCCTAAATCTTGAACCGTGGTCGCTTAGTCTTTGCTTTTGACCACTATGTCATCCATGTAGGCTTTACATTCCTGTGCATTTTGCGGCTCAAAAGCGCCATGAACTACTCTTGCAAATGTTGAACCAAAGCATTCTTTAACCCGAAGGGCATCCGTGACAAAACAAAGATGTGCCACATGGGGTGATGAATGCGGGTCTTCCTCATCCTCTTCCGCCATGAAGATCTCGATGATATCCTCGAGTATGCATCCAGAAATGAAAGCAAATCACATCCGGCCGTGGAGTCAACAATGCAGTCGATGCGCTGCAAGGGAAATGGGTCTTTGGGACAAGCTTTATTGACATCGCAAAGTCGATACAAAGCCTCCATTTCCGTTAGCCTTCTTGCACAACTACAGGATCGCCAACCACGTGAGGATGGAGCACCTCCCGACAAGGCCCTGCCGCTTCCAACTTCTTGATTTCTTCTGCGATGAATTCTTGGCGCTTCCACCGCTTCTCGACTTTCTTCGCTGACGGGCCGCTGCATGAGGACAAAACGGCAAGATGGTGCTCAATTACTTTCCTCGAACACCGGGATGTCGACGGTTGCCACGCGAACACGCCGACGCTCGCCCAAGAGGAAAGCAACGAGCGCTTCTTCCTATTTAGGGTCGAGAGTGGCACCGATGGTGAAGGTACCACCGTCAGTCCTCCTTGGCGATGGACACACCTCTTGGTCTCTAGTGGAGCTGCCATCGTCTTCTTACACTTGCCGGTGGAGCTCGATGGTGCGTCCTCGGACGCAGAGCGCAGCACTCAAGAGGTGCGCTGCCGGAGTGGGCATCGGAGCTCTTGCCGACTTGGTCTTCTTCTTCCCCGGAGCTTCAGCTGCCAAAGTGGCTTGCAATCTGTTGCGTGCCGCTTCCCGGTAGATCTTGTCGGCGCAGATAAGAGCATCCTTCTTGTCGCCAGGATAGAGATGACACTTATCAGGCCCTGGCATCTTCAAAGATGTTGTATGCATAGTGAGAGGCTGCCATGAATTTGGCAAGTCTTTGACGGCCAAGTATCCCATTGTAAGGCAATGGAAAGTCGCTGAACGCCAAAAGTGACCCTCTCAGTCCTGAAGTTCAACTTCATCGCCAAATGTCACCGGTAACGTGATCTTTCCCTTCGCTTGCTCCTTCCCGGATTGATTCCTTGAATGTGCCGTCTCTTCGAGCTCGCCATCGATCTGGAGTTTCGGAGCACCGCGGAGGAGATCAAAGGTCTGCCGCCTCGCCGCCAACTAGCATCTTAGTGACCTTGAGGTTGCGGATAGTTGGTGAGACCAACATCGGCAAGCACCCGACCGGAGTTATGCGATCGTGGTGGTCCTCAATATCAAAGATGATAGGCGGTTGACCATTTCGTAGGCCCGCATGACTGACACGGATGGTTCCCCGCCGCATTGACTTCCGCGGGTGATCCACATCGCTTGAGTTGGCGGTGTGAAGTATGCGAGAGAAGCACCACCGTCAACACACAGGACCTTCCGTGGGCTTTCTCGGAACTCCTGCTCATCGGTCTCGCCATCATCCATGTCTTCATCATCATCGCCGTTTTCATCCTTGTCGCGTCCGCTGGAGGTCTGTCTCCTTGCCGCCGCTATTGCCTTGCCGCTGCCCTCCTCGGGCCGGGACGCTTCTTGCCAGCTCCTCCAGCACCCTCCCGGCCTTCTCCTTGTCGCGCGTCGCTCAGATTCAGCCTTCACGCCGACAAGCTGCTCGACCTTCTTGCAGCTCCGGAGTTCATGGCCCTTGGTGCGTGGATCTTGCAAGATCGCTTTGTTGGAGCCGTCTGCTTGTCGGGCGATCGCCACAGCCTCGCGCTTGGTGCGGCCGGCAACCTCCTTGCCGGAGCTACCAACTTTGGCTTTCTTGGCGCCACCTCCGCTGGGGACTGCTCAACAACTAGCACATCTTTGCCTTTCTTCTTCCTATTGCCCCGCCACGGCTTTTTCCTTGCCCGGAGGTCTCCTCACTATCAGATCCTCCCGCTTCAAGATTCTCTCCGGGAGTCTCCTCCTTCCTCAAAGACACGCACACTTGTCGGCCAGGCATATAGCTCACATCGACGCTCTAATCTTGCACATCGCCATCTCCTCCCGCAAGATCTCAAGCGTTTCGCACGCTCGATGGAACGCTACCGACATCATGGCTTGGTGGACATTCTGGGATGTTGTGTCAGTACGCCGGGTCAATCTCTCAATGTATTTGTGCAGGGCTCTTCCTTCTCGGGCGTAGCAGATGAAGGTCGCTTGGCCATGGGCTTGTGGTCACCGTAGAAGGCGCCGACAAACCGATGGCATAGATCCGCCTAAGAGGATATGGAGTTGTCCGCAAATGCATGAGCCAGATCTCGACATTGGGCTTGAGCACCAGCCGGGAAGTAGTTGGCAAGGATCTTGTCGCCTCGCCCCGGGCAAATTTTGCACCACGATGGTGTAGATGCCGAGGAACTCCCGAGATGCCGCCTTTGCCGCCGCATTTCTTTCGTACATCTGGCTTGAAATTTTTCTTATCGGGCCATCGATTTGCCGCAGCTCACGAGTGAACGCAGGGCAACTCTACCGCAGACGGTAAGTCGCTCGGTTCTCCGGGCGCATGCATGTCAACAGAGGGCCCAACGCGCTTTGTCGGATTGACGCCGCGCTTTCTTTGGCGCCGATGCGAAGTTCGAAGCGCCCTCTCTTGCCGCTGCTCGTGAAGAACTTGGCGCTGATTGGCGACGAAGCTCGTGGATCCGGCGATGCGTGGAGTTGTTGCCGAGGTGGATCCGGCGAAGTCGGGCGATCTTGGCCTTCGGGCGGAGAGTGCATGGTGGTTGCACCCCATCGTCTCTGCCGCCACCGCTCATGTTTGGCGGTCTTGCCGCGCGCAGCGATGCACTGTTGCTGTCATGAGCGCCGCCGCTGGCAAAGCCGATGAGACTTCAATGGTGGCTCCTCCATTCATCGACCTTTGTCGGCCGTTGGAGGGTAATCCAGAGCGCTTGAGCTTCCTCGCCAAAGCTTCTCGCTGGAGTGGTGGGTGGCGTGGCGAACGGCGTGAGGAGCGGATATGCTCGGACTTCTAACTATGTTAGAAGGAGCAAGATCCCGTCCGGCGCATCGCGTTTCGCTTATGCCAAAGATGTTGGCATGCATGCATGTCTTGGGCATCCCGAGATCCTCCAGCTCGATCTTGGTCGAGCCGCATGGCATTCGAATGCCATGACGCTGCCGGTCCCGCGCTTCCTTAGACGGGCGCGCGGTACGGACGCCGAAGTCCGCTGCCTTGTCCTTGGACTTGGCAAAGCACCGTGAGCTCCCCTGCCGACGTTCGTTTTTCTTTGGCGTTTCACCCCACCACCCGCTTTGGCTCCAAAGGGTGGTGGGTCTGGACGACGGGCTTCGCCACCAAGCCTTCTTCTTCGGTGGCATGTCGATGAAGATGATGACGATCTAGCTCACGTGGACGCAGGATCAGGTTCGCGATAACCTCGACGCCCCCTACCTGGCGCGCCAAAGATGTTGGGGCAGGCTGATCTGGCCCACGAACACCTATGGGACCGGCGGACCGAGCCCCTTTCGGTTCGGCAGGGAGCGGAGGTCGCACGAAGAGCAGATTGAGGCGAAGCACGCGAGAGGTTTACCTGTGTCGCGACCGCTGGGCTGCACAGTTTTCGCCACGCTGGGCTACCGAAAGGTCCTGTGGCGACACGTTAGTGGATGTGCTGGAGCGTAGGTACAGAGTGGTGGTCACGCTGCTGCAAGCGCCTTTGCCGCCGTTGTTGTCTTGTCGCGCCTTTAAGCTTGTCGCCAAGATTGGCCTTCCCGGCAAGCTCCTCTTGCCGGGCCTTGTCTCCTAGGTGCCTTGAGGGCCTTCCGGCAAGCTCCTCTTGCCGGGCCTTGTCTCCTAGGCTTGAATACTTTGTTCTTGAATGGCTCCAAAGGAACTACTGAGGACCTTGGCGGTCACCGGTAAGCCTTGCTGCCGAGGGCTGCAATCGCCTGCACAAGTTCGGGATACTAGGGTACCCTTACTCTAGTACAATCCGACATGTCGGGCAGGCCGATCCGCCCACTTAACACCTATGGGACCGGCGGACCGAGCCCCTTTGGTTCGGGCAGGGAGCGGAGGTCGCACGAAGAGCAGATCGAGGCTAAGTTAACGCGAGAGGTTTACCCAGCTTCGAGCTCTCCGGAGAGATAATACTCCTACCGCCGCATGTCTCGAGTGTATTGAGTTCTTGCTCAGAGCTACTGAAAGTGCTACAAGACACACACAAGCTGCTAACGACCGAAAGCGTGGGGGAACCGACCTTTCTATGTTGCGCATGGGCCTCCTTTATATGCTCAAGGGTCTCCGGCATGTGGCAACGTAGACAAGGGAAAAATGGAAAAGGAGTGGTTGGTATACCTACTTGCATGAAAGGTACAGTATCATACCTAACCCTCGACGGCAGGGGACAAAGGCATTAAATGACTGGCTTCATGTCGCCCCTAACAAAGGCAAACAGTGGATCGTCTGTGGGCGCCACCGCTGCCACGATGGCAATCTTGTCACGCCACACCAAGATCACTGGTCAGACAGCCTTTCGCCACGCTGCTACCGAAAGGTCCTGTATGACATCGTTAGTGGATGTGCTGGAGCGTAGGTACAGAGTGGTAGTCTTCCGCTGCAAGCACCTTGCCGCCGGGTTGTTGTCTTGTCGCGCCGGAAGCTTGTCGCTAAGATTGGCCTTCCCTGCAAGCTCCTCTTGCCGGGCCTTGTCTCCTAGGGTGCCTTGAGGGCCTTCCTGCAAGCTCCTCTTGCCGGGCCTTGTCTCCTAGGCTTGAATACTTTGTTCTTGAATGGCTCCAAAGGAACCACGGAGGACCTTGGCGGTCACCTGGTAAGCCTTGCCGCGGAGGGCTGCAACTGCCCGTGCACAAGTTCGGGATACTAGGGTACCCCTACTCTAGTATACCGACATGTCGGGGCAGGCTGATCTGGCCCACGAACACCTATGGGACCGGCGGACCGAGCCCCTTTCGGTTCTAAGCAGGAGCGGAGGTCGCATTTAAGAGTAGATCGAGGCGGCACGCCGAGAGGTTTTACCCAGCTCGAGCTCTCCGAGAGATAATACTCCTACCGCTGCATGTCCTGAGTGTATTGAGTTCTTGCTCAGAGCGCCGAGTGCTACAAGACACACAAGCTGCTAACTAGGACCGAATGGGGGAACCGACCTTTCTATGTTGCGATGGGCCTCCTTTTATATGCTCAAGCTGGAATTCCGGCCAGTGGCAAACGTAGACAAGGGAAAAATGGAAAAAGGAGTGGTTGGTATACCTACTTGTACAAAGGTACAATGTTGTATCATACCTAACTCTCCTGAACGGCAGGGACAAAGGCATTAAATGCCCGCTTCACGTCCGCCTCTAACAAAGGCAAACAGGGACCGGTCAGGGCTGCCACCGCTTGCCACGATGGCAATCTTGTCGGGCTTGCCACACTGGGAAGACCGCCACTGGGCTGCACAGAAGCTCGCCACGCCGCTACCGAAAGGTCCTTGGTGGCAAACACGTTAGTGGATGTGCCGGGAGCCGTAGGTACATGAGGTAGGTGGTCGTCATGCCAGCCACCTGCCGCCGGTTGTTGTTCTTGTCGCCGCCTGAAGCTTGTCGCAGATCGGCCTTCCCAAAGCAAACTCTCTTGCCGGGCCTTGTCTCTTAGGGTGCCTTGAGTGGCCTCTCCCGGCAAGCTCCTCTTGCCGGGGCCTTTGTCTCCCCAGGGCTTGAATACTTTGTTCTTGAATGGCTCCAAAGGAACCACTAGAGGACCTTGGCGGTCACCGGTAAAGTCTTGCCGCTGAGGGCTGGCAGAATCGCCTGCACAAGTTCGGGATACTAGGGTACCCCTACTCTAGTACAATCGACATGTGAGCCCCCCGGCTCTGGCTACACACGGTGCCGAAGCGCTGCCGGGCCATAATGTGCCCAAAACAAAAGGCACGGGCACACGCGCTCCGGGTCATACTATAACTCACTACCCCACCCACCACGCCTCCACGTAATCTGCACGCATCGAATAACGCGCGCCGCGTGAGAGATCGTGGGCGAGATCGCGTAAGGTTTTTTATTCTAATAATGGAACGCCCGCCCTCTCCTCTTTTTATAAGCAGGGGAACAGGGGCAGGTCGCCCATCTTCGCCATTGCTTGTCGGGCCCCATTCAAAAACTGGGCCAGCGCCGTCCCCTTCTTTCTTCAAGGTCAAGAGAGCAGCCATTCGTCCCCCATCGCCACCAAAGCACCACCAACGCCGGCCGATTCCTCCACCGGCCCGCCATGGCTCCGAAAGTCGACAAGGGGAAGGCCATGAAGTTTGCACGAGGCGCAATGCGGCTTATGCGCGCCGCTGAAGGAGCGGGCTACTCTTTCCCCTCAGCTCGGGTCAGCGAGGGGAGCCGAGGGAGAACTACTACCTTCTTCTCGGTCGACGGAGGACGCGAGCGCATCCGCTAAGACGAAGGTACTCCCAAATGCTACTTCGGAATTGGTTCCGTATTGGGTATCCCTTCTTCGCCTTTCTTTCTATCGGGCTCGCCCCGCCTTTTCTCTCCAATTCTTTTTAGACATCATGAACACCTACGGGTTCCGCCTCTCCCTTGATTTCAATTTCAATGCCAAGTTTTGACCATGCGCAGTTTTCGCACATCTCACGTACGAAACTTTGTCGGAGTACACCCAAACGTAGCCCTTTTCTCGCCACTTCTTTATACCCCGAGTTGAGAGAGGGGAGCTTCTTGCCGAGGAATCTCTTGGATCTCGAGGGTCGGGCAAGAAGGAAGCCTATCCGAGGGAGAGTCTGTAGCAAATGGGAGGAATGGAGGGCGGATTGGTGCCGGATCGCCGAGGAGAACTCGCAGCCATTTAATATCGCCCCAGCGCCAAGCTCCCCAAAGAGTACACGAGAAAACGATTGGAGCAACTGGCCCCTAAGACGCTTAGGCTGAAGATTGCGCAAATATCCGAATCTCTTCTCGCCTTTAGACTTGCCGGGCTCACAGAGGGCACCAAGTTATGCCGGACTTTCCTTCGGGCTGGCCAAGATCGCTTCCTTTGCAGGAGAGGAGTGAGTTCCGCCTCGGGAGTTTTAGGAATCGCTGACAGATACATCGATGAGGCTGCGCCCAGGCCTCAATCTTCAACTTCACCGCTCTTGGAGCTTGGATGCGATGCCTCTTGGAGCTGTTCTGGCCCGATCCCCGATCATCCAGAGATGTTTAGGGTTGCCGAGGGGCGCGAAATTGTTTCCGTCAGTGCAACAATTTCTCGCCGACCGCATCCGTGTAATGATGCGCCGCAGCGAATTTCGCATGGAATTGTTCCAACTTGGCAAGGAGCCCGCAGATGACGCCGCGGCGGCAGTTCTTTGACTAACTGGTAGAAATGCCGGGTCCGGCCCTTGACGATGAGCGTAGGGGCTTCACCCGCCGTACACCATTAATTGGCGATGAGATGCAGCGTGACGCCACTCGGGGGCCGGGAAGAGGCGGGTGCAGTAGCTGCCGCCAGAAAGCGAAGTTTGGCTTCTCTACCGTGGAGGAGGCGAGAGGCAGCAGAGGCGGCAAGCCTTTGTCGAGCTTAAAGGAGCTTGCCGCGCGAGGAAGAGCTTGCCGAGCCTGAAGCCGAGTCGAGCGAGGCTCACGAGGGCGATCCTCCCCACCTTCAAGAAGCTTGTCATGAAAGTGGAGCCCCCCAGCTCCACCAAGAA